>JAPMOR010093829.1:123169-182606 GCA_026543865.1 Argiope aurantia | reverse complement strand
CAGTTAATAATCAGAGATCGCAACGGGTGCTGTGAAATAATTTGTGCTTTGTCGATACGATAGAATGCGATCAGTTATTTCGTGAAATGTCTAAGAATGAGTGAATTATGTTCGTTCACGATAACATAAACATTATTATTTCTTTTCAAATCTACGGAAGTAACAATGAAATGACCGATATTATTATCGATTATTCTTATCACTGCTGTAGCATGCGTAGCAGTATATGATTTTTCTTTTATTCTGTGATATAATATATTTCACAATTAAGAAAAAAACCGTCCCACATAACTGTTTCCGTGGTCTCCTTTCCTTTCATGTCTCGTGCTCAGCTCTCTTTAAGCAACGAATAGGGGGGGGGGGTACAATTATAGGCGCGTTTCTGAAAAGGAGTGACGTCATAGATTAAAAGAAATACGGCTGCTTCTGTGCGCACTTCTATCTGAAATGCAATGCAGCATAATACCACCTTTAACATTCTTCTCTATCTTCAGTCTCTCCTGCATTTGAGTTTAGGTAGGAATAAGTATAAGGGATATCATGTGATTTACATGTCCCGCCATCCGGTTTATGTTATTATTCCTTTTTCCCTTGAAAAGTATGTAAACTACGCAATAGTGTCATTTAAGGATCCTTAAGTAATTAATAAAAAGCAGATTATTTTATGGAAGTTCCCTCTCAATGTTCAAGCAGACAATTCTGTTTTTTGGTGACTTTTTTTGTTGTTGTTTAACAGTTTTTTTCTGTAAATTTTGTGTGTGAATACATGAAATCCATTATAGAAACTATTACTTACTCTGTTTACTGCTTGATGGATCATTAGTTGGTGGGTTATGTTTAAATAAATGAGAAATGAAGAGTAAAAATTCACTTTGCCTCAATTCTCAATTGATGATTTTCGCTCTTCAGTGTTTTCTCTTTTATGCTAAAAACATTGCTATATAGAAACAGAGAAATTCGCAAATGGGAGTATATAGGTATCTCATTTTCATGAGTACTGATAAAAGAAAGAATGAAGAGAAAATTACAAATTAGAAATCCTTAGAACATTTGCTCACTCTAATACTCATAAAATTTAAGTCATTATTTCAATGAATACCAGAAAGGCTTCCAGCAAAATTTTGTTTTAAAAATGTAGTAAAAATATGCAATCAATATCAATGAAGTATTCATATGTAATTATTCTTTAGATAACATTGAATAGGAAAGAAATGCAAAGAATCACTGATAGGTAATCTTCTGACAGTACTTTTTCTAGTTAAACTTATAAATTTCATTTATTTTTTAACTTTATCCTGAAACTGGTCGATAATTATTTATAGATATTAGTAAACTTTAGCCAAGATAAAGTTTAGAAAGTTTTTTTTTAATTTATTTTCTAGAAGTTTCGATAAAATATTGTACTTCCTAAAGTATAGAATTTGCTCAAAAGATAAGTCATTCAGAATTTTTTTATTACTTTAACAAGATTAAGGTGCATATTTTAACAAAAAATTTGACAAATTTTGCCATGAATACAAAAGTATATATATTTGTTTTTTTCTTCTTCTGAAAAATTTTCAAAGATAATACTATTTGAGAAAAAGTTAACTATTGAAACCACTTATTACTGAGATAATAATAAAACAACAAAAAATTAATTTCGAATTCTAAAGATTCAATGCTTTAATCTTACTTTCAGCGCAAAAAATTGGAAATGTAATTTGAAACCATAATAGAAGCACGCTGTAATATATTTTAATTATCTTCATATCATGAAATTCATCATAATGGTGTGTTGTTTCTAATGGCACTTGTCAAAGGCAAACCCACTGACTTCAGAAGTCAGTGACTTTAAGCCAAAGTTGCGCTTCTTGTTTTCCCAGTAGTGCCATCAAGGGCCAAGAGCACGACTTAGCTACACACACGTCACAATCCTTTTTACGGGGTGGACTTCATCCACGCATCCCCAGATCGTAATTCAGACATGAGAACGATCACCCCAGATCTAGTATCCCCAGTGATATTACTCCCAATATGGAGGATTTTGTGACCACGACAGATTTACACATTACACACACGAGGAGTCTTTTGTCGGCGGGGTTCGAACTGTCAGGCCGAGAGACACGAACCCAACGCCCTACCAACCAGGCTATCCCGGCCTCATCATAATGTAATATTCTAATATAATTATGAAATGCAATGAAGAATTGACAAAAAATTATTAATAATTAAATACTATAAAATACAGTCGTATGAAATTTTAAAGCATTTTTCATTCGCAAAATTTACCATTTAAAAGGAATATTGTGAAAATGAACCATCTATATCATGGAAACAAATTTACATTTTGCATAATATTCATGAAAGTAAAAAAAATCAAATTTTAATTAAAATTACCCACATCCATCCTGGATTTATGATTATTTGCGATTATATTTGAATTCCGACATTCCTCCTTTTTTATATAAAGAAAATATATTTTTCAGACTAATGTACCATTCAAAAATTTAATAAATCTCAAATATCTGTAATATTTGCTAACACATACTTTTTTAAATAGAGATTTTAATTTTGAATTTTTTAGGAAAAAAAATGCTTTGAATACATATTAACATGTTGAAAATTATATTCTATCAATAACTCATTAAATCATTATATTTCAGTTTTTTACCTACTGAAGATCTAATGAAAACTGTATTCCAAATTTCGATGATTCAAATGAAGTGCTGTTTTTTCGTTTTCAGATGCATTTTATTCTAAATTAAATTCAAATCTTTCGTTCATAAAAGCAAAAAGAAAGAAAGAAATTTCTACACTGTTTGGAGAAAGTGAGATAAATTAAAATTACCAAAATACTTTTTCTTACGATGAACGCATTTTCTTTCTCATGAAGGAACGTTTCTTTACGAAGTTTAAAACAAATTTTCAAATTGCATTTGGAAATTAAAGCTAATTAATGATATTTATTTTTTAAGTCAGAGATTTTTATGATTATTTTCTGTATTTATAAATGTACACAATAACTTATGGACAAGTTCTATCATTAAATCATCTATTAATTAACGAAAAGTGATTTTTTTCCAATAGTTTGTCCATGGGAATAATTCTATTATCCTTGTTTTTCAAATTAGCAATATTTTTAGATGTTTCAACTACTTATTGAGATTTTTAACAGGTTGGACATTAGTAGGACGAAAATATTTTCAAAAAGATTGTTATTTAAAGATTTTTTATTATTTAATTTTTTCTAATATTTTTTTAATGAAAAAGGAAAATAATTGTAAAGCTTCAATAAATGAAAGTCAATATAACTCCGATGCTTATTTAAAGTATTCCTATAGATATTCAGTAAAATAGTTCTCCCTTATTGAAATTCTTTCTTTATCTATGAAATAAAATATTAGAACACTAAATCATTATTTAGTCGCTGATATGCATTTATACATTTCTATGCAAAATCTAATGAAAAGAATATATAGCACTCCATTTTGTTTCTAATTTCCTTTCTTTTCGGTTTTAATAAGGCACTGAAACAAAATTTGTATTAAATTTCAGCACTGAATAACAAAACACAGCATTTCCATATACTAGGAAACAAGCGTAACATAGCAATGAATATTAATATCGTCTCAAAATTTGAAATTTATAAACAAACATTAGACATTAAAACAATTAAAATTTTCTTCTTGATAGTTTCTCTTTAGTCAACCGTCCTATCTTAGAGTGGCTACTTTAAAAAAAAGCATTAAGAAGTTTTCATTCAAATTTGATTGCCAGTTTCGTCGCCTTTTTGCATTGATTGACCATTTCAGCCACGGAAATGCGGTGATAAGCATACTTGAGAATCCAACTGATTTCTTTTGCATAAATCTTCAGCAGATTGAATTCGGTGCGTCACAGAACTAATCTCGGTAATATTTTTAATCGAATATCGCTTAAAATTTCCTATTTGCATTTAGATGCGGATCCTCTGAAAGAAATTTTTGAATTCTTCTAAAGTTTTCTGTTGTTAAATCATACTTTCGTTCGAAAATATATTTCGGACAAAAATCAAGGATGTAAAAGAAAATGTGTTTGAAAAGTATCATATCAAAATATTTTTCATTTTTCTTTCTCTGAAAGTCAAAGATATCTGCGTTTTCGTTAAGCACTCTGCAACAATCCATCGAACATGTGGATAACTTATTCTTTCATCGAGCCTTTTGAAGTGCAGAAAGAAGATTTGAATGAGAAAGGAAATAAAATGCTAGGAAACGTTATCATTCCTCGACAGATTGCGAACCCGAGCTTTTAAGGTTGCCCCATGCATATTCATCATCTTTCCGGGCCCTGAAAAGAATCATTGCCAGATGCTGACACTTTCATTCGGTAGAAGTGATATTTAGAAGTTGCTTCGTTGAAGATGTTTCTAGAAAGAGAGGGGGAGCTTCCTTATTTTCTTGATAAAACTCGCAATTTTTAGTAGTTATTGATGTACCAATACCTCAAATTAAGAATTTTGAAATCCTATTTTAGGAAAAATATCTAGAAATTGTCAGTTCTTTCCTCGTAACAACTAATATTACGGAAAAAGCATATGTGAAAATCCTTTGATTCTTGATTTATTGCATGAAATTCAGTCAAAATTACATATAGAAATGTTATACAGAATTTTTAAAATGATATATATAAATTTTTCAAACTTTTGCAGTGACAGAATACTTTCGATTCGATAGGATATTATTTCAGACTAAGTTTTATAGTAAAAAACCATTCAACCGAATAGTAACATGAAACATCGTTTAGAAAGTGATACAAGGTTTCATACATTCAGTGCAGGAAGATCATTACACAAGGAGAGGACTCCTTAAGTTGTTTTATTGCTATAAATTCGCAACATTTTCTGGCGAATAACTAAAGTTGAAGCACGCAAATCTTTCAAAGCTAATGTTAATTTCATGAGAAAAAGCAAAGCTATCGGTTGCGTCACGATCAAACTTAAATTTGAATTCCAATATTTTGAAATATTTGTATTGTTATTTGTACTTCTTTGTTATTTCAAATTGTATGCATCTATTATCTTTATGTTTGCTGTTTTTGAGTTTGTATCCCCAAACTCAAGGTGGGGAGAATGTTGCATCACGATCGTGAGTTGTAAGTCTCTCTGCTCGGGTGTGGCAACAGAAGTAAGAGAGATTTTGAAAATCGTGTAATGTTTGTGCTGTGCTGTTTTGCTTTAAATAGATGTTATTCATGTCGTTGTCATCCATTAACAAAATTGCCTACATTTATTTTCTAAGTCAATCCTAGTAGGAACGACATTTCTGGCGTCACCGAGTGGACAGGTTTTATTTTGAATGGTAAGGAAATTCAATTCCCATTTTGAAGTCATTGACATAGTTATATCTTGATCATAGACATTTATCATTGAAGGCACGAACTCATTTAATAAGATAGTAAAAATGGAAATTATTAAATGAAATAAAACAGCACAGCGTGCTTCATTTACGAAAGCATAAACACTGGGTATCTGGAAAAAATTAGAATCAACCCATACCCTGAAAAAGTCTGCCTACCCCTGCACTAAATAGGATTTTCCTTATCCTTATGAAATTTTTAAAGAATACGTTTAAGGTTTTTAGTGATAATTGTAAGCTTAAAATTTGAAATATTAGCATGTCTTCCGACTTTTGAGTAACAAGCCTCACTTGATGACAAAAAACTGAAAGCAACGAATTCTTCTTAAAATGTTGTAATCAAGCGGTTATTATCGAGCAAACGCGCTCTCATTATTTTCATTTTGTCGACTGGGCACTGATAAATATGCGCGGAGGATCAAAAATCACTCTGATAGAAGGCAGAACATTCTGAATGACTTTTGACATTTCAAGCGATCCAGTATCTTCACTTCACATGTAAATTCCAGCCCATGAAAAGGTAGAAATGTCTATCAAAACATTAGTAGAAGTTCCCAATTACAAAATTACTCACAATTTTAGGGGTTCAGATTCAATTATACATATTACTATTTTACGGGAAAATCTGTAACGCGATGTGCGTCCTTTATAAGTTAAATTTTTCAAAAATAAGTCTATGCAAAAACCGAAATGATGACAGTAATTCGAATAATGCCATCATTTCATCATTTTATGCGAACCACACCGTTTATTCAAAAAAAATTAATGGAATTTCCTTTTCCCCCACATACTTTCAGTTTATTTATCTTAAATAAGTCGAGGGCTTTCAATTATTGCCTTTGATTTATTTGAAGAAATCCTTTTAAGGCAAGCATATCACAGGCATACCATTAAAGGTAACAATGCAAAATATTCTTGCTAAACGAAGGAAAAGAGAATTCGTATTCAAAACGTACTCATTAGCGCGTCTTCCCCGTGATCTGGGCTTTCTGGGTTCGAGTCCCGGTCCGGGCAGGGTTGTTCTTCCTCTGATCTATCTGTAAGTTGTGTGAATGTGCCCTCCTGTAAAAAGGGGTTGTGCAAGCGAATGAGTGATGCGTGGGTGGTAAAAGCGTACGCTTGGTCCTAGTTGGCGCTCCTAAAGCAAAAGACACACCTCCTATCGACTTAAATCGCTGTCTCCGTAACAGCGGGCTTGTCTGCCATAAGAAACAGCAACATACGTACACATTTATGCATAATTCTAGTGAAGCGATGATTGCAATAAAAACTGGTTAGTTAAAGGTGAAGCATTGGATGTGCATAAATATATACCTGCACATTCACTTTAAAATTCTATTTTTATTGAGAGCATACTGGCAAAAAAATCTGAATTTGGAAAGCAATTAAGAATTTCATTCATTACGATTTTAAAAGAACGTCAGCAGATGAGAAAAATTCTAATTTCCTTCCTTTTAAAAAAGTCTTGAGTACCTTACAAGCAAAGAAAATCTCATTCTTTAATTTAAATGCAATTTATATTCTCTCCTGACTTAGCGGACGAAAAAACGGAAGTTATTAAGCTTTATCCTTTAATGAAGAGCACAAAATGGACGAGTTTTTTTGTTTCGTGTTATGGGATTTCATAGAAATGGTATTCTTCAATTAAAAATGGGAATTATGACGCCTGATAACGCAAAACGAATGAATAATGTCTTATTTATTTTTCTTTTATAAATTATGTAACATTTTGATATTGCGTAATTCTGAAATTGAAAATTAAGGAAAAGAATTTTAAATTTCTGTCCCTTTATATACGAAGAAAGGAAAACAAACAAACAAACAAAACAAGAGAAATTAATAAACTAGAAGATTTTTTTCTTTGACTTATATTTGTAAATCATGCGTAATTGTTGTGATGGGAAAAGCAGTAAAATATTACGTTATAAATAAAACTCTTACTTTTTTATAATATTCTTTTTAATTTAATAGAAAAGAATTTCCCTCCTTAGCATTACACAAGGAATATCTCAAATTTCTTATAGATATTAAAAATACAACGGACTGAATTTCATTTTTGGAAAGTGAGTGAATTTTCTTTTTAATGTTATCCAAATGAAAATAGTGAAATGAAATGTCACAAGCATGTTGCCATCTGAAAAGCAATTATATGATTTCAGAAATGTAATGAATTATCAAGGCTTTCACTCATAAAAATAGTAGAGAAAAAAACGTAGTATATTATAGTATGTGTTTGTTCGAACCGTTATTAAATAAGTAATTTTTAAACAGTTGGGGATAAGCTAATTTTCCTCTTGCGTGTGCTTTAAATGAAGTAAAGAATCCTATTTTACGTTGACTGAATAATTAAAAAGTACCGTTGAAAACATTGTGATGTCGAAATTTTTGTACAATCTCTCGCTTCTATTCATCATATTTAATTAAAATATGATAAACACTCTTTAAAGGAAATAAAGTTTCATTTCTGTGATTCAGTAGCGCCATCTAGGGCCAAGAGTACGATTGCCACTCATGCGTCACAGCCCTTCTTACGGGGCGGACTTCATTCATTCACTCATCCACTGATCGTCATTTAGACCTGAATCAGGGAACGATCACCTCTGAACCAGTACCCACAGTGGTATTGTCTTGACATGGAGGACTTTGTGGCCACGACAGAGTTATCGTTGTTTAAATTCACACCCTTTCAAATTTTATTAACCAATATATTTTCATCAGATTTAGAATATTGCCATGAAATTTGTTAGAAAAATCACTAAATCACATTTTTTTTTGTTATATTAAGATTCTGATTTGATGTGAACAGTTTTGATGTAGCAGTCTGAGTGTAGGTTTACAATTCAGTATACTCGTTTGCGATTTAGTAGATATAAAAAAATAACTTTTAAAATTTGTGTAGTTATTAAATTACATTAAAATTAAAATTTCATTTTTGGTCAACAATTTATCAAAAATATTATTAAAAATCTGTAGAATTTTTTTAGTTTTCGTTGAAATTCTGTTTTAAGATAATTGATCTGTTTTAGATCCGAATTTTTATCTAAGATCTGTCTAAAGATAAATGTCTTTAGGTCGTGAGTGATAACCACTACTATCAGAATTGGAAGTGAAATTTATCATATACAAAAAGATTATAATCTATCCTCAAGTCTGTGAACCTGTGTAAAAAGTGAAATATACATTTGAATTAATTTAATGCAAAGTTTTATGGATGTCAAAAGTACCTTTGTTTATATATTAACGATTTTCTGTTGTATGCCACAGCGTTTTGTTCAAAATAATAATATGATATATAAATTTAAGTAACAATAAAAAATATCTGTAGCTCTTTAAACATGTGAGGTTTTTTTTTTTACTCTTAATTTGTTTACACGTAACATGCAAAAAAATTCGTTTGTCTTGAATTTCTTATCCCATGCAAGCTTTTTAAATCTTATATAGTAATATTAATTCTACTTAATATGATTTTTCTCTTAAATTTGGTACGTGATGTTTAAGGAACTTTTATATTTTCAATCCATTTTACACTTTCTTCCCTTGTTGTTCAGATATAACGCATTTACTTTTGTAACGTGTAAATACGCATTTTACGCAATATTTTTTCTACTATGCCTATTCCTAATATATCGTTTACTTTCGTTGCCATCTTTATGTGATACAGTTTCATTTTGATCTTTTGCATTTTATTGATACTTATATATCAAACCGAATGAAAAACATTTTCACAAAGGCGTGGTAGTAAGAACTCGAATTGGTCAACAAGTAAGTAACAAAATTGAATGTCAAGAACACGATTAACTGTCATAATACTGCATTTATAATTAGAAACGAAATTACTGCATAGAATAAATGAGTAACGTTTGTTGAAAATACGTATGTACAGAATTAGTTGAAACTTTTATTCATATTTTTAAATACATTAAAAATCAAAATATAGCTGTAATTGTATCATGGATCATTTTCATACTATATAAAAAATATTTCAACAAGAATTCTTTCATAAAAATATAATACACGTTTTAAAACCTTGTTTTTCTGCAAAATTATTTTACAAGTACTGAATCAATTTTGTTACAAACAGATGAAAATAATTTTTCTTCAGTTAAAAAAAAATGTAAATTTAGTAAATTTAATGCTTCATAAAAAAAATATCCAATCTAAAATTGAATTTTTCAGAGTTACAATATTGAAATAATGCGTAAAATAAACACCATTTTAATAAATGAAACCAGTTCTATGTACAGCTTTCTCTTGAGAGAGAAAAATATTATAAATGTGAGTAGTGCATAAAAAGTAATATTTTTTAAAAATTATTTCTGCTATCCATTTACATGCTGCTGAAAAGTTCAGGTGGTCCTAGAAACCAAATTGAAACTAAATTGATAACATAAGTCATCTGATAGGATTTAGTTAAAATATTACAGTTTTTATCGGGAAAGTTAATACTTATTGATAATACTGGTAAGTTAATAAATATTACCAGTATTATCATTTTCAATCGTATTATTTCAAAATTATTACGTAAATATCAACTTAGGATTAATTAAAAATTGTACGAAAAGGGGTAGAGACACTAATAGAATAAAATAGAATTGTTGATATTTCTCCTGGGATCAATCAAGTTTCATATAAAGCACCTATTTTCAGAATTTTTCATTCCAATCAAGATGTCTGATTAATCAATTTATCATAACTTAGCGTATCTTTTAGAAAAACTAAATGAGAGGGTCACATGAAATATCAAATATTTATTTGAAGCTTCTAGACTTAACTTCATCGAATTAAATGCTGTCCATCAATCTACTATTGAGATTTAAAATATAGGCCGGATTTGGATTTATGAATCTCTCCGAGCATATTGCTTTCAACTCAAAAATGATCCAAACATAGTACAAGATTTAAAATTAAAACAAGTCACGCGCAACGCAATAATAGAAAATATTGATTGAAATCAAGCAAATATCAAAAGCACGAAATAGTTTATATTTTATTACAAATTACTAAGAGCAATGTTAGTAATTTTTCTTGTAGTATTTCTACTAAAATTAATTTTTCCTTTCTTTCACACTTGACAAATGTTATGGTAATATATTTTATCCCACATTATGATAATTTCTGTTCACACAGCAATCCTAAGTGCAGACGAATATTTCATTGTAGTGTTAGAAGCCCTCAGACTGTATGGGACACCTAAGAAACAAAGCATTCCTCGAATGAGGGAGACACTTGCAGTAAATTTCTGGATAATGTATGAGCGGCATTGCATCATTTTAATTAAGTGTGGATTGGCAATGCCTTCCTCAAGACATTCAATTAAGCTGTAGGGAAAACTCAGACAATCTGTTCAACTGAAGAAACACTTCGACTATATTAACATTCTTAGTTTCAAGTGAAATCTTCCATATAGAGAGTTATTATAATGAACATGTTATTTAGAGGAATTAGTTTGAAAGTGAGTTAATAGTGAAAGTAACAACAATATAGTTAACATTTAACATTAAGAAACAAAATTTCAAAATCAATCCTCTATGAAAGCTTATATTAATCGTAACTGAAAAGATATGATAAACATTGATTCGACTAAATTTATTTTTGCAGGTAGAATCATAGAAAATTCGTTGCTTATTTTTATGAAATTTAACAATTCATTGAGGAAAAAATTAATAATGAATGTGTAAAGAAACTATAAATAATAAAACCATTTTAAAATTTCGTCAGGAAGTATCAAATTGTATCTAAAATTTAATTTAAAAAAAAAATTATAAAATTCTTTTTACGCTGATAGTCGATTTTGTGTTTGCTACATCCGAGTCGAAAATAGAGTGCAAATAGTATTTCAGAATACAATTTATGGTTAAAAACGGCGCAATCATTTATTTTCATTGAAACATTTATAATAAACATAATTTTAACGCCATTCTATTCTCTTTATATTCACGAAGAACAGATACAATAATTTACATTCTTTTAAGAATCTAAATTTTCAGCAGCATTCTTGGTGATTGGGACTTTTACGCCACATCTCTAAATAAATGTTAGACATAACAGAAAATAATAAAGTGTTTTCCTCAATTCTGTAATTTACATTAAAAAATCCAAAGGATGTGTCAAAAGTGCTAAAAATAGCATAAAATGGCATTTTGAAATGAGATGAGAGAAGACTCACTTGAATGAATGATTTCAAAATTTCAGATCACTGCCGGATGATCATTACCAATTCTCCAGATTCAGCATCCAGGATAACAAAGTCAGAGAGTTTCCGTGGGAATGGAGCGTATTTGTGCTTCTCCATTAATAAAATGTTCCGCAAAGAAACCTTATCCTGAATGCTTATATGAGATGGCTGTTTTAAATAAAAACACTGCTGCCAATGAATGTTGATATATTCGGAAACAATCATCTTATAAAAATGGTCTTTATGTCATTTTAAAACTCAAAACACTATCTTTAAATATATCAGTTTCATTTCCAGACAATTTCCCCTTAATTTTAACAATGTTTTAAATTCAATTTGATATAATGTTTTTAAATTTAGGATGGAATTAAAACTGATCCATCAAAACTTTCAGTTACATGGTTCTGTGATTGATTCACTCCGAAATAGAATCTTCCATGTTACATACTCATCTCTTAATGTTCGGAAATTGATTCAATATGATTCATGTTTTTACTGCACGATTATTTGATGAACAGCAAGGTAGTTGTTACATAGGGCACTTGTCACAGACAAGTCCGCTGACGAAATCAGCGATTGTCCTTCGGTTCTTCGGCGGAATCGAGTTTCGAGCCTGAAACTCTCCAGTTCCAAAGCCAAGAACTGCTTTAACATCAAACCACCACGGCCCAAAAAACAAGGTGAATTATATATATACTAGGGGGCTGCACCCCTTGTTCACTTGTGCTGATGCAGTTCCTCTCGGATTGCATTCGCTCGCTCACCATCCACTAAGCCACTTTAATCTAGCAACAGATACATTCAGAATCAATTGATTCCGAAATATGACGAAACAATGAAAGAAATAAAAACAAGGTGAATTATATATATACTAGGGGGCTGCACCTCTTGCTCACTTGTGCTGATGCAGTTCCTCTCGGATTCCATTCGCTCGCTCACCATCTACTAAGCCACTTTAATCTAGCAACAGATACATTCAGAATCGATTGATTCCGAAATAAGACGAAACAATGACAGAAATAAAAACAAGGTGAATTATATATATGCTAGGGGGCTGCACCCCTTGCTCACTTGTGCTGATGCAGTTCCTCTCGGATTGCATTCGATCGCTCACCATCTACTAAGCCACTTTAATCTAGCAACAGATACATTCAGAATCGATTGATTCCGAAATATGACGAAACAATGAAAGAAATAAAAACAAGGTGAATTATATATATACTAGGGGGCTGCACCCCTTTCTCACTTGTGCTGATGCAGTTCCTCTCGGATTGCATTCGCTCGCTCACCATCTACTAAGCCACTTTAATCTAGCAACAGATACATTGAGAATCAATTGATTCCGAAATATGACGAAACAATGACAGAAATGAAAACTATGTGAATTATATATATACTAGGGGGCTGCACCCCTTGCTCACTTGTGCTGATGCAGTTCCTCTCGGATTGCATTCGCTCGCTCACCATCTACTAGGCCACTTTAATCTAGCAACAGATACATTCAGAATCGATTGATTCCGAAATATGACGAAACAATGAAAGAAATAAAAAATGCGACTCTCTAAAATCCCTGCATCAAAGTTCTTTGTAAACACAAATAAACTTTCATTTAAATAACTATAAACATCCACCAAAAAAACAATTTTTTAAAAAAATTGCGCTTTTCTCACAATTTTTCAAATTTGGGATCTTTACCATAGACATAGAATAAAAAATTGATATTTACAAAAAACAAAATATAAAAAATTGTGTTTTTCCCACAATTGTTCAAATCTGGAAGTTGCACTACAGAAACAGAATAAGAATTTGACATTTACAAAAAGATAAATTGTCTGAAAGCAGCCGTTCCAAAATAAAATAACACAATGAAAGAAATTAAAAATGTAAGGCAAAAAGTGCACTCGTAAATTGAACCTAATTCTCCTCTTGGAAACAGCAAGGGATAGACCATGGGATCGCAACATTGGTTTAATGGAGACATATTTTTGCAGTTATCACCTGCAGGGTAAATACAGATTACTCGATTAGCAGGTTGTTCGCCATTATCTCCAACAATAATCGCAGCAATTTCTGTTTTTGTAATACGTTGGTTATATCTACGTATATCTAAATTTCTAGTCTCCATGAAAATCATCCACATATTTGTAGCAGAATTATCTTCAGTTATACAATCTGAAGGTAACAATCGATTATCTGCAGGTAACAATCGATGAACGGATTGATCGCTCTCAATATAGAATCCAATCTTCCCATCACAGAGAGCAAATATCCTTCATTTTTTTCCATGCGTTTTTAGTGTCTTCACTGGTATCAAACACATATAACTGACACTAACCTGGTTTGTTATGACCACTGTATAAAGGAGAAACCATGTCATATACCTGACCACGAATCATATAGCAATATAGTCGTGTTCCAGGAGGAGGCTAAATTTGAATTCCCATGAAGCAAGGAGAAATCATGTGGTATATTTGACCATGGCTCTGTTCCAGGAGGAGGTTTAATTTGAGCTCCCAAAGCTAAAAGCTAAAGCAGAATTATATTATCTTATATGCTTCCGATAGTTTCTTCCTTCGATTGAATCACTGATCAACAAGTCTTTCAATGTTTCTTGTGGATTCAGTAGATGTTCGAAAAAATTTTTTATCGTGACAATATTTCGTGTATTTGCCACTTGAATTTGATTCTTTGTCCAGTAACGTGCCTGGCAAAAAGAACGGAGTTCTGATATAGTCCCACAACTATGCTCCTGTAGTTCGGAAACTTCGCTCCGTACACATCAACGTTTAACCCTATGTCGTTCATTACGACTGGATCTTCTTATGAAAGATTCTCGAGCATTTTCATTTGGCCTGTTTTCTCTTTTTCGACGATTTCGTTTTCAAATCGATACGGTACGACTTAAACCCAACGTAAAAAATTTTGACCGTTTTTTGACAGTTAATTTTTTGTTTAAAAAATTTTCAAACCAATGTAAGAATAGCTTTCACTTGAAATCTTATCAAACCTAGTGTTGATATTCCCGGACAAGGTCGAAGAGTTTCCAAACGACGATTAACAAATTCGGCCTGATTTGCGTCCACGTAAGCGTTTTAAATATATACATGAAAATACAAGGGTCAACAATGCATGCGTGAATTTACTAAGTTAGTTAGGATAACGCAAATAATGAATTTTCTACGCCAGTTGGAATAACACAATGCAGATTAAAAGATTTTAATTTCCTATATTCTGTTTTATTTTAATTCAAAAGTACTTCAGAATGAATCCGAAAGACCTATTAATTAACAATGTTTAATTTTAAATGCATCAAACACTAAGAAAATAAACAGAATCATTTGAAATAATCGGTCGAAAACATGTTAAGCCTAACCACATTAGCGTGGGAAAGAACTGAAGCCTTACCCTTACTCATTTGGTGGTATCAAGTATTGCGACCTTTGGCAACACTTGATACCACCAAATGAGTAGGGCTTGAGTTTTGACGTATATATATATATATATATATATATACTTATGTTCATAAATTAAGGATAATGCAAGTTCAGGAAAAGAAAGAATCAGAAGCAAAACAAATGTGACATATTTGTAAAGCCTATTTATTAAGCAAAAGGTAAAGAGCAAAAAAAGTTGCTGTATGTTTGATATCATTTATAAAAATTGCAATTTTTTGCTCCTTGTAGCAAATTATTAAAAAAACCCTATTTACAAAAACCAATATTACATGGTTGGTATGATGGTTAATACATAGTATATCTCCCAGATAATGCAGTACTGTCCATACAACGCCTAGGCATGCTGAGTATGAAATTATCGATCTGATCTTGGGGAATATTACACCAGTCATCAAGCAATGCTTTTCGAAGTTCCGGTAGGCATGTAGCAGGTGGTTGACGGACTGCAACTCGTCGGCTCAGCATGTCCCACACATACTCTACTGGATTAGTGAGAATGCTAGCGGTGAGAATGCTGACCAGTTTATACAGGTGATATCCTCCGATCGAAGGCATTCGTTTACGATGTTTGTAAGGTGAGGACGGGTGTTGTCATCCCTAAATACGAATTCTGCGTCCATGGCTCCCCGAAACAAACGTACATGTTGTTCCAGAATGACGTCCCGATAGATTTGACCTGTCATAATTCCAATTTGAACATGCAGGTCAGTTATGGAACACAGAATAATTCTTCCCCAAACGAGCAATCCTGCACCACCGTAACGGTGTCGTTCAATGATGCTCTCTTGGTTGTAACGGGTACCTGGATCTCTCCATATGAATGTCCGGTGAGAATCAGACTGTAAGCTAAACTTGGACTCGTCGGAAAACATCACATAAGCCCACTGTTGCGGTGTCCACAATGCGTGCTCTCTACTCCAGGCTAACCGCAGACGACTGTGAGTTGCAGTAAATGGAACACATTTGACAGGCCTACGAACATATAGATCAATCTGCCCTAAGCGTCTGTACAAGGTCTGCCTTGAAACTGTCGTACCAGTGGCTGAAGAGAGAGCTGACGAGGCAGGTCTGAATACTGTGCTTCGTCTGTTTCTTTTGGCAGTAACTTCCAAATATCGGTCCTCATTCGACATTGTAACTCGGGGGCGACCTATGCTGTAACGTCTACTCACATTACCATTTTCTTGAAATCGTTGCCAAAGCCTGGAGATGACACTCTGGACGATTCCAAGTTCCTCGGAATCGTCCAGCTGGGTACGCCCACATTCCAGACGGCCGATAATTCTACCACGTCATCCAAATGCGTCCTTTGTGTCATAACTATGCGGCTATTGCACTGAAAGGCTTATAAGGAGCTAGCGAACAATTTTACTTCCTTGCCTGTATTCCTTATACATCACTCTCTTACACTGTAGTCATTGTGACGTACTATCGGTGTCATCTGGTGGCTTCCTGCCATTTGCATATGATTTTTGAAGATGTGTGTAGTCATTTTACAGGTGATATATGTATTTTAGAGTTCGATTTCCGAGTGACTCTGAATTATCCTTAATTGATGGACATGAGTGCATGTGTGTGTGTGTGTTGTGTAAAATTGGACATGGCGCATATTTATTTATTTATTTAATAAAATATATAATTTTACAATGATTTTTTCGTATGAAGTCTTTTGTTGTTACCTCCCTAAAAACTTAAAGTTATGTATCCCAGGCTTCGATTTCAGGGATCAAGAATTCTTCTTTTCATCCTATGAAATGATCCGGCACGAGAAGGAGGCAGAAACATGCTACGTTTGATCGTTACTCGAAGTATTTACTCAGAAGATTTGAAGAGTGGAGGATGTACATTCGCATTTCGTATGAGTAATGATGGAATCCTAAATCCTTTCTATAATAACCTATCATTGAGTTATAAAATATGACAATTTAATAATGCGCACTTTTATCATTCTTTCAAGAAATAATATTAATTTAGATGGACTGATACAGTCATACACAGTCGAATCTCACATAACGAGTAATTCACAATGCGAGCAAAATAAAATGTAAAAAAGCGACTCGCTTAGTGAGCGATGTTTCGCAGAGCAAGTGTCGAGGATATATCATAATGTCACACGCTACTGAATTGACCCGTATCAGTCTGTGTTCAATGCTTGTTTAAAGAAAACCCTTATATCTACATGGAAGAAGTTTTGGCCGGACAGCGCCGTCGAATGAAGTTCCGAATAGCTTGACCAAGTACCTGTGGGACCTTCATCTACGAGATTGTGCATTTGGCCAAGATTATTTGGCTGGAGATGGAAAGCATGAAAGAACACAGCCTGTCACCTAAAGTCTTACTGTTACATTCTGTGAGACAAGCAAAAAACTGCGGAAGGGATTTTTTCTCGAGGCGAGGAAATAACAGACTCAACACAGCAACAAACTTCTAATGAGGCTAAAATGAAAATGGGGAATTATCGCAGCGTACCCGAATAAGGCAATAGATATGTGCTCTACAGATTAATTGAGCGATAATGCTGTGTCTGGTTTTCGATAGATTTTGAAAAGGGGCCAGAGATAAATGTCTTTAGACCAGTTTCCCGTAAAAAAAGCACGCATTATAGATAATAAGTTACATTATATATAAATTTGGTTCAGTATTTTTTTTCCCTCAGAATGTAACGCATTGTCCTCTTTTACATGAATTCCTGGGAAAAAAATTATTTCTCTTAACCAGAATTTCATAAGTAACTTAAAATCAAAGAGAAAATTATGTTCATTAAAAGAGGTTCCATTATATTTATAAAAAAATCATATATAAAACTTTATTTCTATATAATGAAGGAGTGCGCTAAATTTTGAATGATTAATTAGATAAAAGATGGGAATTTTATTTACAAAGCCATAACAATTGCTAAAATATGACATTCTACAATTCCTTTTCTAAAGTGCCTTTCAAAGTTTGAGATAATTTTTAAAGCATAAAATCTGAAGATGTAGCATTCCACATATTCTGCTTCATTGAGATTTATGCATATAGAAGGTTCCCTAATGAGTTTAATGCGAGAACTGCTCCAGATAATGTCTCCATAATTTCCACTCATTATTTCATATCATTTTTATCAGCTCGTTAAACAACAGCTTCTTCTCCCACTTTTTAATGCACCTTCCGAATGAACTTTAATAGCGACTCTCCGGGTGGCACGTAAAAAGGATGAGCCTATTAACTGGAGGCACTTTTAACAATGAAATGCAAAATAAAATCGACGGGTTTTTTTTTTTTTTCTTGTTGGATCGAATATTCTCTGATGATGGGCTCACACATTTCCGATTCAATTATTAATGAGTTCAATGTGTATTAGATCTATACAACATAGTGAAATGCCAAGCCATTAAGCGGAGCTATGTTGAAAGGATTTAAAATTTTACAGCTTAAAGACTCGATAAATACTTATTCTGTATCGTCGTATCAAGATGTGGTTAGGAAGTTACAAAATTTAATTATCAACGGATTTTTTGTGAGGATATTTTTATATAAGAATTCAATAAGTACATTATCGAAGAATTGAAATTCGTCAGATAAGAAATTGGTTTTTACCATTATAATAATGAGTTAGATCAAAAAATGAAACAAATGAGAAGTGCCTTTTTCTTATGGAAGTTTCATTATCTATTTTCCTACATTTCCTAAACGCCTGATAGCTTTTAAAACCACAAAATTAGTATTTTAGTAATCGGAAGTTTTAAAAAAAGTAGAAGTATCTGGTTTCTTCATAAAAATCTTTTGATTTATAATCTGAATTTGTGAAATGAATATATAACTAAATATATTTTACATCTTCCGTTTCTTTTATCCGAAATTTCACTTCCGACGAATACGATGAAACACATATCAGTTTTATGAAATGCCTCAATTTGATTGTTAGAAATTTTCTGTCTCCCTGGCCACTGAAATAAATTCAGTTTTAATATGAAGTAATCGTATCTAGTGGCGAAATTAGCAATAAATACTGATTAATCAAATCTTGATGAATCAATATTTACTGCATGTAGAGAAAATAAAGCAACATTCAGTTTTACTGACAAAACAAATTTATAACTTACTTACACTTACTGACAAATGCACTTATTTCAAAAATTAAATAAAAATAAGAAAATTTAAATTAAGAACAAACCTCAAAATGTATATGTTTAAATTATAAAACACTAGAATATTTAGTACAGAGCATTTAACGAGAGTTAAAAAATATATTTTTGAAATCAACTATTAAAATAATTTTAACCTGCCTATATTTTGAAAAAATTTCAGTATAAACATTTGTATTAGAGATTGCAATACCGGGATACCGAATACCGGTATTTTGAGCCATTTGTACAATTTTTAATACCGGTATTCACAAGTTTAAATAACGTTTTTTCGGTATTTACTAGAAATTTTTAAAATTGTCTCCACTATATGTTCGGGCATCGCCAACATAGCAAAATAGTACACTTTTTTGTTTTTATGTCTGCCTAACGGGCGAAATTAATGAGTTAAATAATGGCTTAATTAATTGCTTAAATCTAAATTAGCGAAACATGGATTATCCCTGAGAAAAGATATTGTATCCATATTGACTGATAGAGCAACAGTTCTGAAAAAAGTTGGATTGGTGCAAATCAGCAATTGTTCTATACTCATGGAATTCATTAGGACTAATACATTATTATACCATATTATGTAGTTGTATTATACCAAAAAAAAAGAACAAAAGAATCCAAATACCGTGGATATAGAAACTTCTGATTCCAACTTTGAAGATATTGCTAATGAGGATAAAATATTAACCCATCAAGAATTGCTTCCTATAATTTATAAAGTTCAAAAAATTGTTAAGATATTTAAACGTTCCCTTATAAAAAATGACATATTACTAAAATATATATACTAACAAAATAAAACAGAATATATGTTAATATTAGATTCTAAAACACGTTGGAACAGTTTACTCCTAATAATGGAACGATTTTTGAAACTGAGAAATCCAATCCAAAAGCAATAATCGACCTAATCCTGTAAATTAATTTTTCAGATAGTGAATTCGACTTAATATCCAGAACTGTATCAGCTCTATTTCCAATAAAACTGACTTTTGAGGCCTTATGTCGGAGCGATTTTAATTTCTTAACAGCTAATGCAACAATAAATTTCATGTTGCAGTCACTGAAAGAGCAGCACACATCATTATCTGAAGAATTATATATTACATTGAAAAGAAAAAAGGCATACCGAAATAGAAAATGTCTTACGGTATTTTCATAATTATTATGACTTTAAAACTGAAAATCAAAAAGAAGAAAAGAAAAGAACCAATTCAAATCTGATTAAGTTTATAGTAAATATTCTTAAAATTTTTTTTTGCCCACAAACCCATCCACATTCAGAAGAATTCGGTTCAGTTATCGAAGATTATGATGACACCAATTTCTATAGTGAAAAGGAATTGTCTCTTGAACAAAAATTAGAATTTGCGATAAATAAGAAAATTTCAAAGAACCAAAATCCAATATAGAAATCAGCCATATCCAAAACCATCCGACAAGAAATCGATTTATTTGAAGATGAGGGATTTAGAGGTAAATACCTGGAAAAAGTATATCGCTCATTGCTAACAGTACCACCAACTAGCGTAGATGCCGAAAGAACGTTTTCGACAGCTGGTAATTTTTACTTAAAATTACTTTTCAAGCTTAATGACAGTAGAATTGATGCATTATGTTTTTTAAGATCAAATTTCAAAAATTTGTAATTTTTGCATAAAATTACTTTTCAAGCTTAATGACAGTAGAATTGATGCATTATGTTTTTTAAGATCAAATTTCAAAAATTTGTAATAGTACCACAGACTGAATAGTGATATTTACACTTTTTTGTGATTTAAATAAATAAGATATTCCTTTACTTTTTTGTGATTCTTTATATACTGTTATCTATACTTATAATAAAGCTCAATGTGTGTGTGTGTGTGTGTGTGTGTGTGTGTGTGTGTGTGTGTGTTGGCGCTCTACAGACCAGACCATTCAACCTACAGCTACCAAATTTGGCAAGTGTATACCTTGGAGGCCGGGAATGTGCACCTGGGGGTTATTTTTTCGAATTTTTAACTAGAATTTTATTTATTTAAAAATTAAGCGAAATTTTGACGTGTGTCTGCTATAACTGCCGAAAATATTACCGCACAAAAAAGATTTTTACATGAAGTTAAAGATAAAAAATTTATCTTTTAAATGATACTACTGTTTTAATCTTAAAATTAAATTTCTATTTTTAATGAATTTTTAAATAAATATTTTAACTATGTTTTTCAATAATTTTTTTCGTCAAAAATAAAAATGAGGATTAAGCACGTTTCGCATTCATGAGAAAAAAATAGCTTTTTTCAAAGTGTTGCCATCACATTGATTAAAGCTCAAATTCAAAATAAATTAAATCTTTTTGGAAATGAAATGTGCAAAAATATAATTTTTGGCATGTGTCTGTAAGAAATGAAACAAATATGAAATATTATTTTTTCTAAAAAATAAATTCAAGAAAAATTATTTTATGATCTTTTACACTCTCTATACAGGGTGTTTATTCAGTCCCGGATCCATTTTGATATTTAATGACTCATAAAATAATGAAGATGTAAACAAACTTAGGGCATTTATTGATGGAATAACTCATATATTTTCCTTTTCAGGTTTGAATATTTTTACATTTGTAAATATCGTCTGCGCGTGTTTTTAATTTCAGATAATTTCATTTTCCAGTCTAAATATCTATACTTTTCTAAATATCGTCTGCTTATTAATTGCATTCTTCTCTCTTTTGTTTTTGGCAACTATTGAAATGTTATGTTTACTTTTGATGTGTTTGATCTATGTAGTACTTTTGTATGTGATGTTTTATTCGATCGGATATTAAGGAGAATGCATACACCACAAGAGAAAGCACATATTTTATGATGATCATAGAGTTAATTTCCAATCAACTAAATCACTAACTTTTAAGAGTTAATTTCAAATCACTTAAACTGACTGATTTATGAAGATTTGAATATCACTATTCAATAAAAAAAGGATAATTTTAGATTTTCCATCGATCGTTTCAAAGAAAATACGCCAATAAGCGCGCAGGTTTCTCAAGATTAATTGGCCTAAGATTATGAAAATGGTGAGTTTTTCTAAATTTTTAACATTTAAAACTTCATAAATAAGTCTTAGTTGATCGTGGAAAATAGAAACATTCATTCATTTATTTAAAATTTGGTGTGTCCAGAATATTTATCAGAATATGATACCTTACTGCATTAAATTTAGACTTCATAATTTTTGAAATATATTTATAAGCAGGAACAAAATATTATTATTGATTTCATTTCAATCCTTTTGAAAGCAAAACTAAAAACTGAATTTTAGACTGAATCTCAGAAATTTTTGTTGAATCATTGTTTGAGATATTACATAAACTATGAAAAATATTTTGTAGTTAACATAAGACTTAAATACCGAGCGATTCTGTTTGCAATACTCATATTCCATAATAATAATAATTAATAACAATAAAGATGATAAATAAAATAAAACGCTTGGTTTTATTAAAAAATATCTTAATATTAATTGCAATTTCGTTATTTACATTTTTAATTAAAGTTGAAGTTTTACCGCAAATGGCAACAAATTAGCAAAATATATATAGTAAATTGAACGAAACGTTCTAAACAATATAAGTTTGGTATGACTATCAAAATTTGAAGATTAAAAATGTTTTGTTTGAGAATCCTTTAAGAGACCAGTTACTTAAAATATTTAATTGAAAATTGTAGCGAGCGGTAATACTGGCGAACCGGCTGGTCGCCAAAGGCGGCTAGTAATTTATAAGTTACAAATTATTTTACGTGATATTTACACTCACTAATAAAACTGGCAAAAAAAAAAACCCTGTGTTTCCTTTCTTTTTCTAAAATATCTAATACCGGTATTAAAACCGGTATCCCGGTATTAAGATCTAAAAAATACCGAATACCGGTATTGAAATTTTGGTCCGATATTGCAATCCCTAATTTGTATTGAACATTTATAAAAAAAGTATTGTATTAAAAATAGTGATCAAAATATTATGCAATTCGTAGCAGCTAAAGTAGACATTAAAATAAAGGGTCAATTTATAACAATTTTCTCATACAATAAGAATCTTTTATAGTTTCCGGAAGCGGGCAGAGAAGGTTCTGGAACACTCAGGAATATCTTGGTCCCTGATTGGCTGTATCACCAGAATTCTGGAAAATTCCAGTATTATTTTTTTTGTCGCCAAAGTCGTAGCCAAGTTTGTCACCAAGCCCTGGTATCTCTGACTGGGAATCACTCCAACAGAGCTGATCGTAAAACGATATTTCCAGTGATTGAACTAACCAATATTACAGATTTATAACAATATGAAGGTGTGCATGCGCATGAGTGTGTTGGAGCTCTACAGGCCAAACCTCTACACTCACAGTTATCAAATTTAGCACATGTATCCAGGGGGAAGTCAGGCTGATTTTTTTTAGATTTGAAACAGAATTTTAATAAATTAAAAATTAAGCTGAATTTTGGTGTTTACCTGCGAAATCTATCTGCGATAAAACATTATCACCAAAAAAATTATTACGTTTCAAAATTTAAAAAAATTATCTTATTAATAATATAAATTAAATAATACTGCGATGTTTTCCTAAATTTCAGCAATTAAAAAAATTTCTACAATAGATTATATTTTTGCCCTGAAGTTTAAACATTTTTCTTTGTTTCATAAACTACCTGATTGTGTAATTTTTTTTTTTTTTTTTTTTTTTTTTTTTTTTTTTTTTTTTTTTTTTGCATATCTGAAAGCTAAACCATGAGGTTTCTGTTTAATTCTTTGTAGTTGACGAAACATATAAAAAATGAAGTTACAATATCGCAAAACTTCGAAAGTAGATGAACTGAATATTTGCGTATTTACCAGCGACATGATGTCATGGAATCGATCTCCATTTAAAACGTTCATGTACATAATAAATAGAGCGCATTTAAGAGACAATTAAAATAAAATGGCTTTAATAACAAATAATTTAACGGAATCAGGGGCATGATTTTAAAAAAATAAAATATAACCAGCGAACCAATTACAAATGACCTTTAGATAAAAAGGAGGTGGAATCGATCTATAGAGATAAATGGTATCCAGTCATAAATGTACAATTCGTTAAAAAAAGGCTTTAATGTCTTATGCACGTCCTAATAATCGATAGTTTTAGTCAATAATGTCCTATACCAAATTTCATAACTTTCTGAGCAACAGTTCAATCTGCTCAAATTTTCAAATAGGATTGTTTCATCTTGTGCCACATTTCATCTGCTCGCTGTCAAGCTGTTTATAGAGAGAGAAGAAAGCTCCTATTCCTAAATATGTCGATGAGGATCACTTGCCGTTAGCAGTCTCCATCGAGAAAAATGCTATTGCTCGACATGGAGAAAAACCGTGATAAACTCATCCAGGTGTAACTAACCAAACGCAATTTTTATTTTATTTTAAAATTTGTGACGTTTGGAAGCATCGTCAATGGTCCTTTGCCTCAAAAATTAAAAGATTCCCTAGATCAAAGATGCTCAACGAGTTTCGCCAATTTATGGGCATGTGTGGGATCTATTATTAAGTTCTGAGTAGAGTTTTATTCATAGATATGAAACAACACATTCGAGGAGCTGAAAATTATATTTTATATTTTTTTTAGTATGTCTCATTCCTTTCAACATTCATATGGACATGCGAATGTAATACGTAGCGCAATTCTAATGAATAAGTCTCGCATTCTAAATGAATAAGTAATAAAAGCTACATAAAACAACTTGCAGTTTCTTAAACTATGTGAACAGTTGCGTTTGCCATGCAATTGTGGCATCATGTGACAAAACTCATTTCGGTAAACAGTAAATGTATACATGTATGTATTTATGTATACAGTAAACAGAATAGGAATAATAGCACTATAATCATACGTATTATTGTGTGTTATGTATGTCTAATGTATGACAACGATTAATCGCCAAACATGTCATGCTTATTGCAATACATGGCCAAAGATATCACACTAGTGTATTTAGTATATTCGCCAATGGCATGCGAATAAATCTAAAATTCTCCAATACCATTCGAAATATCCGAAAATTTGCCAATGATATGCTGTTTGCCCACAAATACCATCACATGGCTTTTATATCGTAATTTTTAAATACTTGTTTTGAAAAAAATCCCGACCATTAATTTATGCAAAGTAATTTAGTTGAAACTAAAAGCAATCATTATTTCCAATAAACATTTGGTGGTGAGAGGAAACAAATTCTGCATTTAATACACACAGAAATTAGACCAGCAAAAGACGATTAAACATTTCTTAACTGAAAGCCAATAAATGATGTAATGCTTAATTAGTGCCAAAAAAATGTAAGAAAAGTAAAAAAAATTCTCACAGTTTTTATAAATGATTGACTTCAAATTTCAATTATTGATTCAATATTATGTAATAGTATAGTACTACTATTTCAAAAATTGTGAAATGTTACTCTTTAAGCGAATTTTCATTAGCAGAAATAAAACTTATAATAATTAAAGCTGTTTATTGAAACTTTTTGGAACATGTCTCTTTTAATATATGTTTATTTATGTGAGTGCTCATTTTTAAGGATTTCGTAAAATATTTCAGAAACAAATAAAGCAAATGAATTTTTGGAAAAATACATTTACAATAATTTTATAAATCCTTTCCTTTAGACTAGGATAAGAGTATTTTAACCACAATTAAACTAAGCTAAACTATTTCTTAGGAAAATATTATCACAAACAGATATATTTGTTTTTTAACGTACTTAGTATTTTTATCGATAATTCCGATTACAGAAAAAAGTAATAAATTTTTACGCAAGAGGGTGTCCGAAATGACACTGTCTCGCTTTTCTTAAATATGAAGGGAAATGATAACGCATACCTCATTTTGGAACACTCATCGAAGTTTCTGATTATTAATTCCATCTTCCTTTTCTGCATCTTGGTAAGTAACATAAAATAATGGAATTAAAGAACCAATTGGGAAGCGAGTTTATTTCTCTTCTTCGGACGGTAATGAATTAATCAGCCACATTCTTTCGCTGTCTTGCAAGTGTCAGGTTTCATGGTAATTTAAATAATTCTCAAGTATTACGTTTCTTAGATTGGAAGGAAGTTTATGAAGAAACGTACATCAATTAACGAAAACAGAGAATCCTTAACACGGTTAGTAATAACGCATAGAACAATAATCAAACACTCACGCAAAAAAATATATCTTCGCCATGGACAAATCTCGAAAATTGTCTCATTATTAAATAAATTATTACTAAAATTGTGACAAATGACTAAAGCATAAAGAAATATTTTGTGGTAAATTTAAAAGCAATTATCCAATGTTGGTTTTGTTATTGAAATAATGTATTCTAGAAAATGTGTATCACAGATTCCATTCTAAATTAGTGCGCTCAGAATTTTTCAGATATAAGAAAAATTTGTTAACTTTGATTCGTATTGAAATATGGATATTACTACTTTTGCGATTACAAATGAAAAAGGGAATTTCAGTGCTTAGTTAACGAGCTATCAAATATAAAGAATTGCTTACATTTCACCGCGTCTTCGTTTTATTAACATTCCAGTCGCTAATAACTTTTGATTTTAAGTGATGAAGTCATTTCAACTCTTCTTTCTAATGTTTTTGTTGATATGATTGGTTACTCAAAAAATGCTTTGCAACCATA
Organism: Argiope aurantia; assembly: GCA_026543865.1. Lineage (NCBI taxonomy): Eukaryota > Metazoa > Arthropoda > Arachnida > Araneae > Araneidae > Argiope > Argiope aurantia. The sequence goes on along the minus strand of JAPMOR010093829.1, from coordinate 155,788 downwards.
CCGTCCTTGATGACAGCGAAACTTTTCATTCTGGAATCATTCTGAAAAAAAAAAGATTTACGAAGAAATTTTGAAAAATAAAATTTCAAATAATGCATTGTTCTACTTAATTTTTATCTGAAAATTTCTGAATTCATCTTTTTCTGGATTACTATAATAGGTTTTCGTTTTCAGTTTGTTGTGGCATTTCTTACATTCATTTCGAATCATCGTGTGATGAAGTTAGTGAATAAATGAAAGTTTTATCAACATCAGTTGCTTTCCTTTCCCATATGATTCGTTTTATCATATTAATCGTATGAAAAACGCAAATTTACTTTTCATTTACATTATGTCTGGAATGTTTCACGTGCTTGCAATATTTTTTATTGACCCTGTCAGCTTTCATTCTTTCACAATGTATTGGCTTGATCAAGTTTGAAGTTTCCATAAAGTTTGTAGTTTCGCCCCTACTGTCGACACCATGTCAGAACATTCCAGTAGTAAAAGATCTAAATAGAATGATGTCGCAGTTACGAAAAAAAAACCCTTTTGTGTGCTCACGGTATGACAGCGAAATCGAGCGAACCTGCTCTCAAGCAAGCGGCTTGACTTTCAGAGGGAAATTTCCGTTTTCTGCTGTCCAACCAGACGCATTGGCTCACGTTTTGCAATGTGCAGCGTTCATTTCTATTTGGAACCTCCTGGAGATCAGTTGGTGTAATGTCCTGAAATGATTCATTGTTAATCGTTTTTGTTTCAAAAAATCAAAAGTTTCCGTTTTCAGGGATATAATTTATTTCATTGCTGCTGTTCGATGTTAATGATTCTTTCAGTTCACTATTTTTCATCCGCTGCATTCTTCTTTGAGTTTTTCTCTTTTTGAATTCAGGATCCAAAAGTCAATTTGTTGTTATGTCTTTGTTTCTTGGTTCATTCAGTTGATAATATTTTTTGTTATTGTCTTATTGTTGATAATTTCTTTTCTACTAAATAAAGGATAATATAGAGAAAGAAAAACATTCATTGCCGGAAAAAAAACATAAATTTTTGAAGAATGTTAATTAGTTCTGCAAAGCGTATGCTACACTTGTAAATGAATTGCAGCAGCCCTCTGTATTTACCTGAATTTGATAGCTCGTTACAAAGCAGGTATTACATCCAGTGCTTTAAAATGAAATTCCGAAAGAAATTCGGTCCAAATTCCAAGAGAAGAAAGAAAGGAAAATATACAACATATACAACATACTCATAATAAAACTCATTATATAAGAAACTAGAAGAAATAATGAGAAATTGCCTAATAATTTTTTAAACAATAAGCATTACTATTCAAATGTGGTCTTAAGAAAAAATTCCTTCTGATGTGGCCAATATTCTTGGAATTGAAATGATTGGATGAGTCGATTCAAGAAGCGAAATTAAAATAAACGCAAAACTATTAACAAAAATATCGAATGGTATTAACCATGAAATGTATCTACTGAAGATTACAAAAGTCCACCAGAAATAGTAACAAAGACATTTTTCAACTGAAACGCAACTTGATTATTTTTTTTCTGCATTGCTCATAAAAAAAACTGCATCGTGTTTTACATTTTTTTTTATTTACATGTCGGTTCTTTGTAATTTAAATTAATTACTCATATACGGATAAAGGAAATTTAATTCATAACAATTTTCAACTATTTACAAAACCGCATTTACAAAATAAATTATAACAATTATTCAAAATGTTTGGAATTATTTAAACTTTTGAAAGTATTTTAAAAGAATATCAAAAATAATATTAGTAAATGTTCCGAAATTAATTTCCCAGACGTGTAAAGTATCTACTCATTTACGGTGCAATGAGAAAATGATTATGCATTATTGCACATCTAATTATTTTAAGGAAAGCTCAGCAGTCTTTAAAAATGAATGATCTCTGAAAACAGTATTTAATTGGTTATTTGTGAAATTAAATTTTAGTAGTAAGTTGAACAAAATTTCAAAAGATACTTTAAAAATACACTTTAAATGGAAATATAGTTCAATATTACTCGAATTTGGCGACAAACTGGTGTGTTGAGGAAGTTGGTTATCGTTATTTCAGTCATATCGTTTAGATATAACTTCGTACCCGTGACACAGTGGAATTCTCAGACATTAAAGATGCGTTACTTTAATTTTCTTACACATATTCTATTCATTGCTTACACGAAACTTTCTAATGGAGACTCTTCCCTTGACATCGCGGCTCTATTAAAAATGAAAATGTCCAGTTTATACATCTTATAAAATTCGTGGTATTTTAAATTCACTTTTATACGTTTCGTAAATTACATACATATTAATCAGTAACCTTGTTCTTCAGCTTTCAGAGGACTAGGTACCCAAAAAAAATTTTCATTATTCACAACAATTTTTTTTTTAATTTTATAGTAGGTAGATGTTAACTGTGCAGAAATTTAAATTTCTAAAATATTTTTCTGATTCAAAAGTTAAAAATGTAAATACTTTATTTTTTTTAATATTAAGCTTTTTTAAAAAATGCTCCTTCTAGCCGAATTTCCCAAAATTTTTAAAGGAACCTCCCAATGCATTGAATAGAATTAGGGGTCACATTTTTGATATTAGTTTCTAAAAAAGCGGTGCCCAAAATTTTGAGAATTTTTTGATAAATATGAGACTTTTTCACTTTGAACATTTTTAGAAAAAACTCCAATCAAAAGTTTTAAAAATCCATCTCTAATTCTATTAAGCATGCATTTGAGAGTGATCAGAAAAAAAATTCACGCAATTACAATAAAATGTGATTGACTTTTAACATTTCGTAGCAGACAGAATTGTGGAAAAAAGCAAACTGAGATAAACAGTTTTAAAGTTTTCAACACAGTAAAATTGTAATAAAAATGGCTCATACGAAACTGGGTTTTTTTTCCTCAGAACACATTGAGGCATTTGTGACCCCTAAGATATCCATTTTATTAATATTTACTATTATCCTATTTATTAATTAATAATATGACTGTTATCATATTATTAATTCATTAACAATTATTAATTAATACTTATTAGAAAAAAATTTCGTCAAAATATTTATTAAATGATTTGTCATTCTGTTTATCAAATATCTATTAATACACAGCAAAAATTCTAAACCATATGATTCAAATTCAAATGAAATGAGTCGTTTTGAAGATGATTTGAATAAACAGTGAGAAATTTAATAGAAAAGAAAAGCAATAAAACTGCAAACCAACAAAGATTTAACCGTTACAATCTCAAACAACTGTCCTGCTTTTTATTTCATGGAAAAAATGAAACAGTTTGGCTACTTGCACATGAAATATGTTTGATGTAAACAATGGAAATGGCTGCGGCATCGGATGTCCCATTAAACAAAGTAATTCTATATCTCACTAAATACATAACCGATAATTTTCAAAGTTAGAAAATCGAAGTGTTCGTCGATTATTCCGAAATTCTGCGTGTGCCGAGTCTCCTTCAACAACGGAAGCAATAACGCGGATGAAGGCAGTGGAGACGCTTGAACAGTGTTGGAAAGCGGGCGAAAAAATTATTTTGTAGTAAATTTACCAAACATTCTCATGACTATTAAATTGGTATCAGGAAAAAGATACGTTTTTTAAATTTTAAATCTAAATAAAATTTATTTTTGTACTATAATATTTTCGAAAGTGATTGAGGAAAAGCGCCAAAATCCAGCTTGCCTTTTCAATCAATTTAAAATTTTTATAAAAATCGCTAAAAGGGATCCATTTCCACCTTCTAAGATATACAGATTCCAAATGGAGTTGTGGTCGGTCAAATGGTCTGACTTGTAGCGGACGCCCACGCACATTCATCTTTATGATTTATATAGATATCTTAGTAATGAAACTGATATTTTCTTGCTAAATTATTTGTAAAATATTGTTCATTAAAATTATTTCACTAAAAAATGATTCCTCATTTTTCTAAACACATTCAGTATTCTTCTATTTTTTATGCAGTATATTTGCATATTTATGTGTTTTAATTTGATATGGAAACAACTTTGTGTTCCTAAGATATTTTTTTTACTAAAGTTGCAGACAAAGAACAGAACTATCGATTATTAGGAAAAAAATATTGATTAAACTGCCATTTTTCAGATCACATTTTGTTGTTGTTGTTAGTTAATTAAGGTTGTTTGATGTTATTATTTTAAAAATGACAAGATGAAAGAAAAGTCTCGACCATTTTTTATCTAAAATAGTGCTAAATTTAAAACAAAAAAAATAGAAATTATTTTTCTGGTTCAGAATAGAATCATGTGAAAACTTCTCAAATATTTTCATTATAGTTGTGCAGATTTAAATCAAAATTTTATTTACTTTATCATGGTAAGCTATCTCATCATGAAGTCTTTATCTATCACACGTTCCTTTTTTTAGGTCAATAAGCCTTGGAGAAGAACTGGGTCTCTAACTGCCATATTTTCATTAAAACGGTGGATGGAAAAGTCTAAAATCATGCGTTTAATAAAATAGTGATATTCAGATTTTCATAAATCAGTCAGCTTTAGTGATTTATTTAGTTGATTGGAGTGCTACTCTTTTTTATTTAAAATATTAGTGTCTCAAGAATATTTTGCTAAATAGAATATACAGACAGAGGATCTATGTAAAAATTTAAATTTCGTAAATCGTCAGGTCATTTGTTGAACCAAATTACATTAAATATAATTATTTACTTCATTTGGACCAGTTTGTTAACAGTTGTATGTCTATTACTAAAATTTTAAAAATAAGCTGTTGGTCCCTTATTAAAATGGATATCCTATATATATAATCATGTTTGCCTAAAATAAGACTGATCTATTAAATTAACAATACAGATATTGTAAAAGATTCATATAAAAGGTTTCTTGCACTTATTTTTAAAAAAATATCCTATTTCGTATTTATTTCATTTCATACAAACACGTGCTGAAATTAACATGTTTTTAGGTTTAATATACATTAATATAGTTAAATATTTTTTTTTTAATTTTAGCTTTTGTCAAAGTGATGGCAACACGTTGATAAAAGCTAATTTTTTCTGATGTAACGTTCTAGTGCAGATTAAATTTTATTTTTACTTTGTGAGAAAGAAAATGGTGGAAAAATATTTCAAATGTATATGGTTGACAAATATACGTCTAAATTATATTTTAATTTAATAAAAATGGAAGTTTAGCTTATAATTTAAAAATTAGTATCAATGAAAAGATAATTTTTTAATATGATGTAAAAATCATTTTGGTGCTGTAAAAATCTCGGTAGTTATCTGGAAAAAAGCTAAAATTCTGGTTCATTTTTAATTAACGACATTAAAATTCTAAAAACTCGGCTTTTTCTAATTAAAATTTCCGAAACTCGTCCCGAGTCCAACTCACCAAAGTATGTCTGTGCCAAATTTCATAGCTCTGGATCAAACGATAGAGCGACACATTATTATAATGAACGTAAGAAGAAAGAAAGATCGTCATTTGATAGTGTAAAAATAATAATCTCAAAAGAGTCCCCATGAAACCTTCAACTAATTTAAACACTGCAAGTTTTGGCGTCTGAATGAATGAATTACAGAATGATGTTCGGGTAAATGGTAAATAATCATATGAAAAACATCAAATAAATTAAAATTTTAGATGCAAAAGAATCTAATATGCTCCTATTTTAAATTATCCTGCAATATTTCATACCTAACAAGGGCATTTTTTCACTGCTTTAAAAAATAATGTCAGGGCAGTGAATTTTCTACTGCATCTCAAAATTGCTTCAATTTCTTCCAAAAAATTTATTTGAATAAAATATTCCATTTTTTATAAAGAAACTTTAAAGTTTCCTGCAAATATTTTAAAATATAAAATACTAGAAAATGTTTAAAATATAAAAAATAAATTTTTAAGAATTATTGATAGATTTGATTAACTTATCAAGAAACGATTGAAATAGTTCATTCGTAGGCCAAAGTTCTCAGTAAATCAATGAGCAGAAATGTACTAAATGAAGGCAGTCAATCGTTCGCGTTCAAAAAAGCTGAACAGCTTAGAAATCTGAATTTTAAGAAACTTTTTTAAATTTATTTTCATTTTTCAGAGCCATAAGCAACTGATAAAATTTTTTCGAATGACATTTTTTAATATTCTCCATTAAAAGACTCTCTCGTTATAGCTTTCATAAAAATGTGTCACTCTCTAAATTTTTACGAAAACGATTTTTTTTTTTCTTTTTACATTTTTAATTGGAAACTTATGAAGAGACATTATGTTAATTCTCCATTAAAAGACGCCATTTTCACTTTTTTAAAGTAATCTCAAAAGTTAGTAGGATACTTTCGGAGAAATGACTTTCTTCACTTTTTAATTAATACAAAATTAATTTTTCGGAATAATCTGAAAAGAAAAAGAAATATTTTCCTTACGTTACTTACGTTTAGATACTCAAACAGCTGTAAATGTTTGTTCACCAACTTCAGAAGTAAAAAAAATGATGGCTAAATAGTTTTTTTTTTTCAGCATTTTAAAAGAAAATTCTGATACTCTTGAGTTTCAGCAAAATAATGTTGTTCTCCAAAACATTATTTTTTCATTCACTTTTCTTAATATTTTTTTTTCTTTTTCTTTCGAATCTATACAAAACGGTCTTAAAAAAAGGATTCTTGCTGAAACAGTTTTCAGATAATATTTCAAACATCCCTAATTCTGTAATCATTTAATTTATTAACAAAATGTAAGTTAAAAAAATGTTCATTATTTTGAAATCTGAGTGAAAAATTTAATTTTCTGTGAAATATTGTTGTTGAATATTTAGTCAAATACGAAGTTTACTTTTTCAAATTATAAGTAATATTCCTATGAACTTTAATGACATTCTAATGATACTATTGACATTTCGGGAACTTATTTTTTAAAGAAAAAATGCAAGTATTAAACTTGATTGATCTCATATCATATTACGATCGATAGATAGTTATCTCTCAAAAAATACATTTCGCATAAAACATATTAACAATACAATTTATCACAAGTTTCAAATTTTATTAGTCCATATTTTCCCTTATTACTCAAGAGATTAATTAAAGATACAATGCATTTATTAAAAAAAAATTTTATGCGTATTTTATTTTTCTTGTCATCTTTATACACAAAATGTTGCTTTATAGGAAACTGTTTTAGAATAAAAATAAGCACAAATGTAGACTGTTTTATGAAAACTATTTTGCATTAGAATTTTCTTTCACTAGCTTCTAAGTTTTGTTGCTATTTTTTTTTTCAATGTTTTAATTCTGTGTTTCAGAATCTCGCCGCATAATCCAAAGAAATTTTTCAACTAACTTTATTTTAAAATAAGAATAGATAAAAGGAGCATTTCCCTAATTAAATCCAAAATTTTCTATTGAATGATGCAGTCTTCATTAATGCTTGGGATAAGTAGAAAGAAATTACAAACAATAAAGTTTATATATATTAATAACAATAATACTAATAGTGTGTGTGTGTGTGCGTGTGTGTGGTGTCTGTGTCTGAGTTATATAACTATCGAAATCTGCAGTTTAGTAATATCCTACTGAAGAATTTAATAAGAGATCAAGTTGCATTAAATATTCAATTCAAAATTTTAGAGAACATTAATCCTGGGGAATCAGCTCGTCACCAAAGGCGGCTAATTCAATAATATATGCAGCATTTTATTTTGCATTTGCTGCCTTTTGGAAAAATTTTGTTTCCCGATTGTCATAATTAAACTATGGCTTATCATGTTATAAATTGGAATAATTGGATTTTTTCCCTTTTAGCGAATTTTGTAAAGAACTGAAAAGACAGTGGTTCAAAAAATGCATGTTTGAACAATATTAACGGCGATGTAAAACATAGAGCCAAGCTTTCACAACATTTGACAGATAACCAGACTCCTATGATCTGGCTTTATTCTGATGCAAGAGCATTCCTTCGCGATTTACCGGTTCTGAGCACTTCCGGTCAATACTCTGTTTCAAATTATCCACCTTGCTTCTAAACATGAACCTTTAAAGATTAATTTGATTTATAAAACCACGTGATATCATAGCACTCAGAAACGAAATCCCCCAGATTTTCTTCTCATTTTCGCAGTAATATACATTCACTTTCTTATATTCTTTCTTATTTATAAACTATAAAGATATTAAACAGAATATTTTTCATACTTGTCAACAATAAAGAATATAACACAATTGAAATTCTGATGAAATAACGAAATAGATTTACAATTCAAAAGACCGATGTAGTCTATTCCTTACAATTAAGCAAAAAAAATTTATTAAAAAAACTGTTAAAATTCGGAATAAACCTGCCCGATTATTAAATCTATATCACTAAAAAAATTATTTTGTGTGTAAAAATCGTTTTAGTTCTTTTTTAATAGCGTCGAGAGTTATTCCAAAAAAAACCGCCAGACTGTCGCTCAAAAAAATCGCTCAAAGACTCACATTCCCACTCATGGAATCATACCTTGTGCTAAACTTGATAACTTTAGATTTAATAGTCTGCCCCTTAGAGAGCCATACGCAAACACCCCGCATTCTCTTTTATTAGTAGCAAAGATGTTTAGGGTCGATAACACTAAAGTACTCATTTTCATTGAGAACAAAGTGATATGAAGCAATAAAAAAATATCAGAAAATTAAACTCTAAAAAGCACAAGTGACTCAAGAAAAGCAAAATTATTAGGCTTTTAAAAAGATTGAAAGTAATTTGCGCAATACATTATTTAACGAAAATATATTATTTTAGAACTTGTACAATATATTATTTTAAATTATAAAATATTAAAAAAAACATTTGTACAGTGGATCCCATTTATAATGATTACTGTATCCCAACTGCTTTAAAAATAATAAAACCTTTCAGAAGTACAAAGATTCCACGAGACATCTAATTTGTTTTAATTAGAAAAATTAACATAACGTACAGAATTGAAAAAAATTCTTTCATACTCAATTTTTGAAGCTTCCTTTAAAATAAGCTTTCGAAATAAACTTTATTTTAGTTATCAAGCATTCATTAGAGAAACCTTTCTTGTGAATAACGTTCATCACGTTATTGGAAAGACCTCATCTTTTTCAATACGAAGAGACCACAAAATGCCCGTTCAACAAAGCCACGGAGGCCGCCCGAGTCGCTCACTTTGAAATTCCTCTCCCATTCATTAAGTGCGATTGGTCGAATACTCTTGGAACTTGCTTCGTTCGTATCCGAGTTACTCGCAGATCCGATGGCCAAGGATGATTTATAAAAACTCTCAAAGGATGTCCGAGCATACATTTGCTTAATAGATTGCAACTAAGAGGAGTCTTCCTTTATGTAATAACCCCTTTAAAAGAGGAATATTTCTTATCCTAGAAAGGGGCGTTCAGGTATTCTGTGGTAGCTTTACTAAAATGATGTTAGAAATGAGAGGGTTGAAGTCTTCTGAAGAAGTAATGGTACACTCACACCTCCGGGTTTTTTTTTTTTTTTTTTTTTTTTTTTTTCGGATTCAGTATCACTCCTGTGCATCAGCAATGAATTGAGAAAAAAGCCCGTAACTTCCTCTTGTCTTAGTCTAGGAAGTTGGTTTCGGAAAATTGCATTGTTTTCATGCTTAGTGCGTGATGTTTGCTCATCTTGAAACTAAAAATGCTCTTTGGTCAGAGTCGTTAACTTACTATATAAAAGAACACCGCACAGGATTTATACAGTGGAAATAACAAAAAAAAATGGCTCTTTTATCCTATCATCGGCCTATACTCCATTAGACCAGCGAAATCGACCACCATTAGTTGATGATTATTACAGGCATATTTTATATGTATTTAGATAGGGGACACCCGTTCTACACTATTTATATTTTTTTATAAAAGGGAATTTTATATTTAAAGTTTTCTGTAAATATGAATCAAATTATGTTTTCTTAATCATCACTATTGAATACCATTAAAGGCATGCCTTTACTCACTCACAAGATATTTTCATACTCTGAATTGTTTTCAGCTCATGTGCATTCTGTACATTCATACTTATGACTTCATCTTGCTGTATAAAAACTTCAAGACCAGCAAAATTTTTAGTTCCTTCTTAAGAATTATTTTTTAGCATTATTGGCTTCATTTGTTTGCTTTCCAAGCTCGTCTTCTTCACAAGTTCGATCTCTCACTTTACCCTGACTGCTAGCACTCATCCCTTAATGCACAAATGTTAATTAAAATTCAGCATCGACATTCATTACCAAAATGGTTAAAGACTACTGGGGATTCCAATAGTCAAGTCATTTAGAATTAAAGTAAATGAATGCAAAAGTCTTCTTATAACAAAACAAAATTTGTATTTATTCAATACGAAACCAATGTAATTTAAAACTTATAAAACGCTTATAGAAAATGTTGCGCTTCACAAACTGCAAACAATTTCATGTCAATTTAAAGAGAATTTCATGCTGATTTCAACACAAAAAGTAAAATTCAAATATTTGCAATACAAAAAATTCGAGAGACAATAATTATCGAGATACATTGGATGTTGATGATTGCAGTGAATTATCAGTAATTAGTAGGGTAGCCATTGTTTCTTTATTACAGCTTCACATGAATGTTCCATTGAGCTGATGAGAGTTTTAAGTTCTTCCTTCGTTATTACGTGATGCCAGGAAACAATTATAGCCTCAGTTATATCTCTTTTATTTTATCATTCGTACAAGAGTTTTCAAATGGTGCCATAAGTTTTCAATAATATTGAGGTCAGAACTGTTTCCTGGCCAGTTCAATGCTATTTGAATTCCAACAATTCAATGCTCTTTGTACTAAACCACGCTTTAGATATTTTTGCTGTGTGGCAAGGAGCGGAATCCTGCTGAAAAGTAAATGTGCCGTTGTTGGGAAAGAGATCACTAATGGAAGGTAAGTTTTGTCTTCAGAATAGAGTCAATGTATTTTCTTGCATTTAATGTCCCGTCGATAACAAGACGACCAATACCTTCTGCTGACATGCATTACCAAATCTTCTTCAAAGTTGCCTGAATGCAGTCAGGATGTAGTCTTTATCCTATTCTACGCCTTACATATTTTCAACCATTATTACCGAATAACAATATCTTTGTTTCATCACTTCATATAACTTGTGACCACTGATCATTTGTCCAATTAATGCATTCCTTTGGCCATTGAAATCTATTTATACGCTCTGTAAATTGAGATAAGGCTTTTTCGTTGAATTCTACCGCTTAGTCCAACATCTAATAATCTTATCCTGATTGATCTGGAACTGACAGAAACGCCGGCATCACTCAATTGACTTCTGATGGCCTCTGATGCCATTCTTCTGCCTTGGAGACATAGCTTTTTTATTCTTTTGTCCTCAACAGATGTGATGCATATTTCTCGGGCTTTTCCTACTATGTTTTTTATTGAATTGTCTCTCTAATATCGTAAACAAAACTTTTGGAAGGCAGATATAGCCAATGAGACATCTATTTGTCTAGCAATTTCAGCATAGAAAAGACCACGTTCTTGTAACACAATAATCTTAGTTCTCTTTCTAAGTGTCCAATCTGTTCTTTTATTTGATGTCATTGCTTTTTGAATAAATATTAAAAATATTTACAAAAATTCCTACTAAATATTAAAAAGTTTAACAAAATTTCTAGCTTGTAATTTTATTACATAAAAAACAGTCTTCTTTCTATAAAACAAAGCACAATAAAGATTTATTCCAACCTTAAACATGATGTCAGCTTCTGCTTTCAGTTATTAACATTTGATTGGTTCCCAGAACAAGAAAAGTAATTGGTCAGGAAAGTTGGTAATTACAACCCATTTCATCACAGTGTATGTGTTTCAGATTAAAGTAAGTTTAATTATTTTTTTTGTATTGCAAATATTTGAATTTTGCATTTTATTTTGAAATCAGCATTAAGTTCTCTTTAAATTGATACGCAAGATTTTGCATTTTGTGAAACGTAACATTTTCAGCAATCATACAAAGTTAAAAAAAAAAGATTTTCAAAAGTGTCCACAATTTTGGCTGTATATATATACATACATACATACACACACACACACACACACACACACACACACATATATATATATCTTTATATATATATATATATATATATATATATATATATACAGTAAAAAAATTGAGAAGTGATGTTACATAGCACACACCTCATCACTGCCAATAGGTAAACAAATACGCGATTAAATCAATACAGGAACTAGATTATTATTAAAATATTGTCGAATTTCAAGATAGCCGCAGTTTTGCGACATATGGAGCATTACGCCTCGTTTAAATTTTATTAAATACACGCTTTTGACGATCAGCCGGTTTGCCAGCATTAATGATCGCTAAAATTTTCAATTAAAAATAGGTTTCACCAATAAACACAAGAGGGCGCGCACACACAATAACAAATTGAAGTTTCAGTCAGTTAACAGTTACAAAGCAGTTCCGCTGATGCGATTTAATCCATATTGGGGAGTTCCAGTGGAAAGAAGAGGTGCATGAAGGCAGAGCATTCCGGCAAATACGGAGTGGTGATAAAAAAAATTATCAACAGAATGTGGTCAATAAAGTAAGTAGATATTGAAATGCTTCATCGCGTGAAGAGAAACTTGCAGATTGGTAACTTTTACTTCAATTACTTTTTAGAAAATATCATACTTCAATTTTTATCACTTCATGCAGACACGCGCTGAAAATTAAAATTTATATATTTAATTTGCAATAAAAGTTGATTTATTTTTTTAGTTTGAACTTCTGTCAATACGATGGCAACACGTTGATAAAGGCTAATTATTTCCCATTGACGTGCTCATGCACATTATTATTATTTTTTTTTTTTTTGAGCGAAGTATATTGTTGAAAAATATGGTTAAAATATTTCTTTAAAAATTCGTTACAAATCGAAACTTAATTTATAAGTTAAAAAAATGATACCATTAAAAATATAATTTTTTGAGCTTTAACTTGATGCAAAAAATCAATTTTTTGCTGTTATATTTTCGAAAGTTATGGCGGGAAAACGTCAAAATTTCGCTGAATTTTTAATGAATTTAAATTCTAATTAGAAATTCAAACAAATAGCACCGAGTTGCACATTTCCGGCCTCCAAGTTATACACATGTCAAATTTGGTAGCTGTAGGTCGAACGGTCTGCCTGTAGAGCGCCAACACACACACACATACACTGAGCTTTATTATAAGGATAGGTGCCCTAGTTTCATAAATTGAGAGGTGTCATCACCTAGGGTACATCTCTTAAATGGCAGTAGATAAACAAATATTCCAATTTCCAAATCAGTAATGGAACTTGAATGCGAATCCTGGATATGATTACAATTTTAAAATGTCACTTCCCTTTTAGATCATTCTTCCTATTAAAATTGTACTTCTGAAAGATCATAATAGTGTCAGAATTAATGGAACTTTATAAATTACAAAATGGCAAGTTCATAATATCAATTCCATTTATTTAAAATTTGATTTGTGAATAAATGAAACTAAAAATAAATACATTAGAAAATGACAATTCTTAACCTAAAATGTCATTCAATTGTTATCTTTCATTTTTAATAGTTTTAATAAATAACACACAACAATTATTAAGAATAATTTTAGTTTTATGTTTACAACTACACAATAATTTTTAAATATTTAATAACTTGAAAACTTACCATTCTATTAAGTAAATAACTGATTTCAGTAAACAATTATATTACAGCTCGCTGTACAACAATTGCACCATAAAATGTCCCGATGTTAGGCAAAATGCATCTTCGGTTTAATAGTCATGAATTCCTTACAGTCTGAAGGAATGTCTTCAGGAAGGCAATTTCACACCCAATTAAAATGCCGCAATGCTACTCATATATTTTTGGGAATTTACAGTAAACATTTTCCTTACTCGCTCAGTGCATTCTTCTTCCAGTACAGGGAAGTCTGTACTCACAGAAATTTCCAAAATTATAACGAAACGAATAAAATATTTCTTTACACATTTGGTTCTAGAACTGCAATTGAAAGAAAAACACTGAGATAATTTAATTTCTCGCGTTTTCTTCTCCTTCTTTATCGTTTTCATGCCCTATTATACGAGGACATATTCTAATTAAAGTGTAAGGGTTCAGAGCTCATTTGAATTGGTGCGAACTCCCCATTCCTACCATTTATCATATTTAAATTTATACGTATGCAGCTCAGTTGCAATCTCTTAAGGAAGTGAAGAACTTTCATACTTTTTAAATATTTCTGTTACCGTGAAAGATCGATGTAGTCTGGCAAATATCGACATTCTTCAATGGATGTCAGTTATCATAGAGTTGTCATTCGATATTCGCAAGAGAATGTAGGTATTAGTCAATTTCGGTCTTTTACAATAAAACTATCTAAGGTTATTTTTTTTTAATTTGAGCCTACATACTTATATGTTAGCTCAAATTTTACCTACATATAAGCTTATATGTAGGATTAAATGTTACAATTGATTAGAAAAAGGATGCCATGTCATTAAATACACAGAAATATCTCTCACACCTTTGAATTTATTATCAAACAACTGAAATTTAACAGCACAAACTGTAACAGAAATTACCATTCTTTCCACAGAGGAAAAGAAATAAAATCCTACGAACCGACATCAGTGATCAGCAGTGGCGGAACTGGACTCGATCGCAGACGTTTGCGTCCGACAAACTTCACCTCTTCAGTATCAGCACGAAAATGTAAACTTTCAAAATGAAAATAAAACGAATCACTAGGATAGAATAAAAATGGCCTTAAATTTTTTTTCTCCAAATTTTAGATTGGTAATAATGCCGTAAAGCTGCCTTTTAGGTTCAAAAACCATTTTTAAAGATTCTGGTTGAAATATAACAATATTTCGAAGTGCCGCAAAGAGCTTAACGTTTTTTTTTTAAAAAAAATTGAAAAATTATACACTTTGATTTTAAAAAAATGTATGAATTTTTCGTTTTTATAATGTTACAAAAGATGATTTTAAATACATATATAAGCATTACAATTGGAAAAAAAATTATTAATTATAAATAATAATAATGAAAATATATTTTTTATGTAAAATTTCGCATTTCTTACTACTGTATCCTTAATGATTACAAATGTTACAGATGTAAAATGTTTGCTTCTACTTCATTGCCCCATTAAACTGGTTTTTTTTTGCATTAAATTTTGGCATATTCACACGTGAGTCAATTTTTGGTCTCATGTATCCATGTCTTGCGATTGAATCACAGGCATTACGAGCCACCAGTTTCACAGCTCTTTCCGCTGCTTGCATGTGACAAGAAAGCCGGAGAAAGTCGATAACCGAGTTCCCAATACTATTTGGTGCAGCTTTCAGATGCCTTCCATGTGAAGTTTTTGAGAGAGTCTCTGGAAACATGTTTAGGGGTGGGAGGTTCAGTGACAACACTTTCGAGCCAAGAGATGTAATCCTTTGCATCGAAGTTTATCTTTGGTACTTTAAACTTCTTGACTCTGTCTTTACTTCTTGCTTTTAAAAAGCGTCCTAAACCAAGTTCTCTTAGAATTTTAAGCTCATTACATAGCATGGACAAAAGGATATTTTCTGAATCAGCAAAGTACCCATTCTTTGAATAATCTGGGCTATAATGTACTTGAGATCGTCAGAGAGATAGCGTGAATATGAGATATGGTTTCAAACATCTTTTTAACCGTAAGTACATGAAAATTTTTATTTAATATTAAACCACAAGGGCACCTGGTAGTTTTATCTCTTCTTGTCTGTTTGATGCATCTGGTTGGTTTGCCTCCTTGTGAAAGAATACTGTTGTTCTTCAGCAGTCGTTTCTGATGCACTAGTTTTTTTGTCTGTTCTTGATTAAACTTAACTATTCTCTGTAGTTCTTTACTCTTTCTTGCTTATATTCTTCTTCCTAAAGGCACTTAAGGTAGAAATGTCAATATTACTATAACCCTTTTCCTGTTACAGCGTTGATCGTTTAAAACCTTTTATTCCATAACTGGCACTTTTTTCTTTTATACAAACCAGCAATAACGTCTAGTTTCTTATCTAAATTCTGTGAAGTTGGAATCAAACTTACCTAAACAGTTTCTGCTTTTAGACTTTAATAAATTCCTGTTTTTGGCATAATAAAGTTTTATCATTTGTGAAATTCTTTCGCTAGAAGCAACGGGAATAGAATCTCTTGACCATATTTGTACTATTATGGGAACTAAAATGTCGCATATTTCGCTTACAGAAGGATCCTTTTCTGAAGCAATTTTGAGTTTATGTCTAGTATAAAAGTAGCACTACATTCGTAAGTAGTGAGTTCAACTTCAAGCAAGTCAATTAATTTCCCAAAAATTGAACATTCCGATATTTGTCTTGTCTTCACTCATTTAGACTGAGCCATTTTTACTCACAGCAAAGCACTCAAGTGCACAAACTAACAAATCAGTTACACAATAGATGGAGCGGTAACGCCAGCTTTACTGAACTCGGCAAAGCTACTGATTTGAAGCCAACTCTGTCCTTGTCAACGGCGCAGACAAATCTCCGCCTTACCTCAATAACAAGCGCTCCGGTGGCAACTCAGTGTCCTGCCAGTGCAATAGTAAAACTGTTTTTATACTTTTATTCATATGGCAATGCCTATTTAAAGCTTTTTATTTCATAATCAAAGCACGCAAAAATCCTTAAAAAGTTGCAAAAAGTATGTTTTTATGAAACGTCCTTGCGACACTTCAAGATGTATTCTAATATTTTTTATAATTTTTATTTATCTTATATATACCAAAAGGCAACTTTTCCTCGCTATGACAAATTGAAAATCAAAAACTGATTATTTCGTCCAAAAAACTTTAAAGTGTAGCAAAAATTTTTTGACCTACTCCAATATTTTTCATAGTTATAATTTATTTTATCTACACAAAGGACAGCTATTACAAATTAAAAATCCAAAATGGATTTTTTCGTTCCACCCTAATGACCACCGTGGAAGAAAAACAGATGCCGATTTCCTCATCCATTGGGAAAGGTTGACTGCTTAGCTGTGTTTCCAAGATAATCGAAATCTTTCCCGATAACGTTAAAACCACTGTCTAGGCTTCGCTAAAATATCTCATTAAAATCCTCAAGTTTATGTTTCGATGTTCTCTCTCCACTGGATAAATGGATGCGATCGAGTAATTTAAACTATTGTCGACACGAAAAGCAAGGATCGAAATCTAAGATATTTTATGCTATCTACTTTATTTCTGAAATCATTCTAATTTTTATCGGTTGAATGAACACCGAATAGAAAAAGTAGACGCAATCCAATGCAGCCGCTACTACCTCCATCCGCAGATCCCTTAGACTTCATTGATCTTTCATTCTTTCGATAGGAAATAAATAATTGTAAATCAGATTGAGAGATTTGCAATAAATTATTAATGCCGAAACAATTTCTTAAATATAGGAATTTTGTTTTGGAAACACGCTTTGAATGTCATTGACATAAAGAATTATATTTTATCTGGCTTGCATCAATAAATATATGGTTGAAAAAATAGCAAAGTTTAATTTTTATATTTTCCTGGGCTTATAAAATATATTTAATAAAACACACTAAATTTTAAACAAAAAGTTCTGCCCTCTTCTACCAAAATTGACTGAAATATGAAACTTTGTTTCATTACTTTAGATAATTGAACTGCCACTTCGTGGAAACGCAATCTGTGTGTTTGTGGAATTTCCTCAGATATGAAATTTATCTACAATCGATTGAAAAATTGTTTTTGAATGCTTCATAATCCGTCCAATTTTAATAGTAGAAAGGCGATTATTTTGGTTTTGGTTTTGGTTTAAAATAATAGGATCCAATGGATCATGGGTAACTAATAGATGCACAGATTGTGCAAAAACTTAAATTTCCTACTTTTTAGTAATGCCTTCATTGATTCAATAACAGGAAATATCTTCATTTATGTTGTTTAGAGCATTCTTCCAACTACCGGATGTCCCAAAAATGACAGATAAATTTTTAAAATCAAGAAGAAAAAAAAAAGGCGGAATGCGATTAAAATTTATCTTTTACGGTCTTATGCTTGGGAATTTAGGGAATTGTATCCCACCAAATTGCAAATTAAATTAAAATTGCCATCTATAAGTCGCGCTGTAAATTAGGAAAACTAAAAATCGGTTTTAAAATGTTGCCAGAATTATGGCAAAAAAATTTTTAAAACGGTGTTTCCAAAGGTTATTATAGCTACAATGTGGCACAGTTTCATGCAAAAATTTCCAGACATCCTTGCAAACAGGTCAGTTGGAGTTATATCACATGCAACACAGATATGTTGTTTAAATTCCACAACTATCTGTTGAGTTTGGAGGCATAGATCTTTCAGGTACTCGTAAAGAAAAAAAAGTCACATAGAGTCAAGTCTGGAAATAAGGTGGAACATGCCATGTCATTTCCTGTACGTATGTCGTAATCCAAGGTCACTACTCGATAATTGAAAAGTTCTCTCAAGAAATCAAATACTGCAGGCATACGATATGGATTAGCACCATCTTGCATAAGCCTGGGAAAGTTTGGACTGTCCTCTAAAATAGTATGAATTAACACAAATTCTTTCAAAATCCCAAGATATCGTGCATCATTCATCGATTGTTCTCGAAAAAAAATCGGCCAATTATTCCTTTGGAAGAAACCGCATCCCATACGATTATTTTTAGGGAATGCAGGGTTGAAGGTTCAGCAATATAAATATTCCCGAAATTAGCGAGTTTTGCTTGTTGACACAGCCATCGAAGTGAATTCATCTGAGAACCATATTCTGCCAATATCGAACATATACGCATCTAAAAGCAGCAGCATAGCATTCGCGAAATTATAGCGTGCATTAATGACACTTGAATTCAGGGTCTGGATCTTGCACGGGAGCATTTCAAAACTGTGGCGCGTGAAATCTCACTTGGTCATCCTTCGGAGTCTTGAACGAGACGCAGTACGGCGGATAGAACTGGGGCTGCTGCAGGATAATATACGGCTTCAGCATTCGAAAGTGTAGGAGCAGACTAAATTTCCAATATAATAATCATTCACGTTTCTCGTTCGTCCATATTTTTGAAATAGAACCTTTATCGCTTTGTCAGGCGGTCCTTTCCACAGATTGAATTTTCTTTGAAAACTGAGCCTGGTTTGAACAAAACTGTGTTCCAGGTGGTGTAACTCCAAAATAAGAAATATCCACTGTTTCAAGGGTGGGTCATTTGGGCTCAGCGAAATTGCAATTTAAACAGCACACGCTATCAACTTAACAAAGAAGTGCAGAATAGCTATCTCAAGAACTTCGTTTTAACTACAATCTTTGCAAAACGCTTAAATTGCCACCTTTCGGCAGCAATGTTAATTAGATTTGCAATTTGGTGAGATCAAATTCCTCGATTTCTCAAGAAAAAGCCGCAAATGATACCTTTCTAACGTAATCCACATTTATTTTATTGATTTTAAAAATCTATCAGTCACTTTCGAAATATGCGATAAGAGTATTGGCTTTTCACTAATTTTGATGCCTCAAAATTTGATACTAGGACAGGATTAGAGTGGACTTTCTGAAAAGAAATGAATCCTTCTGCAATATTGTTATTCTTTGGTGGGTTATGATGTCAGCGCTTAATTATATCTATATAAATCATGATTTAGGCTTTTAAGTAGATTATTTAATACTATGCCCTATCTCCTATGCATATGGAGTACCAACAGTCGTTTTAAAAGACATTCATAAATTATGTAAATCTTTTACCACTGTATTTCAAATTTACGACTATACATTTATCCGTTATTTATAAAGAATCCCAACATACGCATGGCTATCTTTCTAATTCTCCAAAATTAGAAATATTTATTAAGGAATGAAAAGAAATATTAATATTACAGCCCATCAAATATTACATACTTTGTATTATAACATTAAATTGATCTATGGCTAAACAAACAAAAGTGCCATGACGTAAGAAAATTGGTGAAGTTTCCTTAAAGTACTACCATCGAAATTAGAAAAAATAGCAATAAATATTTTATGTGAAATTTCCAGGAAGTAAGATAAAGAAAATAATTTTAAAAATTCCATTATCATAAATCTAAAGACAAACAACACTATTAGGCAACATCCAATGACCATTCCAAAGTAAGGCAATTTAAAAATTCAAAATCATAGAATTTAAGTAGATAAAAATTATAATTAAGAAAAGAAAACAGAATGCAATGGAATAAAAAAGATAAGAAACATATGAAAGATTTAAAATGTAGTGTAATAAATTGTTTTACATTCTGTACTTTAAGAAAGAGGATCAAAGAAAAAAATGGCAATGTAGGGACTATTTGTCTTTTTTGAAAATATTTAATTTATGAATCCAAATTTCACTAACTGTAGTTTATCCATCATTGTAAGCATAAACTGCCTATTTTATTATATACTAGCCGCCTTTGGCGACCAGCCGGTTCGCCAGTATTACCGCTCGCTACAATTTTCAATTAAATATTTTAAGTAACTGGTCTCTTAAAGGATTCTCAAACAAAACATTTTTAATCTTCAAATTTTGATAGTCATACCAAACTTATATTGTTTAGAACGTTTCGTTCAATTTACTATATATATTTTGCTAATTTGGTGCCATTTCCGGTAAAACTTCAACTTTAATTTAAAATGTAAATGACGACATTGCAATTAATATTAAGATATTTTTTAATAAAATCAAGCGTTTTATTTTATTAATCATCTTTATTGTTATTTATTAATTATTATTATTAGTGAATATGAGTATTGCAAACAGAATCACTCGGTATTGAAGTCTTATGTGAACTACAAAATATTTTTCATGATTTATGTAATATCTCAAACAATAATTCAACAAAAATTTCTGAGATTCAGTATAAAATTCAGTTTTTAGTTTTGCTTTCAAAAGGATTGAAATGAAATCAATAATAATATTTTGTTCCCGCTTATAAATATATTTCAAAAGTTATGAAGTCTAAATTTAATGCAGTAAGGTATCATATTCTGATAAATATTCTGGACACACCAAATTTTAAATGAATGAATGAATGTTTCTATTTTCCACGATCAATTAAGATTTATTTATAAAGTTTTAAATGTTAAAAATTTAGAAAAACTCACCATTTTCATAATCTTAGGCCAATTAATCTTGAGAAACCTGCGCTCTTATTGGCGTATTTTCTTTGAAACAATCGATGAAAAATCTAAAATTATCCTTTTTTTATTGAATAGTGATATTCAAATCTTCATAAATCAGTCAGTTTAAGTGATTTGAAATTAACTCTTAAAAGTTAGTGATTTAGTTGATTGGAAATTAACTCTATGATCATCATAAAATATGTGCTTTCTCTTGTGGTGTATGCATTCTCCTTAATATCCGATCGAATAAAACATCACATACAAAAGTACTACATAGATCAAACACATCAAAAGTAAACATAACATTTCAATAGTTGCCAAAAACAAAAGAGAGAAGAATGCAATTAATAAGCAGACGATATTTAGAAAAGTACAGATATTTAGACTGGAAAATGAAATTATCTGAAATTAAAAACACGCGCAGACGATATTTACAAATGTAAAAATATTCAAACCTGAAAAGGAAAATATATGAGTTATTCCATCAATAAATGCCCTAAGTTTGTTTACATCTTCATTATTTTATGAGTCATTAAATATCAAAATGGATCCGGGACTGAATAAACACCCTGTATAGAGAGTGTAAAAGATCATAAAATAATTTTTCTTGAATTTATTTTTTAGAAAAAATAATATTTCATATTTGTTTCATTTCTTACAGACACATGCCGAAAATTATATTTTTGCACATTTCATTTCCAAAAAGATTTAATTTATTTTGAATTTGAGCTTTAATCAATGTGATGGCAACACTTTGAAAAAAGCTATTTTTTTCTCATGAATGCGAAACGTGCTTAATCCTCATTTTTATTTTTGACGAAAAAATTTTTTGAAAAACATAGTTAAAATATTTATTTAAAAATTCATTAAAAATAGAAATTTAATTTTAAGATTAAAACATTAGTATCATTTTAAAGATAAATTTTTTATCTTTAACTTATGTAAAAATCTTTTTTGTGCGGTAATATTTTCGGCAGTTATAGCAGAAACACGTCAAAATTTCGCTTAATTTTTAAATAAATAAAATTCTATTTAAAAATTCGAAAAAATAACCCCCAGGTGCACATTCCCGGCCTCCAAGGTATACACGTGCCAAATTTGGTAGCTGTAGGTTGAATGGTCTGGTCTGTAGAGCGCCAACACACACACACACACACACACATTGAGCTTTATTATAAGTATATATATATATATATATATATATAAATCGCGAATTTTAACTGGGAATCAAGCCCATAATAAACACAAGAACATTGAACAAGAAGGAAGAAAGGTATAATCGTGAAACTTTGCAACTAAATACAGCGAGATCCGATATGCAAATGATTCAAGTTTGGTCCCATTGCACATGAACACGCATCCTGCAGTGGCGCTTTAACTAGAAAGTGGGCTCTATATAAACCAGCACAGAGTGAAAGTTTCAAAAACGTGACGATCATACTGGGATACAAGGAGAACATTAGTAACTGAAGAATGCCAAGTAAAATGAGAAAACATTCTTACAGTTTGAGCAATGTGAGAGGAACTTGATCATTAATACGAAAACCGCAGCCTGGTCGACGCTTCGAGTTGGTCGCAAGGTCGATCTTCATAGAGTGTCGTCTGAACTTGTTGGAAGCAGTAGGTGCAGGTGGGGTACAACGGAGGACGAGGAAAACAACGAGACGAGAGGCTTGAAGGATCGTGGGGAAAGCGGTCGGGGATCTCACAGCGACTCGTTCCTCGAAATAATTAAATGTAGGAGTGTTAATTGTTCCAAAACCCATTTCTAGATGCCTTGCGGAAGTGAATCTGCAATTCAAAGGAGCTATTCGTGTATTGCCTTTAGTATCGAAGCATCGGCGATTCCGTCTACAGTGGCCAAGCCAGAATGACGTGGAATACCACAGATCGGAAAAACATGGTGTTTAGTGATGAATCCCTGTTCGTTCTGGGAATAGATGATAACCGCGTTCGAATGTGGCGGACCCTAGTGAACAGTACAGTTCTACCCATGTTGCCGCGCAAGACTCTGCCCGCACAACAGGCAGAAAAGTCTGATCAATCATAGCTTATTATAGCCGATTTTTTCTAATTGTTGTACATGGAACTTCAATGGGCAAGAGTCGTGCTGATTGAATTCTAATCAAAAGTGAGACCTTTCCTAAATGGCGATTTTCCAGCAAATGCTCTTCCGTGTGCAGCTAGAGTTGCTCAACACTTCCTTTGTCATGTTTAAACTGTTCCATGGCCGGCCTGCTCCCCTGACTTGTCCTCAATAGAACATGTGTGGTACCAGCTTAAACGCCAGATGTCGCCTTTTCACTGCACATGATTTAGAGGTAGCTCTTCTTGCTTTGTGGACTCATCTGCCTCAAAACGATATCAAATGTCACCATCACAATAGAGGACCTTCATAGAGTAGAAAGTGGTCTGATTGCTATTGAAGTTGAAATGTGCTGGTCTAATTGTACATACTACATTTGTTTCATTATCTTGATTTGGGGATCAAGCGAATTTATCATCGGTTATGATTATGTGTATTAAATTTCTTTTCGTCCGATGCTCCCTCATTTTGCCCAATTTTCAATGTACCTGTGCATATAAAGTATTTGAAGTCAATATTACAAGAAGTACACTACATGGCTTAATTGTTTCACACCAAATAAATAACGACTTTATTAGTTCTGTTGTTGATTTAGTGTTCATGTATGCATTATATATTTTATATATTTTGGAGATATTTAGGCATAAATTCTGAAAGTATACTATATTTGTGAAAGTTCGTGTTCGAAAAAGACAGCGTGTTTCTGAAAGTTTTGTGTATTTCTGAAATAAAAGTCATTATTCATTTCAATTATTATTGTGTGTGCTTGCTAAATTTGTTATACATATACTTTAGAGGGTGAGGATGTGCACCACGGTGTGATTTTTTTCATTTTAATTAAATAATTTTAAGCAAAATGTAGCCGTTTTCTCGCTATAATTTCCGAGAATATGTAAAATAAAATTTCCGAAAATAGTACAAAAATGATTTTCTTTTCCTTCTAGAAGCTTTCAGAATATTGGTTGGTTCTTGTCACTCTGGTGGACACAGAAACGATGTAGGGTCAATTACCCCTCTGAATGATGGGATCCGTTTCTTACAGGACTAGTTGTACCGTGACCAGTGACGGTCCTTAGAAACTAACCAATGATGCCACGGCTTCCGGCTATACATATTTTTCCGTGTGCTTTGGGTGGGGGTCGGAGTAACTGTTTATGGTTTTCATACCCTTCTATAAATGATTAAAAAATAATAAGCTACATTTTCCCGCCTGTTGAGTCAAGAAAAAAAAATACAAATCGCATTAAAATAAAAGGATAAGATTTCCTTAACCTGCAAGACAGTCAATGGCATTTTCTAATGGAAAGAAATTCAAAATTTTCTCACCTTCCAACGTCTATTTTAAATCTAAACAAATGCAGTTTCTAGATTCTTTTTCTAAATATTTGCCTCGATTTTTGTTAGTTTGTTTTAGATATAAATAAAAAATTTCAAGGTAATAAAGGCAGATAAAGTTCTATTTTTCATTTTATAGCCGAAACAAATTGCCCCTTTTAATGAATCGTCCCTTTAGCACAGAGAAAATTCGCCGGGCAGGGGAATCGGATATCGCTGATCACGAACAGAAAAGGCGGTTCCTTTAAAAGAAATAAAATAATCCATTCACTTCCTTTGTTCTGCCAAATTTAAACGGAAGAAGGGTAAGAAAGGAAGCATGATATCTCAAAAGCGCATTTGATTAGATGAATGAAATTTGGTATATCATCTTGGAACCAAAATTACCAATTTCTAATTTTGGACAAAATACGTCTAAAATAAGTCGACTTGTCCATCCATGCATTTTTGAATAAAATAACTAATAAGCACACAAAAAATCAATAGATTCATATTTGCTGCTTATAATTTTTCTCTTTTCCAATGCATATTTTAAAATGATATCATCGAAAAAAATTACTAATTCTTTATAAAAACTCACTTTTTCATCATTTTAAAATTGCAAATCTCAAAACGGATGCAGCATTTCTGAATTTAGCATTTTATTATATTCAGTTATGAACTTTTTGAAACGGCATTTCATTTCGAACAAAATTTCGCTTTTAACAGTGAAATGAGAAATATGGCGTTTCAGAGATGCCCCGCTCATTTCATTCCCCACATTCAGAGCTCTTTCCGACGGCACGAAACTCTCAGAGTAAACCTTTTCACATTTCCGCGGAAAGCGCATTCAGTTATTTAAACAAAACAAAATACTCGCGCCTGCAGCATTTAGATCTCAATAGGAAGCTTTCAATGGGCCAGAAAAAGAAAACGTTGGTTCTTGGATGATTCCGAATCATCGATCATTTGAATTTTTTCTGTCTTTTGTTAACATGATATTAAAATATCGTTTACATTCAGACTTTGTTTCACTTAACTCGAAAACCGTAAAATGATTCTTATTCATGAATTGTTTTCACTAGTTCAAAACTTCTGCAATGTGGTGAACAATTTTTTACGGAATGTAAATTCGAGCATTTAACTGCTGTAAAATGTATTCAATTAAAAGGGCAAAATTCTTACTTTCAACCCTTGATATGAAATTGATACGTTTGTTTTAAGTTTAATTGAACATCTGCGGTATTCAAAATACTATAAAACGATTGTTTATTGAAATTATTATTTTCCAAATTATTTAAAAATTTGAGCAATAAATATTGTTACTTAAATATTTTTCATAAATATGTATTTATATTTTAATTGTGAACATTTTTTTAAACTTTGAAATATTAAAAACTCCATTACTCCTATTTTTAATAAAAAGGCTCTTGTTTTCTCATTTTTCAAGTCAATTGCTTCTAAACTGAATTTTTGGATAAACCAAATTTTTATGTTCTATCATGGTCCTGTTTGTTTCGAATGAACCAAGGTGCACTAAATGCAGAAAGAAGAAAGGAAAATATCTAAATGTTTGTTTGTTTTTACAAATAATGCACTGGAGGGTTCAAAAGTCTTTAGATCCAGTCTAATGAATAATGGCTTTAAATTATAAAAGAATGAATCATTTGCTTTGAACAGGATATAGGCCGAGTGCTAAGGAGTTCATATGTATTAGTACGAGGATTCCATCCCGTGCATTTCATGGAAAATGATTGTTGAAACGAAAAGAATCAAAAGTATGATGCCTTCATATCAGATGACGAGGACGACACCTGAGTTTTAAAACTAGCTACTGCGCCACATCAAGGGGCTGATGGCTCTGTAAATAGTGATCGTGTAAAAATATTTTGAGTTTATATAACTCTATTTTTGG
Organism: Argiope aurantia; assembly: GCA_026543865.1. NCBI lineage: Eukaryota > Metazoa > Arthropoda > Arachnida > Araneae > Araneidae > Argiope > Argiope aurantia. The sequence continues at coordinate 129,298 of JAPMOR010093829.1, read as the reverse complement.
TATCCGTTATGTACAAAGTGCTTGCTGATCATATAAACCTCACGAATGCTCCATTTCCCGAGAGTTAAACGTCCTTCTCACTGGTATAGTGTAAACATTCGGTGAAGGAGTTGCAAGCGCGGGAACGTCATCTTAAATGACCAAAAATTAAAAGATCCGTCTCACAAAGTCTTCAGCTTGCCCATTCAACAGAAATGAACACTTTGGAAGTAACAATGACGACAAGAAATGTAAGAATTTTTGAATTACGAAAGGTGCACTGGAAAGCCTTTGTCCGGCGAATGCTTTGCTCATATAAAATAAATATGTTTCTTACGAATGAATCAAATTTCTATTGCTATTCCATTCTTCACTTTTGACACTCGATCAGGCAATATAAATTAACTTTTAGAAAAAGGAAGGGATAAAAAGGAAACATTCTAGAATTCGTTTCATTACTTATTCTCCAAAGGCTTTTCAATATTTATCCAATCCAATGCGTTTCGAATGCAATTTAAAATGCTTATTTATATATGAAATATGTCCGCAATCATAGAAATTTCGATAAAAACAAATGTTCGAAACAAAACATTTATTACTATGCAAGGAAGTAGAGATTTTTAAAATTATTTTTCTATCCTTTTTCAGTTTTTATTATTATTATTTTAACATAAGACATTAAGTAAATCGTGAAATTAAATGTCTTCTCAAATTCAATGCCTGGTGGCGCTGCCATATAACTTCTTCATTTTATTAAATTAATTCAGTAATGTACAATACACTAAAATATCTAAATAGTGTATTGTCATCGATAATACATTTTAAACTGCTTCAAAAAAATGAATCATCATGTAAGACTATTTCATTTTAAACAGTTATTTACATTGGAGAACACTGACTGCAATGAATGCAATTATTTGTGAATCGAATGCGTTTTCTCATCAGTACTGGAAGGAATGGTCTCCTGAAACTTTTCTCATATCATCTAATAATTGTGTTTTTGTCATTCAGACGAGTTCTTTCCCAATCGATTGAAACAAAAATTTAACGTGGAACTACAAGTGCAGTCATAAAATAAATTTAATATATTTAAATCACTGCGTTTTTCAGTTTTCACATTTACATAGTTTTAAAAGTACAAACCGACAGACATTTAACCCTTGAAATTTGATATGTGTTCACTCTATAAATGTTAAATGTGCGCATCGAATTTTATACATCCAACTCTCGTCACTTTGTAGATATCTTGTTAACTTATGCTCGGGCAGACCGACTTCCTCCGAAGACAGTGTGTTCAAAAGTTGGCAGATTCGGTGTAAAGGCCGTTCAGCTAAATGCGTTTCTCAGTCACATAGAGGCAGACATTTTCTAAAAAGGTGCTTTTCCAAAACGTGGGGATCCGTTTCAATGTCGAGGTCGAATATCTTGACGATTATAATATTTACTCTATGCTTAGTATACAAGTAAGCAAACAAATTGTCTCAGAATGTGCAAATAAATATTAGACTTTTTGAAGAACGATTATAAATATTGCTTGCTGTATGTAAATCCTGAAACCTAATAGTTTTTTTTCTTCTGTCACAGATGATGAAAGCTCAAGTTGAATGACCCTTTCGTTTGCTTTTCATTCATTATTTTTGTCCTCCTACCATAAAAATGTGACATGCATGATGTTTTGCTAAAGGCGTGTCATAAACGTTTTTCAACGGGTCCTCTGAAAAGCATTGAATACAGTTACATAGCTAAGGACATTTTTCATTGCTAATCCGTTAAGAATAAAATCCCTTTGAAATCGTATCAACTAGAAGAAATTGTTAATTATCTTATCTAATCTTGGAGATCGTTGAGGGGCCAGAACGCAATGCGTGGCTCAACCACGGCAGACGCTCGAGTAATGAGCGGTGAAGGGGGGGATTGTTGAAACGAAGACAAATGTCTCTCACTCCGTGCCTTGCATTTCGACTGTAATTCTCTCAATTTCAGAGGTATTAACCTCACAACTTAGATTTATATATATATATCTTTTATCAGTACACTGAAGAATTTCCCAATTGTTTCGAAATAAAATTTAATGTGACGCATTTTTTTTTTTTTTTTCCGAGAGAAATTTTTTTCCAATAAAATTTCTTCTTCAAGCATATTTGTTTGCAACGACGCGTAAAGGTGACATTTTGCAATTGGTTTTTATTCATTTCTTGTTGTGCGAGAGTTTTGAAAATTTGCACAATGTGTGTTTTCGATGGTAATATACTATTTTATTATTCTCGGAACTTAATTATCAATGAATTAGTTATAATCTAAGACAGGTTAAATCGGCACTAAAATAGGAAAGGATTGTAGCAAACAATTCATCAACGAATCCTAAGCGTATTTTCGTTTTCCGCGCATCTATTAGATTTCGCAAACAACAAAAGGTCAATTTTGTTTTAAACTTTAAGCAGTTAAGTTTTAAACTTTAACAGATGTGATCCCGCTTTTTGAAAGAAAAAGAAAAGACTGCCGGATAGATCGAATATTTTTTTTTTTACTTTTCCCTACACTATCGTTTTTAGAAAAACTTTGAAATAATTCTTATTAAATGAAGTTAACTCATAATTTATTTAATTATTCATAAGTTTAACAATAATTTGAGAAGAATTCATGAAGTAAAAATTCACAATAACCCATCTTAATTAGAAATGTAAATTCTTTAGCCACATATTTTTCTTAGTAAAAAAAATCTTTGTGAAACATAAATCTCTCTTTTTATAGCTTATGAACAATACAAATAACCTTACTATCCCAAAGCAGGTAATCTATTATATGTTGCATTGCTACTGCAACCTATATAAAGAGTGATATTATCCTGCATCTTAGAAATAAAAAAAGGTTTCAATTTAATGTTTATGTTACGGCCAAAGCCCAAAATCGGCCGGCCAGTTCGCGAACTGGCCAACGTTACTGTAAACTTACCGGCCAATGTTCGATCTTTTCTTCATTTCGGGCTTTGGTCGGCCAATTCGCGAAGTGGTTTGGGACGCTCGGCCAAAGTAGGAAGAAAGGAATAAAGAGCAGATTGTTTTACACACTGTTAAAACTGAAATGTGTAAAAATGAGTACTTCTGTGTACTGTTGTTTTTTTTAAAGTACAATTGTTTCAGAAACGAGTTCAAACCTCTGAGTTCAAAATAAACTTGTAATATATAAAAATATGTTCTCGTGTTATTCTGTTCTCATATTAAAGCCATAATAGAAATTATTCAGTGAACGTATATACTGTAACAACGTGATAGCGTGAAGATTAGATTTGCGCCCTTCAAAATGAACGAATTATATCCTGAGCAAAGGCGTTGCGTATCGTGTATGAATACAAAGGCAAATTGAGTATTCAGTTTTCAATTACCTTTAAGGGTGATCATTAGTCTTTTTCTGCTCCATGGACCTAATGTTAAAGATTCCAGATCACATTGTCTCTCGGAATATCGCTTCAAAAATATGAATCTTTTTGCAAAGACAAATAGCAAATATAAGGACTAATTAAAACAAATATGAAGGAAATATAGTTTTGCTATTAATAACATTTAAAGACATTTCATTGTTGGCACCATCTGTCGAATTTCACCTACAACATGACCTTATTTATATTTTATACATAAATGTCATTATATTTATTTACCAATAGCCGCCTTTGACAACCAGCCGGTTCACCAGTATTAATGATCGGTAACATTTTCAATTAATGTAACTTGTTCTCTTAGTAACTTTTTCTGCAAAATATTTTGAGCTTCATATTTTGATAGTTATGATTCAGTCATACTTTTATGTAGACCTTAAACAATTCTGTTCATTGTACTATTTTCTCTAATGTCCTGTCAGTATCCATAAAATTTCTACTTTAAATTAAAGTGGAAATGTTAAACTGCAATCAGTATAAAAGCTTTTTATGTTGAAGCTAACCATGTCTTATTTTAAATATGAAAATTGAAATCAGAGTCGTTTGGCAGTGAAATTATATGTGCACTGCAGAATAATTTATATAATATCTTAAAGAATTATTCAACAAAAATTTCTCTGATTCATCGTAAAAGTAATTTTTTACTTTCAAAAGTTTTAAATGATGCAAATAAAAATATTTTATTTTATTTCAGTCAATAAATAAACTTATGAAAAAATTACGATTTTTAAATTTTACACAGTCTTTTGGTCCCAAAGAATCATATTCTGCGAAATAAATAAATGTCCTTTTTGTCCTTATAAATGTCCCTATCTTCTGCGATGAATCTGACCGATTTATGAAGTTTTTATGCATCAATTATAGAACCATCAACATTTTCATAATCGCAGGCCAATCACTGTCGAGAAACCCTGGCAGAAGATTCGCGTATCTTCATTGAGACGGTCGGTGAAGTAGTCTAAAATCGCCAGTTTTTATAGAAGAGTGATATTGAAATTTCATAAATCATTCAGTTTTTGTGATTGATTTAGTTGGTTGGAATTCAAAAATTTTTATTTAAAATATTGGTGTCTCAAGAATATTTTGTTAAATAGTATTCAAAGGGCAGATAACCTATGTAAAAATTTAAAATTCCTGATTCATCGAAGCATTTATTGACTAAAGTTGTATTAAATATAATTATTTAGTTCCTTTAGACCATTTTGTTAGCAAATATATGCCCCAAATTAGCGGATGGTCGCTGATTAGAATGATTATAAGTATATTAAACTATGTTTGCCTTAAATTAAATTGTTTTATTGAATTAATAATATAGGTATTGTCAAAGCTCATAGAAAACTTTTCTTTCTTTTACTTTTCAGAAAATATCTTATTTCATTTTTTTTTCATTTTATACAGACATCCTCCGAGAATTACAATTTTATTTATTAAATTTGCAATAATAGTTGATTTATTTCTTAATTTAAACTTCTATCAATGTGATGGCGACACGTTGATAAAAAATTTTTTTAATATCGACGTGCTCGTGCAAATTAAATTTTATTTTTATTTTGAGTGAAATATATTACTGAGAAATATGGTTAAAATATTTCTTTAAAAATTCGTTAAAACTCTAAGCATAATTTATAAATTAAAACATTGGTATCATTAAAAAGATAATTTTTTGAGCTTTAATTTGATGCAAAAACCGATTTTGTGCTGTATTATTTTCTGGTTATAGCGACAAAATGCCGAAATAACGCTTAGTTTTTAATTAAAATTATAATTAAAAAAATTTTAAAAATCGCTCCACGGTGCACATTCCCGACCTCCAAGGTATATATATGCCAAATTTGATAACTGTATGACAAATGGGTTGCACTGTAGAGCGCCAACACACACACGCACACGCAAACACACACAAACACACATTGAACTTTATTTATTATAGATTATCACATCGGGCTTTGGCCAAGGATTCCCGGCCACTTTGCGAAATGACCCGCCAAAGTAGAAAATACAATATTAATTGCAAGGATTTCGGATTTTGGCCAAACCTCTTGGTCAGTTCACGAATTGGCCAGTCAATTCGCGAACTAGCAGTACTTCGGGCTTTGGCCGTAACATTTACACTAAATGCTGTCTGGTACTATTTGAATATTCCATCTGTCAGCAAAGATTGTGTGGAACTGCATATGTAAAAATAATGAATGAATAAAAGCTAAAACAGAATAACAAAATATTTTTTAACAAAAGGATTATTTGAAGAAACAATATACCACACACATCAACCTAAATAAATCCATTTTTCACTAAATCTTTTGTTTCATATTAGATGTATGAAGCAATTATTCATATTATAGACTTCTGCAAACGTAAAGTAGACACTTAAGTTATTTTCACTATTTATTCTGATGACGTGAGTAAATCTACAGCAAAATAACAAAATATTTCAAAGCTAATCTAAACTTTCTGTCGAAAATGAGCTATCTGAATCATTTAGGAATGAAAAGTTCTAACATGTAGAAACGTTTTAGCGGAAAAGCATTAAAAAAAGAGACTCAACATATTTAAACAACTCGTTTCGCATTTGAAAGTTAAACAAGAAGAGAAGTATTTGCTCACTCAATAATATCTACATAATAAATTGTTCTGCTTTGAGTAGGAATAAATCAAAAGTTCACTGCTGGTATTTTCTTTAAAATAATGCTTTCCACCGTTGTATTTTTTACAATTCT
>JAPMOR010093829.1:84592-123159 GCA_026543865.1 Argiope aurantia | reverse complement strand
CGGTTTTATTGAATGGATTTAACTAAATGTATGCATATTTGTTACTAATACATGTTAACAAATGCACATTTTCTTCACTCTAGGTTATTCCGATGAAGCGAGAAATACTTTTTGAATCTACCCTGCAGTGGCTATTTCAAATCAGAAGGGAAAAAAAAGCACAAAATTACGTGCAAGGAGAAAAAATGATGCCGATGTTTCCAAGTGCAATTTTAAACGTAATGATAAATCAATGCATATGAAAATAAGCAAAATTATAAAGTTATAGAATTTTGCTGGTTAATTTAACTTGCTGATTAAGTTTCATATGTATACGTATTTTGCTTCCAATTAAAATATAGCTTTATTCCATTGAATGAACATCCGAAAAATATTTTAATTACAAATGAATAGTAAAATTTTAAAATGTCTATTGTAAAACATATAATGGTAGAATAAAAGCTATCAAAATTGATATGTTTATTATATACAGATGATTAAGAATTTGATTTCTTATAAGACAATAATAAAATATTCATATATAAAGCACTAACATATGCATCTCAGAATTTGCACTTATTACTCATTGTCGAATGGCAACAGTCAAAGAGTAATACAAACATTTCAGACTGTTTCAATGAACATTTTTGCAGCTCTTAAGAATGCAGAATGCTCCTAATTCAAAACTTCGTTTAACTAATTAATAAAGCTTCATAATATTATTATATTTTCTCAGGTGTGGCTTCCTTTTAAATGAACGGAGACTTTTCAGGTGCATTCTGAAAACTGGCCAACAATGAATGTGAAGAGCAAAAAATATTGCAAAACACATACTATTAGGTAAAATAAAAAAAGGAATATTACGTGTTCATTTGATGTATTAAACTTCTGCTATATAAAATTATTTTGCTGTATTTTTCCATCTATCAGTTACTTTCAAGGATGAAACCCAATCTCAAATCATATAGTTTTAGAACCGTGAAATTTAAATACATCACCATTTTTAATATTTTGTAACAAAAATCATTAAGAATATGAGTGATCGTTGTTGTTTCTAATGGCTCTTGTCTAGACAAGCCCACTGCCTTTAAGAAATCAATTTAGGTTTAAGCTAAGGGTACGTCTCTTGCTTTTTTTAGTAGCGCCATTTAGAGCCAACAGAATGACTTAGCTACACACACGTCACAACACTTTTTACGGGGCGGACTTCATTCGCGCATTTTATTCACTCAACCACAGACCGTAATTTAGACCTGAATCAGAGAACGATCACCCCTGATCCAATACCCCCCAGTAATATTATTCTCGACATGGAGGACTTCGACTTCGATGATAGGCTTGTCGGGACTCCCGTCCTTGGAGAAGGACTATCCCCTTATTGATGTGACTAATAGAGCTTTACTTTTATTATATTGCCATGAGTTTGTTGGAGTATTGGGTCTTTTTCTTTAGTTGGGCTTCTGGGTGAAGCTAGCGTTGTGATTGGTTGGATGAGGAGGATTATTGAATGGGGTAATGCTATTGGTTGTTACTACTGGAGGAGGAGTTGTTACTGGTTGGAGTGGGTATGCTGCCAGAGGTAAACTTGACTTTGAGATATGAATCTATTGTAGGGTGATTTCCAGGATTGTTTTTATAGCACTAGATGGCGCCATGGGCATTGTCTGTTTACATTAATTTGGACGGGTTAGGATTGTTAGCGAAAGGGTTATGGGTTTACAGGAGTACGTTTTTGAGTCTTTTAGTTAGTGGATTGGGCTCATATTTAGGGATTAGTTCTATTGCTTCATTATCTATATTTGCAAGGTTATTATAAAAGTTAGTGGCTATTTTTGAACGAATTTTTTGAGTGGGGGATATTTGATTGCTTTATAAATTTCAGAATTGGAGAAGAATCTGGGTGCTTTACAGATATTTTTTATTATTTTATTTTGTTGTTGATCTAATAGTTTGAAGTTACTTTTGGCAACATACCCCACACTGGGCAGGCATAAGTGAGTACTGGACGCAAATAGGCTGTGTAAATAAGTAATTTATTTTCCCTATTCATCTTGGAATTCCATGATATTAGGAGGTAGAATTTTCGCGCTAGTTCACGGAATTTATTTTTGATGTAGATAAAGTGAGGTTTCCATGTTAATTTCCTGTCTATAATTACTCCGAGGTATTTGCAATTCTGAGATCACGGGATAATTTTGTCGTTCATTTTTAGCTTGAAGTAAGATTTATTTACAAGTGATTTGTGAAAAATGTTCTGTTTTCGTGACATTGATTGTAATTTACCATTTTTCAAACCAGCCTATCAGGTGTCTGTTTAGTGCTATTTGTATGTAATTGGGGTTTTTATTTTTTGCAAGTATTGATGTGTCGTCCGCGAAGATGTATAACATGGTTAGGAATGTCGTTAATGAAGATGGAAAACAAAACTGGATCAATTTTAGAGCCTTGGGCTACACCAGCTTGTATAATTTTTTCTGAGGGAATTGCATTTTTGACTTTAACTTTAAATTCACGATTTAAGAGATAGGAATAAATTATTTGAACGAGGTAGTTGGCGATATTGCAATTAATTAATTTATAGATAAAACCATGTTGTCAAACTCTATCGAATGCTTTTTGTATGTCTAGGAACACTGCTGCTGATTTTTCTTTATTATGGAATCGACATGGAGGACTTTGTGACCACGACAGATTTATACGCGCGTCAGCCACCACACACGCGGGAATCTTCGGCCGGCGAGGTTCGAACTCGTAACCCTGGAAGGAAGATACGAATGCCTGCTTTGAGGCCTTAGAAGAGAGCTTTTAAAGAGAGGGGATCCAAGCATAGTCGAACCTCTGGAGCAAGTGTATATCTTTGGAAGGGGACTACATTGAAAAATAAAGCAATCATTAAAGAGAGTTTATTTTGTTTTCCTTGTTAGGCCAGAAACTTTCCATCCCACCCTTGTATGATTTGCCAAAAAAAAAAAATGTGAAAATAGTTTACAAGCTTCATTTTTTTTTAATGTATGTATGTATGCATTAAATAGCAAGAAAATTGGTTTACTTTCAAAACGTTTCAAATTAATTCTTAATAACATCAAAAAGTTGTTAAGTATCAAATCATTTTGAAATGAATTAAGTAAACTGAAAATATTAGTTTATTATACAATTTTTATTCTTGTGGCATTCACAATGATTATACGTAATAAGAATATGTTTCAATACTACAGATTAAACCGGAAAAAAAGTTTTAACATTATCTAGAAAATGCAGTCCATTAGATTTTAAGTATGAATGTTGTTCTTGGTTCTTAATAATATCTGCATCTAGAAACATTATACATACTGTAAATCATTTTTGAATATATTGTCTAAATATCCATCGTTCTAGGCAAAATACGATATTAAAAAATTAACTAATAGAAGATAAAACGGCATGGACAAAAAAAAATATAAAAAGTGAAATGCTGGTGAGTATTCTTTACAATTTTCATCCTTTTATGCTTTATATTGCATTAAAAGATAAAACTCCCAGCAGGTTTTGAATTTTATGAGACAATCGGATCAATCTACAGCGAGAAACTGTAATACTATTTCGACAGAATGATCCCATGCGAAACTATCCTATCCGAGGGAGCGTTTTTGTGCTTTAAAACCAGGGACATGTGCCCATCTTAAGAAACGTATTTGAATGTTACACAAAGAAAATGTGATATTCTATGCATTTAAATAAATAAAATATGCGAATATCTAATGAACAAATATATAATAAGATATTAAACTCTTGCAATATTCCGCAACAAAGGTGAAATGCAGCTGACATGCGCTTTTTATTTATTGTATTTCTATTATTGCTGCATGAAAATAAAATTAATGCATATGCTAAGTTTTTTTTTTTTTTTTTTTTTTTTTTTTCATCTACGTGCCAGAAATATTTATCGAACTCAAAATTCCTTTCGGAGTGTGTCTCTTACCCTTTTTGTGGAAAGCCAAAAGAGCAAAAAAAAGAATTTATTATAAACTAAAATGCAGAGTGCTCGCATTTAAATGAAACACAAATACTTCGCATTGCTACAATGCTGAAGCAAATGAAATTTCCCGAACGTCATTGGGAAAAATCTAGTGTATCAGAAGATATTTTTGATAGCGGTTGTCTCAAAAGATCGTCTTTCGATGACATCACGTCACTGTGAAAATTGAAAGAACATCAGCTTACATCAATTCCACAAGTAATAAAAGGGTACAATTTCTGGATATAGTGATTTATTCGTTCGGAATAAAGAATAGCAAAAAGAAATTTCTAAGAAAAGGCATGTATCTATAAACTGAAATTCGAAAATTTCATATACCTCATGTATAGTAGAAAACATTTTGATTGAAAAAATTCTCATCCGTTTTTTAAAAAATGGAATTATGATAAATTAACAATTCTCTAGTAATTAACGGTAATGTGCTAAAACTATTTTGGTAATTCAGTCGAAAGAAAATCGGAAACTATTTATTAATGAGAACGATGTGTTATCGATTCGTGGTTCAAAATGTGATAACTCAGCCTGGCAATAAATATATTAGAGATTCAGAGGAATAATAGCCTTAAAAGTCTTCGAATACTTATATTTAATACTTACTTAATACTTATACTTTTTATACTTATTGTTTCGAAACGAAGAATAAAAATATTAATATATATGGTAATAACATATTATTAAAAAAAATTTATGCATTTTTAATTTTTTTTAAATATATATCATAATTATGATGGAAATAGAGCATATTCATGGTTTACTATAAATTCCATCGCTTTGATAGACACAAAATGCAATGCAAAATATTTGACATTTATAAATTTATATGACACAAAATGCAAAGTGAAAGAGACAGATATTAATTTACTTAAATAAAATGCGAGAAATTCGAGTATGATGACATGCAATTTCATACAGAATGCCAATAATTGTATGTAAGGATATCACAGCACTCCATAAAAAGTAACTAAATATACTTGATTTTACAAATACGTAGAAAGAATTCATTATTTTACTCATTTATTGGTCTTCAATAAGCAATCCTTCATTGTAAATTACAGCTTAAGAAAAGTTGAAAGCAAGATTGCCCTCAAATCTGAAGCAAAAATTCTCTATACGTACAGGCAATGTGAGAGTTTATTGTTTATTTTATTTATATTAACTTCCCGTTTAAAGCAACACAAGAGCTATTATGGGACGGACCTCATAATTTTGAATGAGGAGGAGGACGACACCTGAGCAGGATAGAATAGAAATTATTCAGTGAACGCATATGCTGTGACAACGTTGTTTCGTTTTAAGAGCAATGACGACGATCTTTTTATTCTTGCAATGTTAAAAAATGGAAAAAAACTAAGAAATTCTAAATTTTCTGTAATTTGCCAAATTTTAAGGGATTTTTTTTTAATTTTCTACATTTTTAGTTTTATAGATTACTTTTTAAATTCCCTGTGTCCAGTTATTCCAGAAAATCTTTATTTTTTATTTTAAATTCTTTCAGCCAATAACTGCTGCTCAACTAAAACCTCATCTCTCATCAGCTCCCTTTTCATTCCACTGCAGTTCTCCTATGTTCTAAAGATCTGCGAAATTGCAATATTTGCATGAATTTTCGAAAAGGCTTCATTTTTTTCTATAAAATGCACAGGATCCTTCTCCTGAGCCCACGATATCTTACCAAGCTTTTTTAAAACATTTTTTCTTTTGTGTGCGTTGAAAAATTATTTAAAATCATGCAGAAAAACAATAAATGAAACAAATTAATGCTTACTTTTAATAGCATGTTAGTAAGTTAAAAAAATTTTTAGTCAAAAGGCAGAAGTTCAAACAAAAGTTGATTCATGGATATTATTTATGAAAGCATGTTCTTTCCTTTCTTTTTTTTCTTTTTGTTATTCTGTACATGAGCTTTTAATTTCAGCTATTTTTGGATCCTTAATATATTTCACAATTCCTTATTGAAATTATTATGGAATATAATTGTCGATTTCTTTCAAATTCACTGCCAGATAATAACTATCGTAGTGAATTAAAACTAAATAAATTTTACCTAATAATTCATCAATCTATACATAGAAACCAAATATGAATATAGAATTTTAGAGCTCCAAGACCTGAGAAAATCACAGCAAAATACGGATGCGAAATTCCGTATTTATAAATGTGAATTAAATTAAGCTAAATAAATGCGTCAGGTAAATCAAAAATTTTTAATTAGAATTAATTTTTTGAAATTAAAATCTTTAATTAACGTATTAATAAATTATATAAAGTTACATCGTGTAATTCCATATTATAAATACAAAAAAAAATATTAGAAATTCTTAGCAGTATTTTATGCATTAAAAAATTTATAAGTAAATTTTTTTAATATTAAATTTTAATCAAAGTGTTTCCAAAATTGTTTATTCAAACAAAAAATATATTTATTATTTTATATTTTTCTAAAGACTTTTCTTAAACTAAAATCCCCAACATTTTCTATAAACCTTGAATGAGATAATTCAGTTTTGAACAGCATAACGGTAAACTAATCAATTAATAAATTCCAAAGGAAGTTATTAAACGAGTTAACGAAAACTTACTTAATTAGAACTGGAAAGAAAATGTCTTTTAACCTGATTATGCCATAAGAGTGTGAAAATCCAATTTTTATTTTGGTAAGTCATTTTTTTTTTTTTTTCCATATCCAAGAAAGTTAACCTGCACTATTCAGTGGCGCGTGATTTCTAAATCCGAATTTGTTGCACTGATTGCTGGCCTCTTTCCACCCGCTGGGTCAGAAGCAATTAAAAATCCGAGACATTTAAATGAAAATTAACGATGCGAAAGATGTTCTGTCTTTCAGAGACCCAGCACTTGGAAAATAAAATAAAACGAAAGCTAAAATACAAAAAAAAAAAAAAAAAATCATTCCGATAAAGATTTTGAAGGGCTTCCGCTCGATATCGGACAGGTTTCTTAAAAAGAATTTTCTTTACATCCACAAGACTTTCCTGATAGAAGATTAATTTGTACTTAATTAAAGAGGAATGCTTTCGCTAGATAAAACAGCTTTTTGTTTGTTTAATGAATCTCGGTGAGAATTTTTAAGCTTTTGGGGGTCAGAATCGATAAGAAATTTAATAATCAAAGGAAATCAGTACCCAATAATTTTTTGAAATATTATTTGCTCAAACAAATTCATTTCTTTAAACTGTTAAAGATTTGAATTTATGGCATTTCGTTCAGATCAGATTAAAAAAGATCTAGATAATTTTATCAAACAATTGAATATAAATGTCTAATATTTTGAATTACTAACAGGTTTGCAATGAAGGAAAAGGATTAATTATTTTATTTTACTTTTTTCAGAACTAATGTTTAGGGCGAGCTCTTCCGCTCGGCCTAAACAATGCGATGGAATAGAATCCCGATTTTCCACTCGGGTTTCCGTTTCATCGCAAAAAAATTTAAGGATTAAAAATTTTATTAAAAAGCAGAAAATTATTAATGATAAATTTGTTCAAAATAATTTGTAGTTAGAAACTTTAAAAACGTGAACTCCCTGAATGTTTTTTTTTATTTATTATTGGAAGCATTGAAGAAACTGAAAAAAGGCAGAAACAAAGAAATTTTGCAGAATCCTGATACTACATTTTTGAAAGGTGTTTTGCACAATCCCATTCAAAAACGTGACCCAAGGTTTTAAATGGGTTATTTCAGTTTTTTATAGTATTTTCTGCATAAAACAGCATCTTTTTGTAGACCATAATTTACTATTTAAAAAATATAGAAAAGTATAATGTGACAATTTTCAATTGAAAATATTGTTCAAAATCTGAATTCAGTTCAAATTTCTGAAAATATTAAGCTTTATTTTTCAACCGTATCTTCATATGAAGTTTTAAAATACATCTCTGAACTAAAATACAGTTTTCAGAATGCCTACAAGCTACAGAAAGTCACAAAACGTTTAAAGCCACACTAAAAATCGTATCGGAATATTTGATGCCTCAATCCAACATTGAAACTATAAAATTATCCACATTACTACAGATTGAATCACTATCGATAACGAGCCTTGCAAAAATACTCTGCAGAGGCAAGCCATTAATGCTGTAACTTAAATACAGACGTTTTATTATCATAAAGAAAACCTGCAGGCAAAAGAATTCATGCTTGAGTGTGTCGGCTCTTTTCATCTGTGAACAAATTCTCAATGTAAATATCGAAATATTTTCTGTTCTGCCATTAAAACGTATTCGGTAACTTCTTCCGAAGCATTCAAAGGTAAAGTCAGTTCAGGCGCTTAACTATATCGAAAGGGGAAATGCTAATCGTTGGTTTTACTGTTGTGAGCATGATTGCTTTTTCACATAAAAGCACCGCGCATCTTTCTGTGATTTCAACATTTATATCGAGTGACCGTAAAGTTCGTTTACTGTTTTAAAAAGTTTTAATTTTGTAAATATATAGGAATCCATAAAAGGATTATGATTTTTTTTCCCACATTCTTTTTTCAAAATCTTTAACTAAAAATATTAAGTCAAATTTATTTATTTTCAGATTAACAGTCGACCAAGGATTTCAATAAACTCATAGAATAATTTCTATCCACTTGAATAATTTTTATTCCGCTTGAACATCGCAGGATTCGGAAACAATATCCGGTCAACTGCTCCTCTAGACAAAAAAAAATTAAGGACGAAATAAAAGTATATATATCTGAATTTGGTTAAAGGAAAAGGTGAATTTAATTTCTTTCTTCATTTAGCAAATGAATTTTACTTAATCAAACAAGAAATATTAAAATTGAAATTACTTTAATCTTTTTTTAGCCTTAAACTAAACATTCAAAATAGCAAAATCAGATGTAATTACAGTAATTATAAAAATTTCTTTCTTCGTAAAATGTAAGTAAATTAATTAATTAAAATGTAAGTAAATTACAGCACTAAAAAAAGGAATCAGAAAAATAAAATATTTTGTTTTATCGTTTAAATACAATTCCTCGTTTATATCATCAATGTCTAGAAGTAAAAAAATTAACGCATAATGCAGAATATAATATTACATTAAAAATATATATATAAATTATTTAATCAAAGTCGTTCATATTTTTCGAATGCCATGTTTTCCAATCATACGATGCATTGAATTTTAGAAATAATTTCTTTCTTTTACATCTCTCATGAGATATAATAGTTTGTTGATAGTAGTGTTGATAATGTAAATAATAAGTAATACAGAAAAGTAAAAAAGTGATAAAGAAAATAGTAAAGTGTTGATAATGTACAAGGAGTTTATTTTCCTAAATATTGAACCCAGAGATATATTTCCAATAAGAAAATTTCATTTAATAAGACAGTTAATCATATAAAAAAAAACCTTTAGCTTTAATAGAGGATGAAATTAAAAAGTTTAAAAAATAAACTCCTATACTGCCCTTACAACGTAAAATATTTTGCTTCAATTCATTTATGCAGACATAAATTCTTCCGCTTTTAACTATGAATTTTGTTGAAATATTTATTTTAAAATTTAGAAAAGCTTATCACAAATTCGGATGATTTTAAATATTCATTAAATTCTAATTTTCATACTGACATTCATGGTATCAGAATTAAGAAATTGAATATTTAAGATATCTGAAAAAAATTAGTAGAGCACCTTGAAAGAAAAAAACTTTTTTTGACTGAGCGCGTGATATTAAACCCTTTAATAACATAATGCATTTCAGTAACGAGAACATTGACGCCACCGCAATGTTAGCCTAGTTACAGATAAATATTCACTTCGTTTCCAACATTTTTCTAGAAAATGTATTAACAGAACGAATTTAGCGAAGGCAAGCTACAGGATTCTTCATAAAGTTGATATATAAATGGAGGAAGCTAGTCGCTTGTTTCTAGTCTAAACAAGTGTACGCAACATGAGCCAAGTCACGTGTGAGAAATCTGGCCTTTTTTGGCGCCATATCGCAAATCTTGGCATACTCAAAAACTGCCGAGCAACGTTTTGCTTCCCGACATTGGGTCCGGTCGGTTTTCATTTCCGGTTAACATTTCCTAAATAATTTATATATATTTATATTCATTCTTTGAAAACTAAGCAAACTGGTTTCGAAAATAATGTTTTCTTTTTTACATCAGAAGCCGAGTTTATTGATTTAAATTATGTTTACTTTTTTATTTTGTTATTGTGCATTAATTAAAATTGAGTATTTTTCTTTTTTAAGTAAATATTTTATTTCTTTTCATTACCCCAAAACATCTTTTAATTTTACATTACATGTTCAAATACTTTTATCATTATCTCATGCAGATAAAAAAAAAAACCTTTTATAATAAAAGCAGATTATAAAAGTGACCCAGGTTTTTTTTTCTTTAATATTCTGAATAATATTTATTTTTGCATAAAAAAATGAAAAGATATTAATTAAAACTGTTAAATTATTTTGAAATAATTTAGAAAGAAAAAAAACGCTAGATCAGAATCGAACCCAGGTTTTCTGAATGTTACGCCTGTGCCCTAACCACTACACTACTCGAGAGCTCGTTCGGGTAACCCATTATTAGTATATAAGCTCATTTGAAAGTTTTTAAGGTTGACTATTGAGTCTTAATATTTTCATTAATAAACATTCTAAATGTATACTATCATTATACAAAATCTCATTCCGAACTCAATTTTAAACCTCGTGCCTTCTCTTTGTTAATATCAGTTTTAAATATTTCGCGTCTGGTTTATAGTGTTGGCGGTAACTTTGCTTCTAACTACAGCAGAAACAAAATTAAATCATTTTTGGAATCTGAAATGTGTTGATTTAATACAAAATAATAAGGAAATTCGAAATTTTTACGAAAACGGGGATTTTAGGATATGTGCATATCGCAAGTTATTAATAAAGTTAACATTCAGACAAAATTTTTATCTGCAAAGATAGCATTTCTTTCTTTAATAGTTTATCTTTAGAATACCCACTAGTTTCTTATAAGATCTTAATTAAAATTTATAAAAACATGCAATTACTGCTAGCACATTTATGAAATTTTACTATATAACATTTTCAATAAAACGTTTTAGTTTCACAATTTCATTCACAATGATGATTTAATATCTTTTACGGTATAATACGATTCAAATATTTATGGTAAAAAAAACATATTAGAAATAATAAAGAACTTTATTTGCTATAAAATAAATACACATTTATTAATCGGTCAATCATGTTTATGTAAACACTTGTACTGGCGAGAAAAAAATCACGCCAGTTTGCAGCCAAGCACTTGCAACACATTCGAGGTTAAAATAAAGCAAGTAACAAAATATAATGCAGTTACATCAGTTTAAATGAAGTTTAATTTTAAATTAAAAGCTAATTAAATTAAGCTAAACCAAACTATGAAATATTATTCAGTTATAACACCAAAATCACTAAGTGATGGTGGTTACGAAATTTTAAATTAACTTAAAAGGGATATAAACAGAATATGTTTATTGTACAGACCTGTGAAATGATACAGGACTATCCTTAGAAGCTTTTTCTTTGCATCCAATTGCACAGCTATAGTTAACCATGGCTTAAATAAGTTTTAAAATCCAACAGTTAAAAGAGAGAAAAAAATCTGCCATTGAAATATAATGGGGAACGGAGAATGCAGTTACAGTGAGCACAAATTCTGTCCACAAGTCACGTGATTTTATCTTGTCCTACACCAAAGTAGGGTTGCACTCACTCTATCAGTATCTCAGCTCTATGGGATTCTTACTTCCGCAGAGAGGAAGAAGCTTTACATAAGCAAAGCAGGAATTGGTATCCATAAATCCAAACTGGTATCCATAAATCCAAGGACAGAGATTATCAGACCATTGTCTAGAGTTTTATAATTTGGCCTCACTTCAGGTGTAATTAAATCTTCCGTTCCTCAGAAAAGTCATTTGGACAGACGAGCGCTTTTCTGGAGATGGAAGCATCAATCATCAAAATTATCACTTTGTAAACGAAAAGAAATCCATTGTTCATACAAGGTGCTTACATTAGTTAAAATTTTCTTCAAATGTGGGATGTGACCCTTTCAAAAGATCCTTAAGTGATTCCTATTTCGTATAACAGCTTGTTGCATGGTGACCAATATATCCAATTATTTTTAAGTAGCATTATGCCCGAATTCTTTAGCCTTTGACAATAATTCTACAGAAGCAATCGCAAGTATATGATACTTCTTCTTATCATACGCTGCAGTTGAATTCCTTGATAAGTGGGTTGAATTTCTTCCTATGTCATCAGACTGATTCCTCTTGACTTTGATCTATGGGATTACTTACGCTTTTCTGCATAGAACACCTCTGCTACAGACACATCTGACGAGTTCAAAAATCCTGTCTTGATGTCAAAAGTGATAAATTGGGTCGCGGGTAAGTAAGTATTGCTAAAGAATACAACTTCAACAAGTTTTTAAGTACTTCATTTAACACTTTATTTGATCCCTTTTTAAACTTTAATGAAATTTAATAAATGCATTAAGATTCTACCCTCTCAGTAATCTTTTATTATATGCATATTATGTCGGGGAAAAAGGACTAGAAAAAAATTCGCTCAGGTACTTATTTGAGATGTGGAAAAAAACTGGTCCAAGTCAAATAAATTGACCTATTAACATCACAGCAAATTTTACAGAATGCCTATAGAAGAGAGTATGAAATACATTTTACTCATTAACATTTTTTGGTGATAAAAATCGTGTAAAAATTTAATTTTTGTAATTTGTTTCATTTTCAACTTCTATAGAAGGCCAACATATTTTCATACAATCAGGTGCGTTATTTGATGAAACTACCATTCGATGCAAATATGCCTGATTGCAGCAGTTAAGGAGATAAGTGCATATTCTATATTTAGAATACTCTGTACATTCATCATTCACATTTTATTGTCTTTCAAATTATTTTTGTATAATTCATTAATTAATCGATATAATAATTTATTATATACATTTGTTCCTTCAATAAGAAAAGTTTAATAATTATAATTGAACAGATTCAATTTCTAGATTAATTTTAGTTATATTTTTTATTTATTTCCATTCATTTATTAAAATTCACTATTAACGTTCACAGAAAGAAAAAAAAACATCCATTATATTTCATTATTTAGGTTTGCAGAAATAATCTAATAAATCATTTTCAACTAATATTCTTTGAATATTTAATAATTGCTGAAAAGGTTTACAGGAAGTTTTTCCAGTTATCTAATATTTATTTTCTCCAAAATGTTACCGTTACCTTTCAATTCTTCTGCGCTAAATATCATTGTCTTTGATTTTTTATGTTACATTTCCTGTTACCATATTGATCAAACATCAAATTATATTGATCATGAAGAAATGATCGTATTACAAGGTCTCCAATATTTATTTATATGCCTTATTTAGATTCAAATAAAATCATTTTGTAGAATGGTTTAAAATCTCTTAAAGGGAAAATTACTTTTTTCTTTGAAAAATATATTCTTTTTTCAGGGATCAAAGATCAACCAATCGCAACAGACAGAAATAACAAAAGTGGTGATGGATGTTACATTTTTGAAAACTTCTTCCATATGATCATTTCGATCATCAGCAATCATTTTAGAATGGTTCTGGGATGGATTCGTGGCGTGCTCAAATTCCAATGCATGATTCTGTTTAATAGAGAAGCATCTCATAGTTGGATACTTCTTATTTCCTCGAAGAAAAGACAATCCATGTTTTGAATCCAGTAAAACCATTCTATACAGAGTTCTCTAAGGAAATGGTTTAAGATTTTTTAAAGGAAAAAATTACTTTTTTCATTGAAAAATTCTCTTTTTAAGATCGAAGATCTGTCAATCGCTCTAGCTAGATACTAAGAAAACAGTAACGGATGGTACATTCATGAAAATGTCTCCTGTATGATAATTTCTTTCTTGAATGACTATTGTTACGAAATTTTTGCCGGGGTTCGTTTGGATAGTGGAAGTTATATGGTGTGAAGAACGCTCAATCAGCAGGCGGCAGTAGAAAAAGAAACAACGACGTTTATTTACACGAAGACACACAGGACAGCACAAAAGCGACAGCTATATACAGCACAGAGACGACTATCTTCAGCCGAGACGTGTAGCATACAACCAGAATCTACTGCAGATAGTAGCACACAGCTCAGTTCAGCACGAGCTTGACTCCGTCGCTGCTCACCGTCGTTTCCGACTACTACTTCGACGACTCCAACTTCAACTTCTCCGACTCTGACTCCTTCTGACTGACTTCGCTGCTCTCGAACTCGGACTACTCCGTCGTCTACCTTCCTCTGGCAGCTGCGGCTGCTTCCTTTTATAGGTCTCGGGAGGCGGGGCTAGAAGCCTCTCAACCAATCAGGAACGTTCCTACTAGACGGATCGGGAAAATTCTCGATGTTTCGGGTATAATCCATTTTAGCGCCAAAGTTGCCAAATTCGTCGCCAAGTAGCCAAATGGTCGCCAAGTTTGTCGCCAAGCTCTGGTACCCCCGACGCGACGCCCAGACTCTGTCCCATACAGATGACTGTAAAACATTCTTTCCAATGATGGAACCAACTATGCTATGAAGCAGCATTACGGATTCGTAACACTATTTTGGAATGGCACTGATGGAAATGGTACAAATTCGGAATTATGGCATCCTCAAAATCGAATAACGAGAAACGGTCCGTTACAAAATGGCATATGTTTTATACAATAGGCCTCCGGTTCGATCCTAGGCCTCCGGTTTCGAAGTTGAAACTTAAACAAGAGTTCAACATCGTCACATCAAATAATTTAGAAAATGAAGAAAAAATTATTGCAAATCTTGCATGCTAATATGTGTTATACAAATTATCAGAATAAAAATGTATGAATTTTCAGATAGTTTATGATTTATGTTCAAGTTTTATTAAGCTTCAGTATGTTAAGCAAATGGTATTTTTAAAAATTGAGTCAATTTATAGTTACTGAAGAAATTTTTCAGCAAGTAAAATCAAAGTATTTTGCTGTTTTCAGAATTAATGATATTGTTTCCTTCTCAAGATGCTTGCTTGCCTTAATGAGGCACGATTGCAATTTCATTAGCTATGTTTACGATTTTTGTTTATAATATTTCTGATAATTTATAGTTTTTTGAATAATTAAGCTATCTTTTCGGAGTATCCTTATTTTTAATGATTTTGAAAGAGACAATCTGTTTATGCTTTGTTTACATTAAATGACTGCATCTCTAAACAATTTTATAGAAATTTTTAGCAATTTTTCAATTGTACTGAATGAATTAACATTTTAAATTACAATCTGATAAAAAAAATACTTCATTGATTTCATCTATTTCCAACATCAAGATCAGTAAAGGAATGACTGATGACAATTTTCATATATGAGTAAATAGGATCAAGCTCCCATTATCCTGTTGTCATGGTGACACAGGATGATAAGAATTTAACTATTAAGACTGTGAGCAGGAACAGGAAACCATCAGGGATTAATAAAATGTAACAGAACTCAGATTAATTTCGATTAATTAATATCCCTTTTTGGATCAAAACAAGGCTGTACTTGGAAGACAGAAGATCATAATTCTGAACTATGGTTAGATGATGAAGACGATCCCTTTGCCAGAATTTATTATTCAAACTTCGGTGAAACTAGTAGTTCGATGGCACAAGCATTCAAAATTCCATAACACTAGGATATCCAGAAATAAATAAAAAGTAAGTTTCAAACTACCCTTTTTTCAAACTTGAAACCAGAAATAGTAAATAAAAGTATACAATGAATCTTATGTGATCAAACTTCTGCTTAAAACAATTTAAATAACTTCCCTACTTCTAAATTATCCATATAGAAAAAAACATATAAAGCATACCGAATCAATTATTATACTGAAAAGAAAAACAGGTTTACTAACGAAGATCATTTATGAAGACTGCTGTCAAAACTTGGAAGTAGTAGCAAAGTAAACTATCAACAAAGTAAATTGACATCTTATTAATCTGATCCAAAGATTTTAAGTTCTTGCTTCCATCATCGTTTAAGTAAAAGAATCAAATTTAAATTTACATCCTAAAAACGTTTACTGACGCTTTCACTCAATAAAAAGCCACCATAAATTTATTACTTGTCTGATAATGAGTATCAAATTTTCAAATTTTTTTAGCTTTATTGACAACTAGCCGCCTTTCGCGACCAGCCGGTTCGCCATTATTACCACTCGCTACAATTTTCAATTAAATATTTTAAGTAACTGGTCTCTTAATAGATTCTCAAACAAAACATTTTTAATCTTCAAATTTTCATAGTCATACCAAACTTATGCTGTTGTTTAGATCATTTCGTTCAATTTACTGTATATATTTTGCTAATTTGTTGTCATTTCCGGTAAAACTTCAACTTTAATTTAAAGTGGAAATGATGAAATTGTAGTTAATATAAAAATATTTTTAATAAAACCAAGCGTTTTATTTTATTTATCATCTTTATTGTTATTTATTTATTATTATTATTATTGAATATGAGTATTGCAAACACAATCGCTCTGTATCGCTCTTATGTGAACTACAAAATATTTTTCATAATTAATGTAATATCTCAAACAATAATTCAACAAAAACTTCTCGGATTCAGCATACAAATCAGTTTTTAGCTTTGCTTTCAAAAGGATTGAAATGAAATCAATATTTTGTTCCGGCCTATAAATATATTTCAAAAATTATGAAATCTAAATTTATTGCAGTTAGGTATCATATTCTGAGAAATATTCTGGACACACCAAATTTTAAATAAATAAATAAATTTTTCTATTTTCCACGAACAACTAAGACTTATTTATGAAGTTTTGAATGTTAAAAATTTAGAAAAACTCAACATTTTCATAATCTTAGGCCAATTAATCTTGAGACACCTGCGCGCTGATTGGCGTATTTTCTTTGAAACGATCGATGGAAAATCTAAAATTATCCTTTTTTTTTTATTGAATAGTGATATTCAAATTTTCATAAATCAGTCAGTTTAAGTGATTATTTTAGTTGATTGAAAATTAACTCTTTTTATTTAAAATATTAGTGTTTCAGAAACATTTTGTTAATCGTGATTTCCACAGCAGAAGCTTTATGTAAAATCAAAAATTTGTTATTTATTAGAGCATTTACTGAATCAAGTTAGATAAAATATAATCATTTTCCATTTAGAGCATTTTAGCAGATCTGTGTCTTACTAAAGGTTTACAAATTAGCTGTGCTGCCCTGATTTGAATGGATATCCTGTTCATATTAAACAACACTTGCCTTAAAATAAAACTGATTTATTGGATTAATAATATAGAGAATGTAAAAGATCATAAAACAATTTTTCTTGAATTTATTTTTTAGAAAAAATAATATTTCATATTTGTTTACTTTCCTACAGACACGTGCCGAAAATTATATTTTTGCAGATTTCATTTCCAAAAAGATTTAATTTGAAAAAAGCTAACACTTTGAAAAAAGCTAATTTTTTCCCATGAATGCGAAACGTGCTCGTGCAGCTTAAACCTCGTAATTTTGAACCGCAGTCAGATGACGAGGACGAAACCTGAGCTGGAACCCCCTCTCCACACCACACCACACAAAAATATTATAGTTAAAATATTTATTTAAAAATTCATTAAAAATAGAATATTAATTTTAATGTTAAAACATTTGTATCATTTAAAAGATAAATTTTTGATCTTTACCTTCACGTAAACATCTGTTTTGTGCGGTCATATTTTCGGAAGTTATAGCAGAAACAAGTCAAAATTTCGTTTAATTTTTAAATAAATAAAATTTTAATTAAAAATTCGAAAAAATAACCCCCGTGTGGACATTCCCGGCCTCCAAGGTATACACGTGCCAAATTTGGTAGCTGTAAGTTGAATGGTCTGGCCTGTAGAGCGCCAACACACACACACACACATTGAGCTTTATTATAAGTATAGAATATAAATAACACAGGAATGGATTAGGTAAAGTTATCTTAAGAAATTGCAGAAACCTCTTCTATATTTTAAGTAGAATATTCTTATTTCAAAAACAGCATTTAATTTCAATATCTAACATTACTTATTCCCATCTGAAAGAATTTTACTAAGAACCACATGCTGTTAATCAAAAGCAGACTTCTGTGTCACAGTTAGACAGATTAATGCACATGTAGGTGCTGAGAATTTTAAATAGATTTTATGAAAAGATTAGCTGCTGAGAATTTTAAATATATTTTATGATTTTATGATTTTAATAGAAATAGATTATGTGATTTCAAGTAGTAAAATCAAATATGGCATGAATTTTTTATAATAGCTTTTGTAATTGATACATATGACGGCAGTGATATATAAGTTAACACATTAAAATTAAGCTTAGATTATAAGCGTAAAATTATTGTCCTTTATAAAATATGCAGAGCAGTTTAATGAGTCGACGAAACGTGTCAACCCTTCATCCTACAATAGATGAATTAAAAATTAGAAATGGGAAAGGTCAAATAATAACAAATGGAAAAGTTATTTTATTTTATTTGACATTCTTGAATCTTCTTCCGAAATCTCAACAGTAATTTGCCGTCGTAATCTATACTACTATTATAAATGTGAAAGTTTAGATGGATGTTTGTTAGTCAAGCACGTCAGAACGGCTGAACGGAATTGGATGAAATTTAGCATAGAGATAGATTATAGTCTGGAATAGGACATAGGCTACTATTTCTTCCGGTTAATTCAGTGGTTAATTTTTTATTAATTAAAAACTAACTTTTCCGCCAAAAGTCTTCATTCCCCACCGCCAAATGAGTAGGGCTTCAGTTGTTTTTCCCACGCTAGAACGGTTAGGCTTAATATGGTTTCGATGGATTATTTCAAATGATTCTGTTCATTTTCTTAGTGTTTGATGCTTAAATAGTGCTTGATTAATTAAAATTAAAAAATTTTAATTAATCGATCTTTCGGATTAATTCTAAAGTACTTTTAAATTAAAATAAAACCGAATAAAGGAAATAAAAAAATTCTAATCCGCATTGCGTTACCCTAACTGGCGTAGAAAATTCATTCATTTGCGTTACGCCGAACTGAGAATTCACACATGTGCAGTGTGTTCTGATTGTTGACAACTGTATTTTCATTTTAATTAAAAGTTTAAAAATTATGTATAATATACTGTTGTATCTATCTCAAACTCGATTGATAAATAAAATATACTTGACTTGATTTTAAAGAAATACGGACTTGATTTTCTATTTTACAATGACGATCAACAAATTCCAGGGCCAAACCAGGGCTTAATGCTGTATACATTATGGTATTAGAATAAAAATAAATGTTGGAATTTTTCAGTAGATCTTTCTGAATCAATTACAAATTTTTTGATTACAAGTTTCTCTGCTTTCAACAGCACTATAATGATACGGTTTGATAACATTTTACATTTTGATCATACCGTCAGTTCTCATATATACATCAAAATTTCCACGCGAACGAAGTCGCTAGTACCCTATATATCATGTTGACAGTTTCGCCATTGTCTTCAGACCTTGCTTTGCTGATCAAAGAATTTCCAGTTTTAAATTTTTCTACGTATTCTAGATATTTTTTGTTGGATGCGTGAAAGCAAGATCTATCCTGATCAACAGCTTTTCTGAAACTGTTTCATCTAGATCTTCAAATACAGTGAAAACAATATTATTCTAGCTCATTCGACTAAGGATTCATGAATGGCATTTTTCTCACCAGGAGTCATTTTCTCTCTCTTTTTCTTACCCAGTGGTATTTACGATATGGTAATGATATATCATGATTTTCTCTCGGTGATCAAGAGTTAATTAATTATTTTAAGTCAACAACAACTCAATGCCATTCAATTTCTCCTTTCTCAAAGATGGAGGCAACACACTGCTTTTTATTCATTTATTGGACATTTTGTGCAAGAGCAATTACTAGTATTCTCCATTCTACATCTTTCTTTTCTTTTGCCTTCGTTCTAGGATATGTCTTGCACCTTAAAGTTTTAAATATGTATTTTTATAACTTATCTACACTAAATCTCAAAGAAGAGTAGTTGGATTAAAACTTCTTTCATGTTTGCAATCTGTTCGCCAAATATAATCAAAATCGATCAAAAAATTCCAGGCATCAAAAAAAATTGTTGTCTTATGTAGTTTTATATTGATAAAAATTGGAATATTATTTTGCAGCTCGACAGAGTTAACGTACTGCAAAATAAAATATGTGTGAAAACTAATTACATTCAATCTCCAAAACCCAATACTGCACCAATAAGATTATTCATAACATTACAAATTTAATGTCCTCCAGACTCAATCAGAAGATTTTGAAGCTAGTCAGTTTTCAATTCCACGACAAACTGACCCTAAGCTAAATCTGGCAATAGATTTTAAAATCTTTAATTATAGTTTAATTGTTAGTTACAAATTGAATTACAGAAACATTTTACTTGAAATTAGCAAAACAATTTCAATTGCAATTTAATTGTCAGCTACATACTTGTAGAGACTCAGTGAAGTAATTAATATTTGTTACATCTGCCTCGGGTTTAGAAATTCTTGCTTAGTTTTATATTTTAATTTAAAATTGATCTTAGGGTACAGAACTGACATATTAGAATCTCTGATGACTGATGAAATCTCCAACCGGTGGGGATTGGTGTATGTATTGGTGATGGCAATTTCATAACCGATTTTTGAGCCTATGTTTCGAATAGAAGGGTCATACTTTTAATTATGATCTGTCGCTAAATTTAATGAATGGATTTTAGGTTGCTACCAAGAGACATCCATATCATCTTTAAAGATTTTTAGAGATTTTGACAATGAAATAGAAAACTTTACTTTCTGATAAAGTCATCGGAATATTTTACATAACCATAGCAACATGATCTGAAAAATTCTAGATGAACGATACTAATTAATTACTTAGATTAATTACTTGCTGGGTAAACTATTCTTATTTTCCCTCATTAGTCTTAGATATAATCCTCACAATTCTGCATAAGGGAATGAGAAAATTTAAAAAGCCAACAACAGTAAGTAATGAGGAACAAATAGCATCTCTTTGACTTTAAAAAAATGTGGTGATCAAATTTTATTTGAATCCAGCCTAAAGTAAACAAATGCAGAAAGAATACATTCCACAATAAATGCCATCTACACTGGTGTGCAAAACTTAAGCAACAATGCAAATTTTAAGCAGATAGCCATGAAATTGCAGAAAAGGAGTTCTTGCGATCAGTACAATGAACACGTAATTCAAGAGAAAGGTCATGCGTATGCAAATATCAGGAACAAAACGTCACAGGCGACGTGAGCGTACGCAAAAAACGTGCGGAAGGCGCGCGCAGCTCAACACTACAATAAAAGGAAGGACGGAGACGCAATTAAAGACATTCGCTGCAAGTGAACGTGAGTTAATTCGTGAAATATGGCTAGCAGAAATCACCTGGACGATTTCACACGTGGAAGAATGAGCGGAAAGCTGGAGGAGGGGCGTAGTGTGACCAGTGTAGCTGAAGAGTTCGGAATCAACAAAAGTGTCGTTTCGCGCACTTGGAAAGCCTTCCAAACCACAGGTACAGCTGTGAGAAAGGTTGGTGGTGGCCGTCCCAGGAAAACAACTGCAGTGGATGACCGACATATCGTCCTGCAAGCGAAAAGAACCCGAAACCAGTCAGCAAGCGACATTGCTCAGCTACTGTGTGCAGCAACGGGGCGACAAGTGTCGCATTTTACTGTGTCCAGACCCCTTCACAAAGGTGGCCTATTCGCCCGCCGTCCTGAACGCTACATCCCTTTGACAGTTTCCCACCGGCGGCACCGTTTAGAGTGGTGCAGGGAGCACAAACACTGGACATCTCATCGTGTCCTCTTTACAGATGAGAGTCGTTTCAGTGCCACAAGCGATTCCCAACGCCAGTTGATTTGGAGAGAGGTCGGGACACGGTTTCATCCCAGTAACATCACGGAAAGAGACCGTTTCGGTGGTCCTGGAGTTGTCGTCTGGGGAGGCATTATGATGAACGGGCGGACTGAGCTCCACATTTTCGACAGAGGCTCTGTAACTGGAGATCGCTATCGTCAGGAGGTGATCTTTCCCCATGTGCGTCTGTTCCGAGGTGCCATTGGATCAGACTTCGTTTTTATGGATGACAATGCACGGCCACACAGGACTCATGCTGTTGAGGAGCTCCTGGAAAGTGAAGATATCACTCGAATGGATTGACCGGCCTGCTCCCCTGATTTAAATCCGATAGAACATGTGTGGGATGCTTTGGGGAGACGCCTTGCGGCACGATTATATCCTCCTGGGAACACCCGACAACTCAAACAGATGCTGATTGAGGAATGGGCACTCTTACCTCAAAAACTGTTGGACAATCTGGTGCTGAGTATGGGGAGACGGTGCGAAGCAACCATTGCAGTAAGGGGAGGGCATATCCCATACTAAGGAACATCTGCTTGCTGTTCTTCCTCTTGGACAGACAATCATATGCAACGATATTATGAGTTCAATAAAGCCTTTTTTTGTTTGATTTCATACTGTATGCATTGTATTCATTTCTGCGCAACTATGCTTTCTTCATTCTTTCAGAACAAAATGCTGTATCTCATTTCTGAATTTCATGTCTCTCAGATGATTTCTTGTGAAGTTATGGCAAAAAACATACCTGTTGCTTAAGTTTTGCACACCAGTGTAGTTTCGTCATGAACTTCTTTCGACCTTCTTTTGCCCCACGATGTTTCAAGTACTAAAAACAACTGAGAAAACTTTTGTCGTTCATTTGAGGATCAGAAATTTAAATCTGCAACATCTTCCTCCCCCAAGGATCTCAATATTTCATCAAGAATTTGGACACAAATTTTAAAAATAAAATTTTTGTCCGAAATTATATAAACAAAAACATTTTAAACATAAATTCGAAAGAATTTTAACAGTTATCAATTCTTATTAAATGTCATTTCATGTTACTTCTAGAGTGTATAATACCTTCATTGGACGTCAAATGAAATTACCATTGACCAGATTAATAGTGCCTGTTTAGATTTTGCTACCATGACCAGGACGGCAGTCATTAATAATTCTCATCTATCACAGAATGTCTGGAAATTTGTCTTCTTGGTTGGGGACAAATAAGTTTTATAAAATAAGAGATTAGGTACTGCCTTTCTGGACTCGGTGAGTTACTTTTTTTTTTCTTCAAATAAAGACATTGTTTCCACCTTTTCCAAAACCTTTCTAATATGCCTATTTGATATTTGCATCTTCAAAGAATAATTGGTATCATTTTACCAATACTTCTTTTCTAGATACTGTGATAGTTAATGGTACAGATGGTGATAGATGACGCCAACCTTTCTCTAACCAGAAAATTCTCCAGCGGAAGAGGTACAATTCCTTGCTTTGAATCAAGAAGGATTTCAATTTCAATCAAAGAAATTTACAATTATTTATACTTAAGAGACACTTTCAAAAGAATTTTCCACAAACACGACTTGATCAATCTTATCAGCCTTTCCAGAAATCTGTCTTCCCCAGACCACTTTTTCGACTATAAATTTCAATTCAACATATTTGATTACCAAAACACTCTTTTACTTCTTTAGCAATGGTGGTTTCCCATAACCTTTTGAGGTATTTATCTACTCGCCAGAAAATTCGAAAATTGTTAGAATATTTCATATCACATTTCTTGAAATAAATTTTCTGAATGACAGAAGGAAGTTTTTCCCATACGTGATAAAATTAATAAAAAATATATGTCACATATCATTGTGCAAGTATATAGAACATTATAAACCTTTCTAAATTCATCTTCAGTAAGTAAATGAAGTAAATGTAATGTGGTAGGTAAATATAATAATAATGGTGCAGTGTCCTGATTTGATGGTTTAGTTCGAAATGTCTTATAAATCAAGTACTTGTTAATGACATTTTAGATTTTTTTTTGTTTGTTTTTTCTTCTTTATCCAAAATGCATTCTTTATTTGCGTTAACTTGTCGGTACGCTTCATGTCTGCTTAGTAATCAGGTCAGTGAAAGTGCTCCAGATAATATTATTGTGTGCGCTTGAATATAATTTAACACTGCACTTTGAAACTGTCCACCAATTCTAAGAATTCCATCTTAATTATTTTTATACAGAAATGGACTGTATAAAAATAATTTCGATTCAATTGTAGATTTTTTTTTCATTTTAAGATTTCTTAGTTCATAAACAAAATACTCTTTTCTCTTCAGTTTGTAAGTCTTCTTAGCATTCATTTTTTCTGCAATTAATGGTCCTGTTTTTGTTTATTTATTTTTTGTTGTTGTTGTTTCGTTTTGCCCTTTTGTTCTTCTTTTTTTTATCCTGAAGCTTTGATATTACCAATAAACATAAAATAGACATTTTAACTAAATGACATTTTATTCCTAAAATGACTGGACAATTAAAACCCTTGTCAGACAGCTTTTATATTTTCAAAGTCTAAATCTCCAGAATTTAAGTACCATGTTTTAAAATGCACTCAAAACGAAGCATGGAGACAGAAACACGGCATCTTTAACTAAAAAAATATTTTATTTAAATTCAACTGAAAGAATGCAAACATAAACAACGTACTTTTAGAAAAAAAATCTACTTTAAATTCCATCTTGATTTATCATAAATTTTCTTCATTTAGTTCGTCCAGCTTTCATCATGCGTCATTTCAATATCAACAGCGAACTCCGAAAGGCGTATCAAACCAGCGGGAGGGGTCTCCCCGAAACTTTCTCGCATACTCTCTCATAAAGATACATTTCTGTTTTAGAAGCGCTTTTTTCCGAATAAATTGAAACAGAAATTTAACATACAACAACAATTGCAGTTACGAAATCCCATACCAAATTTGATGCATTTAAGTCATTGCATTTTTAAGTTATCACGTTTACATGTTTCTGAAAGTACAGACAGACAGACGTTCCACCTCTGGTTGGATGTGGCTCAACATTCGAAAGGTACCTTTAATATAAATGTTAAATCTGTATCTATTTAACTCTCTTCGTTTTGCAGTTATTATGTTAAGTTATATTCGAACAGCCGGACAGATCGACTTCCTCAACATGTAATTTTGCTCAAAATAACAGAAATCCAAAAATTTGTTGTAAAAAGCATACACAAAATTTCCTCCGTCAACCTCAAAGTGCTTTTTTTAACTATTTTTGTCACAGACAGGGAAGCATTTTCCATGTCTTTATCGAATTGAAGGAAGTTAAAACGTGGAGAAAATATAAAGCAACCTGTTTCAGAATAATGAGCATGTAAAATCGTTCGTATCAATGATCATTTAGACTAAATAGGATCATTCTGATCGGAGACTTGTAAGTAATTCGTCTTTACATGTGTGAAGTTTTTGCATACTATCACTAAAGGACAAAGATGAGTCACTTCGGACTTTTTCATTCTTTCTCTCCAAACAAACATTTATTTTTGGTTTCGTAACAGATAATTTTTTAAATGATCTTGATGTTTGCGAATTCATACATAATTTATGGTAAATTCTCACAGTCAGACTTTTTTTTCATAAACTTGATTCGACTTCCTGTCATTTTTTTCCTCAAGAAGAGCTGCTGTTGAATGTGCCGATCAAATGTTTAACGTTAATATGGGACAGCATCTGTTAGAAGTGCAATTTCATTTTGCAGTTTATCATTTCGCTTCGACTCAGACCGCATAATGTTGCATCATTGCCAGATGACGATGATAGCACACGAATAGGCACTATTTTAGTCATTTCTCATTCCCACTTAACATTAGAATACTTAACTGTAACCTGGTGAGCGTCAGTTTTAACGTTCGTTAAGTGCATAGGTTGGAATCCATTTCAAATCTGGAATCTTCCTCAGTACAAAGCAGCCTATAACAACAATTCAAAATGACAAGTTCATCAGAGATTATAGCGAAATGATTGTTATAAATCTTATTTTTTTTTTTAAATTCAAAACAGATTCTGATGAGTGTGCTAACCAGTAGAATTTATTATTTCTATTTTGAAACTTCTAATTTCGATCATAAGATTTATTGTTTATGAGATTTTGTTGCATTCACGCATTAACTGATCATTTATTTCTGAAAATATTACAACGGCGTACCATCTTAATAGATTAAAAAAAACCGTGAACAAAATTTCAGTCTTCTATCACAACAGGCAGTGAATGAAGAACGCATTATGAAATTCCATCTTTAAAAACATGAGATAAGGCAGTTAAATGAGAGTATTTCAATAGAAGGCTTTTCTATTGAAATACTCTATTGAAATATTTTGTTAAAGGAAATCACCCTTAAAACCGCGAAGACGTTTTGAGAGACTTGCTTGAATTGTAATAAAATTGTTGTACTCGATGTAATAGTATCGTACTAACGTGTAGTGTTCTGAGAATGAAATTATACAGTAACGGATCGTATTTCATTCTGAATGATAATGGAATTCAGAACAAGCCTGAAAGACACAGAAAGTTCAATTTTATGCTCGTCAGGTTCTTCTGGGATCTTCTGTCGTCTGTTCGGTAGTGTTTCATCGTCCTCCCGAGCGATTTCTTTATTCTTCTCCCCTATTCTGACTAGCATCGATCGAAGGCAAAACAGAATGGACTCTACGGATATAAAAATCGTGGCTTAAGCTAAAGTGCGCCATAAAAGAGAGCGCATTGGGCTTTTATAGGCACCCTATTGGAAACCGCTTCACTTCTTTTATTCCCGATCACTTTAAAATAGAGGGAGTGGAATGGTTTTATTGAAATATACATCTGCTTGTTATTGAATCGTCATCGGAATGCCATTTGGATCGAAAGCATGTCATAAAATATTTGCGAACAAATTCACTGGTTGCATTTTTTTACTAATCATGCGTTTGAATTCTTTCAGAAAAAAGGAAATGCGACTGATGGATGAATTTTTGTAATTTTGTTTATATTTTCATGTACAAAAAGGAAACAACATGAATTCGAAATAAAGTTGATATTGTTCCATATTATTGGATCCACCTACCAAGTGCCCCCGTACAACACACTCTCCCCAGATATTGGGGTGAGAAGTTTCTGGTAGAGTGGTGATTCGTGCCATTCTGATGTGTATATTAATACTGCAGGACTGAGTTTTGAACTACCAACAACAGGACATACCTCCTATGGAAGAGGTTGCACCGTGGCCAGTGAAGGCTAATAGAACTCGACCGTAGTTTCTGTCGCAGCCTCCAAATCATTCACAAACTCTTGTTGTACTATTTAGGGCCAAATTTCATAATTTTGAAGTTGCATCGGGCCCAGTCTGAAGTCGTTAGTCCATCCCAGTGATATTCGGCTATTGATTTAATCTCAATCAAGTAAATTTTAATACCACAAAAAACACCTCCATAATATTGCTACAAAATCTTCAAGCTGCCATAAGGAATTCAGATTATCGAATAAATTTACGGAGACAATGAACAATAGTTTGTGCTAATAAGAAATTTACATCTTTGATCTTTGATAGAAGTGAATCCTCACTACAAATAATTATTAAATTAAACAGTTTAAAATAAACATTAATTAAACAGCGGAACAGTTACGGTTACCATTTCCCGCTATATAATTAGGACTTTTTACTGAGAAGTATTTTTTTTTCCAGACTGCCCGGTGTCTTCTACAGATATATATATATATATATATATATATTCCACTCACCCTTCATCCATTCTGCAGGGTCGAAATACTGTCTTCCGTCCCATTTACCCAACATCCATTCTTGTACAATTGCCGACATAACAAATTATCAAGGGAACCAATTGTTAGACCACCAAAAGAATTACGAGAATTGCGAAGAACTCCATTGTAGCTGACTTTTGAAGTAAGAATGCAGACGATTTCGTAAATTAAGAATTCAGACAATTTTTTAAAGCGCAGGCTGATAATTAAAAATTGCAAAAGAATAAATATTTTCTGTTCGTATTCACATTTTAAAAAAAGAAAGAAGGAAAGAAGAAAATAACTTTTAATTATAAGCTTAACTTTCTTTATTTAATAAACTTTTAATTATAATAAAGAACAAAATTAAAATCTTTAATCGATATTTTTTTACTATTTTTAATTTAACATTTTTCATAATATAGTTGTAGTTCATGTACAACTCAACCATTTCAAAAAGTAGTAAACAAAACAGCATAAGGGTTGCTAGAAGAGCGTTCGGATGGGTTGTCATATTGGCGACAAACTCGGGGACACACTATTCTTCAGTTCACCTCTGAATTTCTCTTTGTACGAAAAAATACAGACTTATTAAAAAAAATTAAGACATAAAATTAGACTTAAATTAAGATTTCTGTAAAGAATTAATAGATATCCTATTTTCTATTTTCTTTTGCCTCTTTTATAGTTTTTGTTTTCCCGTCTCATCTGATTTTAAGCTCTAAATAAATGTTTGCTATTCTCTCTATAACGGTCATTCAGCTTGTGCTTAAGGAGGACAGAATTCCAAGGAAAGGCGAACGCCATCGTCCACTCCTCAAAACAGCTCGCCTGGAGTGAGAAATGGAATTCTAAATTTTAAAGATCAGTTTTCTCATGAGGATTTTTCGGAAGAAAACAAATTTTATAAAATCGGAGCTTACAAATCTGAAGAATTTGATCTTTCGAAGATTAATCACATGAAAGCTGAATTTTGTTTCCTGAAACAGACGAAAGAAAAAATTATATTCATAAGAAAAATATTGAAATATTGATTTCCGAAACAGACAGCTTATATGCATCTGACACTTCGATCAAGATCTGAAAAATTCCTTCACTAAATCAAAGATGACAATATTGAAACATTTTTTTTCACTAAAGAATAGTTGCAAAAGTGTCTGAAACTCCGAGTCTTAGCGCTTCAAAACTTGTCAGCTGCGAGCGTCGAGGAAAACTTTTTTAATGAAGACGGTGACAAACAAAAGCATGATTTATTCTACTTGTAAAAGTTTTTGTGAATTGCTTTTTAAGAACGACTTTTCGGCGTTTTTTAACATTTGCTGAAAATTGGAGTCAGTGTTTGAAACTGACCAGGCATTTTTCGCAATAAATCAGAAAACAGTGTCTTCTCAGCTCGAAATTCATTTGATAGGCTCTCATTTATTTATTTGTTCGGATTATAACATATGATATTCGTTCGTTCATATTATGTTCCTCTTGATTATGACTCTAAATGTGTCACTGACTATATAGCTTCATAGGCGGAAGAATAAGCTTCAAAGTTGGCTTAAAAGATTAAGAAGTAATTGCTTTCTTATAAAAACTGCTTCAAAAGAAAAAGGGTCGTAAACTAAAATTCTTTTATCTTCTTTTTTTTTATCAAGTACAGATATTTGCTATAAAGGAAGATTTTCTTCTACAACCAATGATACATTCTATTGCTTATGCTTCAACAGTAATTGTCAGAAATAGATTCGAGAAAAAATACAGATGTATATGAGATCTCCAATTCAAAAAACGATAGATACCCCCTCATTTGGAATCTAAATAGTTGGTAATGCTTTCTAATTAAAACTCTCACCATAACGGAGGCGTAACATACATGAGTCTAAATTTCTTGTTTGTCATGTTATTTGATAGGAGAAAACGGTGATCACTAACAATTTCAAATGCTTTCAAAAAAAGAATCATTACACCAGGAAAACTAATATTTCAAGCAAAAAGAAAGCTGAAAGAGGTCTTACAAGCCTAACGTACTGCCTTGCTAGTTATTTTTTTTTAGTGTGTTTGTTTAAGTTAAAGATAAGGATACTTTAAGATGTAAGTGCTATGTTATGTAAGTGCGCAAGTGCATTTTCAAATATTAAAATCATAAGTTGTATTTAAAAATGAAAACAGTTTTTAAGTATCTCATTACTTTCTATATTTTAAAATGAAGAAAAGGGGAAGAACCAAAACAGAGAGGGAGATGAAAAAATTTGAAAGTATCACAGAAAACCAAAATGGCATCTAAATCTGATGAGAAATATCTCTGTAGTTTTATGAATCTATAATTTCCACATAGCTAAAACCTGTTGATCATTTTTATACGCCATCAAATAAAAATAAATAATCTTCCAACCAAATCTTCTTTATCGCATTACAATCCCAAAATAAAATAAATAAGAATTTTTCTTATAGATGCACAGTTATCTAAAACAATATTAGGGGAAATAAATTCAAAATTTTTGGCCTCATTCATTTGTGAAATAATAAAAGCAAATATCAAAAAATTATCATAAATCTGGTTTGATTGCATTTAAAGTAAAAAAGTGCACTAAAAAAGATCGATTCAGAGCTTCTTGCAGAATAGGCCAATGCAGCACACCTTATTCTATAGAGGAACAATGTCTAAATCCTTTTGCTTTCTCGTGTATGAAGTGTAGAGAAGTCCTCAGAAAATGGACGAATCTCCCAGGCTTTAGACCTCCCGGAGTTCGAAAAAGATATTTTTAGGAAATCTATATGTTTGTCTACCTCTCTGCCTTGATCAAAATAACTCAAAAACGCCTAGAGCTATACGGATGAAATTCGGCATCTGGTCCTTGCATCCATTCAGAGAAAATCTATCTGTTCAAAGATAAAACAACACGATAGCTACGGTGCGATGAGAGGTAGATGGATAAAAATCGATGTACAGATTTCACATCTGCAAGGTAAATACATCATAAAATGGAGTCAAATCCATCACATGGTTTCTCCCTTTGCCGGTCTCTACTTAACCAACTTCTGTAAGCCATATATCTCAAAGACGTAATAATATAAATATTTCAAATTTTGATGTGATTTTGTGCTTACAAGTATAGTTCTGAGTAAAATTTTAATTTCAATCGGTAAGGAAAACCGCGCCTAAAACACAAATTCGATTTTCGAATACGATGAACCGCTTGACAAGGATGAATCGCCAAAAAATTCGCCAAGGATGACTCTATAAATTCAGTAAAAATGGTTCAAATCTCACCAAATTTAATATTTTGTAACTATTAACGCCAATGCCATGCAAGGCATTCTCTGCCTTACTCATTTTTTCCCCCGAATGTTGGGGGATAACACTTTTATTAGAGAAATCCCTCGCGTTGATTGTATCGTAGAAGGTAAATTAAAGTTATTACCTTATTATAAGCTGATTTTATTCCATTTACTACAGTCTTACACTAAACTGCATTTGAAATATTTTAATGGGAGAGTATGAAAGGAATGAAAATCGCTAAAAACTACGAAAGATGGGAAAAACAAAAACAAAAAGACGAACAAAGGGGATGAGAAAATAGAATGAAGTAAAATAACATAAAAAATTAGAATGAAATGCAAATATTTGAATACGATAAATAAAGAAAATTCACATCCAATGATTCAAACAAAAGTAGTCCTTCGAGTCCCGATGCACATGAAAAATGGATGAGAAAGGAAAACAAGATTTCCAGATGCAGTGGAATGAGTAAAAGGCGCGGTAACAAAGAATAAAAAGGTTTTCAAAAAAGATTTACGAACAGTAACTGTAAATGTGTAAAACATAACGATTTTTGTTTTAAAACTAACGCAAATTTTCAACAGATAGAAAATTTAGAAATCATTAAATCACTGCTGCATTTTATAGAGAAGTTAAAAATGCACGTGACATGGAAGAGGAAGACTGTCACCTGCAATCTGACGAATGAGGAAATGTCAACCTTGTTACATAAAAAATTATTTCGTAATATTATTCACTTTTCCTTCTTTTACTTTTTACGAAATCGTGACCTCGTGCAAATGCATTTTAACTGTCACTGTCATTTTATCATTTCACTTTAGGAACTATTATTAATTGCAAAGTTATTATTAATATTTTTTTGCAATTCGTTTTGCTAAAGTGCGCTCGAATAACAAAAAATAAATGAGGGTCTTTAATGAATGATTTTTTTTTACATTATCAATTCGATTACTAACAAATACAATAAAGTCCAAATTTGTGAGATTGCAATCATTGTATTAACTCTTAATACTTATTTTGAAATAACTGAGTGCAAACTGATATTCGTAATATTATATCTTAAAATTAAATTGCACTTATAATATTTTCTACACGCTAAGAGTTAAACATAATTTAAAATAATACTTCAACAGACAATTTAATTTTGTGCATTCGTATCAATATTTTTAAAACTCTCCTTATTTATGTTTATTTCAGAATCCTGTCATTTCAAATAAGCTCTCCCTCGCTACCATGACCACCTTGAAGCACAAATCTTGATTCTCCAGTAATTAAGTTCCTTTGATAAAGCTCTTTCCTCCATGCCCGATCAGTTAATGAACTCGACAGAGCAACACTTTATGAAAATCGATCGCACTTATTTTCAAGCAGGTCAACTATCTCCAAGCAATAGAGCAATTTATTTTGTCAAGGATGACAAAGCTGTGGCAAAATAACCATTTATCTGGAATAATCCTTGTTGCTCTTAAGACTATTTTAAGGCATAAATATTTCAACTGAAATATTTAACAGGCATTTTAGCGTGCGTGGAAAAGGTAACTTACAGGGCGTTCAGAAGCATTTTATGTGCATTATTATATTTAATACTTTCCTATGTAATGTCTATTCAAACTTTTAAAATAATTGCTATTATTTTAAAAGGAATTATTCAGAGAAAACACTTAACCATAAGGAATAATAATTCATCGCTTGTGGATATTATATTATATTATATTATATTATATTATATTATATTATTATAGTGTTATATTATTATAATATTTTTTAACTTAATTTATGGGGCTGCCGTTTCAAAATAGAATATCTGAAAAGACAACTGAAAATCTCCAAATTAATCTTTCTTCTTAAACGAAATTTTGGGATGATAATACGTATATATTTATTACGCAGCTCCAGGACTAGTTCTGTGCAACCCTGAAAATGGCAAGTTCTTATTTACAAGAATATTAATTAATAATTTTATTGCGACACTGACGACCCATTGGTATATTTACAACGATTTTTGACAAATAATATTACCAAAATAGTGGGCCATGTGATATTTTTGTGTTAACATTATTTTTTTTTCTATTTATCATCGATTCGTCAGAAAAGATCTACATTACTTCAGTTTACAAATAATTATTTTAATTTTCACATTAATTCAACTTGCATAGGCATGAGATCAGAAGAAACTCATTATAATAACTCACAATGTTAATTTAATGAAACCGCCTATTCAATAATGCAATACATGTTTATTACAATTACCCAAATATATTTATTACAATTCTGTAGACACAGATTTGGAAATTTTTGATAAAAATATGCGCTTCTACCTTCTAATCAAGAACCACTTATTAAGAACTGATGCTTTTCCATAGATTTAATGTTAGTTGATCCCTATATTTCTATATTCTGCCTGAATAACGTAACACAATTCTCTTGCATTTGATATTTCTAAATCACTTAATTTGAATATTATGACCTAAATGGAATCCATTTTTTTTAGTAGAAACCGTTCTATCGTATGGACGCCTTTTTGACAAAGGTACTTTTTTAAAAATCAGCGGCTGTGGTCTTCCAAAGCATTCTAGCATACTCTTTAAGAAATGTGTTATATTAATCGTATGCTATTGCTAAGCAACAGTTCCGGAAATTCCTATTAAATTGCGATCTTCTGCATTTTTTGATGTTTTTTTCAGGTATTTTTTTATTTATTGAAGGGATGTCTTAATACAAAAGTACCAGAAGAAACCGAATATGTATTTTGGATGCTTCTTATTCTTACTGATTGAAACTAAAATTTGACAAAGAATTAAAATTCTAACCACAAGATCGCATAAAAAAATTCAATGCTCTGGTTTCTCTTCAATATCGTGATAATCTTTCGCCTTTCACATAAAAGAAAAAATCCATGCCAGGTGCAGACAGGCGATCGACTACTCGATGGATTTTGTTCCAAATTCGGTTGGTATCAACAAAAACAGCTCACTGAAATTTATATATCTTATCTTTACATTATCTACGCTTTCAACGTGTTTGCTTGTGCTTTGGTAGACAGACAGACAGGTTTCCTTTAAACGAATTTCGTTGAAAATTTGGGATATATCTATAAATCCGATATTAAGTCCTTGTACCAAATTTGATCCATTCAGCTCAAAATGCTTTCAAATTATTAACCACACAGACAGACAGGCATAATTCCAAAAAAGTCTGAAGAGTTGACATTCGTCAAAATGCAGAGTTCAAATTTTAAGAAAATTGCGATACTTTCTCTTTATATTCTTCTTATTCGAAAAAGTAAAAATCTATATTTTCTAGTCTGTTCTCATACGATCATATTTGAAAAAAGGAAATAAAAGGCTATTATTTAATCTATTAAAGCTGAATATACAAATCCTAAACACATTAAATTATCCTAACTAAAAAAAATTTTCTCAAATTTCAGAAATGCCATATTTTAAGGCGAGCAACAAAATTAGAAATGATTCAAGAAATTAAAACAGGGAAGACATTTGAAGAAAGGACATTTTGCTTTTAATTCAACCATAGAATTTCAACACCGTTTGACAGGCTGTTTGAATATAATTGTAATTTCTTTGGTATTGATAGACATGGCTGAAACCGAAAAACGCATTTTTGGAATTAATTCTATCTTTCTGAGAACAAAATACCTCAAAAAAGCCTTGTGCCAGAAGTATGTGGATGTGTGATCAAACATCACATTTGATGCTTTACATCAAGTCTGTAGAATTCCATCAAATTTTAAAAGAAATCTACTTCAAGAATGTCTGAAGAAAAATGAAATCGATAACTACAAAGCGTAAAGATTTTTAAGAAAATTTTACACGTTCATTTTAAATTTTAAATTGTACATCTATTTGCATCGAATTCTTAATTGAATCCATCAACAGATTTGCCATTTGTCTATATCCACAGTCCCATGCATATAAACATAACTCAAAAACGCAACAACTTAGATAAAGGAAATTTTTGAGGAATGAAATTGGGTACGTCAACTAATCACAAAATCTGTAGTTCCTAGTCAAATTTTGTTTTAAAAAGGCAGAAAATAAAACGTTCAAAATGCGTGTTCTTTCTCCCCCCCCTCCTCTATATTATGTAGCAGAAAGCACTCATGCAAGGCACTCGGAAAATAACCATCATAGAGTTCACAAAGTTGCTTGTGGTCCACAGTTGTTTGGAGGGATGACACTTTTATTAAAGAGCATCTGAGAAAGTTTCTGCAAGACGTTGATTACATTTGGAGGAATTCTGAATTCAAAATCAAATCATAAAATGTTTTCATTTCCAAAAATAATATACATTTTGCCAAATTTCAAGGACCTTCAAGAACCCAGAGAAAAATGAAATACTTTTCCTGATCTCAGCAAAATAAAATTCAACAGCCACGAGAATTTCCATGTAAGATAACACGTAGCACCAAAAATATATTCGCATTCATATATATATCACATTCACATTCTGATCCGAATTCGACACATTACAAGAAATTGTACGGAATATTTTGGCATATTATTGGCACAATACAAGATTTTAAAAAATAGAATTTTTTATTATAAATACTTATTACTTCTTATTTTTCAATTTATAATTTTCATCATAAGTATTATTGATCTCGAAATATTTTTTGTCACATTGCGTACCATGTGACATCCATCTTAAGGAATGACAATTTAATTGAACCGTCATTTCATGGATAATAACATTTTGAAAACATTAAGAGAGTGTGTCATATCATCGAGAATACACAGATGTATAAAATTCCAAATGTTTAACGTATTAGAAAACGAGAGTAAAATCAATGATTTAATTGCCTTTTCACAAAAAGGAACAAATAAAAGTATATAAAAACTTTCAATTTTAGATAAAGAAAAATAACATACACAATTCAATTTTCACGACTAAATATATTGAAGAATGCTTATAATATAAATAAAAAGTTATCGCTAAATAATCCTTATAATTCTGTATAAAACTCATTACCTTCATTTAACCTTACCTTAAAGCAGAATTTAACTATTTTTTGTTTTTAGTTAAAGAGAAGATTCATTTCAATTTTCCTAATCTAAAGAGATATTTAACTATCTAATAGTTGAGGTAATATTGAAATTCTGAAAGTATTGAAACTCTAAAACAATGTTCATTTGAATAAAACGATGAAGTCAATTCGTGGAAGTGGGAATCATGTGGATTTAGAGCGCGTTCTCCTACTGGTTAACTATCTTCAAAACTGGGAGTAAGATTAAATCGAATTAAATCTCAAAACGATCGCTGTTTTGGGAATCATCATACGCTCAAGTACATCTTGGTAAAATGAAATCTTCCGGCATTTTGTTTTCTTTTGACACAAAACACATTACATGGAGTGGCATAAAAATAAGAAATAAACGTTACAATATATTTTTTTACTATCCAAAATAAATTCTTTAAAATCCAAAGAAGCTTTATTATATTTTAAATAACACCAAAATAGCACCTGAAGCTTCATCCATTATCGGTACTCAAAAACTGAAACATCGAGACTCAAATACTTGAGACTTCACCAGATGTTCTCTAAATAAATGATTCTGGACTCCATTCTTTAAAAGGAACACAAAAGATCGAATGTGGCACGCAAGATTTTCTGCTATTCTATCCGAAGCTCCCAAAGCTTGAAGCGCATCTAATAATAAGCATTTAAGCGATTACCTACAATAGGGAATTTTGTTATTTAAAAGACATTAGCATTCTATATTATATCACTCAAGTTTTATTTCTCTCCAATACAAAAATATTATTTAACTTATTTTTCCTAGGGCTGGCATTAAAAATATTTTAGAGAATTTCTTTTCTCTGAATATTGAATTCATATTCATATTGAGTGTTTTATGAATTATACGTGAAATGTATTTATCTATGTTACTAAAGTAAATCATAAGAATTTAGTATTTAATGATTGCTAAGAGAGCCTTTAAACTTATTTTATTACTATTTTTAAAGTTTAAAATACAAATGCTTTATGTAGAATAAATTAAGATTAAATTTGGTTTTAATTAAATGCAATTCCCAGAACCTACTACTTTCTATAGAACCAAGTATAAAAAGGTTTTGAGCCATAATATATGCTTTTGAGAAAAAGTTTATGCTGAATTAAGATTTTAAAAACTCATTCTTCATGAGTTTCTTTTACAACGAAGTAATGATATGCCAAATTTGGCGGATGCAACAACTTCCCTTGAAAAGCATTTAGAATAATCTTCAGAATCTTATGGCCATAATGTAATTTGCAAATAGTAGGCCAGCCTATAGACATCATCACTAGGAATTGCAATATTGGACCAATAGTTCGGTATTTTTATTCGGTATTTTTTAGATCTTAATACCGGGATACCGACTTTAATACCGGCAGTAGAAATTTTAGAAAAGGAAAGAAAACGCAGGGGTTTCTTTGTTTTATTTGCCAGTTTTATTAGAGAGTGTAAATATCACAAAAAATAATTTGTAACTTATAAATTAAAGCAGTATATAAAGAATCACAAAAAAGGAAAGGAACATCTTATTTATTTAAATCCCAAAAAAGTGTAAATATCACTATTCAGTCTGTGGTACTAATACAAATTTTTGAAATGTGATCTTGAAAAATATAATGCATCAATGTACTGTCATTAAGTCTGGAATGTAATTTTGTAAAAAAATGACCAGCTGTCGAAAACACTCTTTCGGCATCTACGCTAGTTGGTGATACTGTTAGCAATGCGCGATATACTTTTTCCAGGTATTTACTTCTAAATCCCTCATCTTCAAACAAATGGATTTCTCGTCGGATGGTTTTGGATATAGCTGATTTCTATATTGTATTTTGGTTCGTTGAATTTTTTTGTTTTATCGCTAATTCTAATTTTGTTTCAAGAGACAATTCCTTTTCACCATCGACATTAGCGGCATCATAATCTTCGATAACTGTATCGAATTCTTCTCAATGTGGATAGATTTGTGGGTAAAAAATTTTAAGAAAATTTACTATAAACCTGATCAGATTTGAATTGGTTAGTTTCTTTTCTTCATTTTCATTTTCATTTTTAAAATCATTATAATTATGCAAATACCGTAAGACATTTTCTACTATAATATTTCGGTATGCCTTTCTTTATCACTTCTCTTGATTGTACGATGCAACTTTGTATTCACAGTCTAATTCATTTCGCCCGGTAGGGAGACAAAAGCAAAAACGTATACTATTTTGCTATGTTGCCGATCCCTGCACATAGAGTGGAGACAATTTTAAAAATTTCTAGTAAATACCGAAAGAACGGTGACCTAATAGATGAGTGGTGCACTTTGGTTCTCTGTGTATCAATCGGCTGATAACTAGAAATTTGAATGGTTAGTCTGCTAGGGATCAAGTGCAGATGATATTTCTTGGGCTTGGTGCTCACCCCGGGAATGACTCTGAGCGTATAGGTTTTGACTAGCACTAAAGTAAGCTCTTAGGCTGAGAATTTCCAGAGCTGGGGTCAGCTTTCTGTTATTGGGCTGCCGTCGAGAATGAAACGGCAGATTTCGATGTTCATCCTTTATCATGCATGGATCTCCATATTGCTACGTGAGAAAGTC
>JAPMOR010093829.1:57521-84582 GCA_026543865.1 Argiope aurantia | reverse complement strand
AAATTGCATTCCGTCAAGCCGGTAATCGATTTGTTGCGTGTTCTCTATTTAAAAGTAGTTGATGTCAAATTGACACACTAGTTTCAGATATTATAATCTCCTTTGGGATGAGAGACATGCCATACTGATTTTGATGTTAAGCATATTTTATTTGAACGTTTATCTTTTAATTCTCGTCGTCCTTATTTTTTTCATTCATCTTCGCTAAGCTTGCGAGAATTGGTGAGTGAAAGATATCACCCGGATAA
Organism: Argiope aurantia; assembly: GCA_026543865.1. Lineage (NCBI taxonomy): Eukaryota > Metazoa > Arthropoda > Arachnida > Araneae > Araneidae > Argiope > Argiope aurantia. The sequence continues at coordinate 84,334 of JAPMOR010093829.1, read as the reverse complement.
TTTTAAATTTTTAAAAGTATAAACTTTTATAATTACATTCAGTGTGTTAATACCTGCTTTACTTTTATTGCCAATTTTATCTCATGTTCTTATGCTATTAATCACTGTTTCACTTTTATTTGCTGAGATTTTAAAGTTCTGGAAATTTATTGGTGCACTTTCATATTATAAAAGTTTTTATTTCTGTCTATTTGTTTTTATATTTTAGTATATTTATTTACTATCCGCCCTTGTGATTTATATCTACTTTCATATTTTACTATTTGCTTGGCGCAACATACCCAAATAGAGCCCTCGTACCAATAAACCTCAAAAAACAAACAAACCAATAAAATCATATAACAAGCTTGTTGTATTTAAAATTGGGGGGGGGGGGTTTCTATCTCATTTTCATGTTTCTGAAAATAAATGCCAATAAAAGACAAGCCCTTGACGAATTTGATGCTAAATATGACAGGAGTTTACACTATAGATGTTAAATCAATGTACCTAATTTTATCCATTTAGCTCTCTTCGTTTTATAGTTATCGTGTTTAGGGTTTGATGTAAATTTATAATAAATTTATAATTTTAAAGTAAATTTATTACATTTAAAAACTGGTTTTTAAATTAAGAAAACCGGTTTAAAGAATTCATATTATTATGTAAAAATTAATTTTAAACTTATTTGATTTGCTATTGATTCTATGCAACAGGTAGCAAACACATTTTTTCCACGGCGCGAATTGCGTTGTTCAGTGCTTGTGCATTGTGCAGCTGCCGTCATAAAGTCATGGGACTGATTCGTCTAGCAGATGCAGGCTCAGGGCGACGAGATGTCAATTTATTACAAGTAAAGGTATATTTGAATTTATGTTAAATGAAAAAAGTCTTAAACACTGAAATAAGTTTGAAGTTATTATATGATTTAGAAGAACGAATTCAAGAAAGAAGACAAATAGAATTAACAACTCTTTTGCTGTGTTTGCTGTAAATCCATAAAATATTTCTAGTTCAGCGAAGAAACTTTCTTTGTCTTCAAAAACCAAAATTATTAAGTTATATATATATATATATATATATATAAGTAACCAATCTAAAGTAAGAAATAGTTTGAAAACTAAACTAAAATGACAACGAAAGCAAAACAATTTCAAAAACGCAACAAAAAATATAATCTATTCAAACAAAACCAAAAATGGAGCAGGTAAAAACTTCATAGTATTTAGAGAGCGCAAATGCAGCTACTTCTAGAACACAGATGAACTGATACAAAAGTATAAAAATAAAGTTAAATGGAAAAACAAATAAACCAAATAAAAATATTAAAAAAAGATTAAAAAAGGAAGAATCCGGCCTGAAGACTTTTTCAAGGGTCACCCTCAGGCAGAGATTCAAAAAAGGGATTTTTTCTGTAAAGGAAATTCAGACAAACGTCTAATAATGATTCCTTCGTGACCCGAAAATCCCCTGAAATTAGGCCTAAGAGATATACCATTTTAACAGAAAGGAAAATACAAAACAACCAATTAGAAGAAAAACTACTAATAAGTAAAAATACAATAACAAAAAACACTAAAATACCATAAACAGACAAATTAAACACAGAAGAAATAACGAAAAGGCAAAACAGGCAAAACTGTTGGAAGGTATGTTTTGTATGTATGTATGTTGGAAGGTATGACACTGAAAGAATGAATTTTCATTATTTGAATCACCTAATAAAAGAACAAAAAAGATTTCTTATTTGATGCCATGAAAACTATAAAACCAAACTCAGTAGCTAGTGAACGAGTATTTACAATTTCAGGCAAACTTGTGTCCAAAATGAGAAAAAAACTTAGCCACCGTTCAGTGGATACTTTATGTTTTTATAATCCTATTTTCTTAGAAGAAATTAAAATTAGTGAAAATAATATAAATATTATTTGAAATTTTTGTTTTAGTTATATAAGTATGTATATGTAATCCTTAATTCTTTTTTTATATTTTGGCTTTGATATTGATTTCGTTTTTTGATATTTTATAAAAATTAAATAAAATATTTTTCCCAATTCTATTTATTTAATTTTTTTATTTTTCTTTTTTGCAAAAATTTGAAAATCGGCTAAAACCGGTTTTTTAAAAATATTGAATTTGAAAACCAGTTTTTCAAAGAATCGGTTTTTCTATAAACCCTAATCGTGTTGTCTTATATTCGAACACCCGAATAGACAGACGTTCTCTGAATATGTTTTGCTGAAAACTTCGTATGAGTCTACAAATTTGAGATAACGACAATATACCAAATTTCATCTGTCTAGCTTCAATTATCTTTATCACAAGCAAACGGACACAGTGTCAAAGATGTTTTTTCCGAAACCGGGGTGGTGGATATTCGTCAAAATCTCGAGTTGGCGCTCGCAAAGTGACGAGAAAGTAAAAATAGTCCAGCATGATGGTAAAATCTAATTTAAAATAACATTATGTTACCAACACATTACAAATGAAATTCATGAAAAGGAAATTCAATGCATTTAGACGGGAGTTTTTCCTTTCTTTTGTTAACTTACGAATTACAACCATTTGAGAATGGCTATAGACTGAAAGTTTCTCAAAAAAAGAGTCTTTCAATCCGTATTGAACCCCTGCGTATTATTTTCCGTTAATCCGGGTTTAAGCCTTCTTTCAACAGAAGTGGTAGATTTTAGTTTATCAACTAACCATAATGCCCTTTAAATCCTAGCAGTGATTTCTGACAAAAGAGAATGTAAAGTACACTTTCTAAAAAACCAAAATTATAAAGATAATCCAATAATAACTAAATATATATTCTAGTCATTTTGTTTCGAATTCCTTATACCATAAAGTAACATTTATTCTAAATTGTTTATGTTGATCAAATTGTGTGTGTGCGAGACAAAAATCGCTCAAATACTAAACTATCAAAAAATGATAAATACCTGTTTAAAATTTCTAGATTATAATGTTATTTCATTGGTTCATCTCTCACAAAGATCTGCATTCGAAATATTCTTGTAATCTATACTTATAGTAAAGCTCAATGTGTGTGTGTGTGTGTGTTAGCGCTCTACAGGCCAGACCATTCAACCTATAGCTACCAAATTTCGCACGTGTATACCTTGGAGGCCGGGAATATGCACCTGGGAGATATTTTTTCGAATTTTTAACTAGAATTTTATTTATTTAAAAATTAAGCGAAATTTTGGCGTGTTTCTGCTTTAACTTCCGAAATTATTACCGCACAAAACAGATTTTTACATGAAGGTAAAGATCAAAAAATTATCTTTTAAATGATACAAATGTTTTAACATTAAAATTAATATTCTATTTTTAATGAATTTTTAAATAAATATTTTAACTCTATTTTTCAACAATTTTTTTCGTACAAAATAAAAATAAAATTTAAGCTGCACGAGCACGTTTCGCATTCATGGGAAAAAATTAGCTTTTTTCAAAGTGTTGCTATCACATTGATTAAAGCTCCAATTAAAAATAAATTAAATCTTTTTGGAAATGAAATCTGCAAAAATATAATTTTCGGCACGTGTCTGTAGGAAATGAAGCAAATATGAAATATTATTTTTTCTAAAAAATAAATTCAAGAAAAATTATTTTATGATCTTTTACACTCTCTATATTATTAATCCAATAAATCAGTTTTATTTTAAGGCAAGTTTTGTTTAATATGAACAGGATATCCATTCAAATCAGGGCCACACAGCTAATTTGTAAACCTTTAGTAAGACACAGATCTGCTAAAATGCTCTAAATGGAAAATGATTATATTTTATGTAACTTGATTCAATAAATGCTCTAATGAATAACGAATTTTTGATTTTACATAAAGCTTCTGCTGTGGAAATAACGATTAACAAAATGTTCCTGAAACACTAATATTTTAAATAAAAAGAGTTAATTTCCAATTAATTAAACCAATCACTTAAACTGACTGACTTATGAAAATTTGAATATCACTATTCAATAAAAAAAATTACAATTTTAGATTTTTCATCGATCGTTTCAAAGAAAATACGCAAATCAGCGCGCAGGTTTCTCCAGATTAATTGGCTTAAGATAATGAAAATGTTGAGTTTTTCTAAATTTTTAACATTCAAAACTTCATAAATAAGTCTTAATTGATCGTGGAAAATAGAAACATTCATTCATTTATTTAAAATTTGGTGTGTCCAGAATATTTCTCAGAATATGATACCTTACTGCATTAAATTTAGACTTCATAATTTTTGAAATATATTTATAGGCCGGAACAAAATATTATTATTGATTTCATTTCAATCCTTTTGAAAGCAAAGCTAAAAACTGAATTTTATGCTGAATCTGAGAAGTGTTTGTTGAATTATTCTTTGAGATATTGCATAAATTATGAAAAATATTTTGTAGTTCACATAAGACTTATATACCGAGCGATTCTGTTTGCAATACTCACATTCAATAATAATAATAATAAATAAATAACAATAAAGATGATAAATAAAATAAAACACTTGGTTTTATTAAAAAATATCTTTATATTAATTGCAATTTCATCATCTCCACTTTAAATTAAAGTTGAACTTTTACCGGGAATGACAACAAATTAGCAAAATATATTTAGTAAATTGAACGAAACCATCTAAACAACAGTATAAGTTTGGTATGACTATCAAAATTTGAAGATTAAAAATGTTTTGTTTGAGAATCTAAGAGACAGTCACTTAAAATATTTAATTGAAAATCGTAGCGAGCGGTAATACTGGAGAACCGGCTGGTCGCCAAAGGCGGCTAGTATAATATAAACAAAAAAATGAAATAAATTTAAGTTAACAGTAGTTTAAAATGAACGTAGTTCGTCTTACAAAGAAACGCTATGCATAAAAAATGCAGAAACATGAAAAATATTTGAGAATGATCTCCTTCTTAAGAAATTTTTCATTTACATACACTCTAGAAATGAATCCCACTTTTGTGTAAGAATGTAACGAGTATCCAAATGTGTAACTTTGTTACGAGAAAAAAGAGAATACGCACAACATTTCAGCTTTACATTAAAGATTTAAGAAAGCTGGCCATCACTTTTGTCAGAAATCTCGTTCCCTGATTCTTTTTAATAGCACACAAAAAACGGATTTTCAAAAATGGGTAAACTTTTGTGGAGTGCCGTAAGAAAATGGAGTTTTTTCTTGTTAAAGTTTTATGTTGCGGTGTGCTTTTGCTAACCAGGTTATTTAACAGGAACTCTATAAATAAATCAAAAGTGAAAAAATGAATGGTGATTTTTTTATGAAATGTGTTCTGAGTTAGCTCGGCGGGTAGGAGTTATTCTTGTTGGATCCAACCGAGAGATAAATTTTACCGAAACTTCTAACGACTTTATAATTTGTTTACTTAAATTCGTGTTTACAAATCTTCTTCGTGATTTCTATAATTTTGTTTCAACTTTATCCTTTTTCCCCATTTATTGAACGGAAAAATGTTTTCATAATTATGAACCACCTATGAAAAAATGAAAAGTAACACTACATAGCATACGAAAGGTAAAATAATGTTGCAGTTATAAGTCAAAAAAGTTGCGAAAATAAAATAAAAAATTACAAGAATGTGCAAAATTGTCCAAAAATAATAATGCCGACTACAAATGCTTATAATTTTCCTGTAAAAAAGAAAAAAAAAAGGTTTTCAGTTAAGTACAGAAGGAACTTAAAGTTTTGTATGGATATGTAATAATTGCTATGCGTGACCTCCGTTGCTCACTCCAGGCCCAATTTTGCTGGGCTTGTTACATGCATATGGGCTTTGTTCTCTGCAAATAAAAGGATGGTCATGAGACTCGTCCTTCTCTGCTAATAACTAATATTTTTTTTATCGCAGTCTTTATGGCATCGTTTGTTGCTGACTGCGCACTGCAAGCACGTTTCTCTCCGATTGCCCCTTGATTTTTTTATAAACTTGACTTCATTATTTATTTTGTCACAATCGCTATCATTGTCATCGTCTGACGCATCAGAATTTTTGTGTCGTTCTGTGAGGAAACTTCCTTCTGTTTTCTTGGAATGGATCAATTTGTGTATTTGGTGTTTTTCCAAAAACGGATGATCTTTCGGCGCTTTTCCTCTTAACCATGGGCTCTATAAAAGCGATTCTGTAAAAAGACCCATTGACAGGAACAGATGATACGGACATTGGATATAGAAGTAAATGTGGTTATTGGAAGAATATCTTTTGGACATATTATAGGCGTTGATCTATTTTGGAAAGATGCTAAATAGAGAAAAAAAAGGGCTTTTTAAGTAAAATTTCCATTTGTTTGTATATATTATACTAAGAAAAAAACAATATGTTTTATAGATGCTGCAAAACAATTTTTCGTGAAACGTGAAAAATCTTCTTCATCATTTTCAAGAATAATTATCTCATCCACAGGTAATAAAAGAATTTTCTTTCCGTAATATAGTATTCTAAATAATTTTCCTAACTTGCGAAATGACTAAGAAGCGAATAAAATATTCATGCTATCTCAACAAAAGTTATTTATTCTTTAATCCTCCAGCTCCGCATCCCGCGATTTCCGTGGGTTGGCAATCAGTCCATTTTCTGTTGCCTCCCGCGTTTTTCGAAGTTTAGAGTGTTTATTTTTACGGTTACAGATTTTTATTATAATATATTATTATCGTGTAACATGTAATATCATTTCACTTCCTTTGAAAAATATTTGAACTCACCCAAATCACTTCATCTGTGTTTGCGATGGATCCAGAAATATCACTATCCCCACATGCCATTCACAAATGCCATTCACAAATAGGCGACTATTCACAAATAGGTATAACTGGTATTCATTTTTCACAAGCCACTGCCCGTTAACTGCGCTTAACACAAATAGAGAAATAAATTTGGCAAGATGTGTATTCAAATCTATTTTTTTCAATCAATTTGGAAAGATTTAAATGTCTGTAAATACAGTCAGAAAAATGCTTTCGTTTTTTGAAGTAGCAATAAGATTTATGATAATTAGTATTATTCAATATCCAAGATTTGCACTTACATTTTCTTTTCAAAAATGCGCTGTAAAAGTAGTGCAAGCTTAATTCCCGAAATAAGCTTGTAAAGATTGGTAATAAAAGAAAAAGAAGTTTTGAATGCTTTTTTCCATATTAATCACTTTAATACTGCTAAATACATTTTTAAAGCACATTAAAACAGATTTCTATTGGATTTTTTTCCATCTAAAATTTCTAAATAATTTTTCAGACAAAATTTACGACAACGAAAATGTGTTGAATTTTATTAGAAAACTTTAAACATAGCCAATCGTCAAGTGACATATGTATATGCACATGTGTCGAAATATGCAGATGCTTATGCTTGCAGAAAATAAGTAGGTAATATACGTCAGCTGCCAAGAAATTGGATGGCTTAGATATTTTGTGATTTTTCTCTCAAACCAATTTGCTTTCATGCAAGGAAAGTCTCAAAAATGAACGTTAATAAAAAAAAAACCCACTGAGCACCAAAATTTTGCTTTTCACTTGACGTAAACGAATCATCAGGATTGAAGAAACAGTCTTGAAACGTATATGAAATCGAATGTGTTTCATTCCTATTTTAGAACATCGGCAGTTTCGTGATATTGAAATGATGAATCAATCTTTTAAAACAACGTTTTTCTAATCAGGCGTTCGGATGACATAATATTCACAGAGTAAAGAAAATGACTAGCGTCTTGAATGAAGTCAAAAGATTTCTATGTCTCAAAAATGCTCTGAGTATTGAATAATTTGAGAACAATTATTATTATTATCCATTTTACCCGAGTCCGTAAAAGTGAAAGAGTTTTGCTTAAAACGTCGAGATTATTTTTAAATAACGAGAAAATGCGGCAATTTTTGAAGGCTTAATCCTACACAATAAATACCTTTATGTCTTTCTAATGAGACTATTAACTCAACTTTTATAATAAGCATGATACAGTGTCAATATAGTGTTGTTTATACTACTCTTAATCCACGCTCACATAAACTCTTGGTGAAATAATGAAAGTTAAGCTTTTGAATTTCTATATTCTAAATTGGCAGAAAAAAATGTCCGTCTGTAAATTTAAATAATTACTCTTATTTTGTTCACGGATTCATATTTTTGCTACTCACATAGATAGTACTTTTATTTCCATTAATGATTCCGAATGACATAAAATTAATAGAGCCATTAAATGCGTTAATTAATCACTAAAATTCAATCTTAAAAATTTACCCCGAGTAATAACATGGGGCAGAAGTTATTATATGTGAGTTATATTCAAAAGAAAATTATTAACTCGATTTTTTTTTTAAATATTGAAATTAGCGCAACAGTAACAACCATTAAAGAGGAATTCAAAATTTCGTTCTAGGATGAAATCTTATTTTGAACTTCGATTGAATCATAATTTAACAACCTCGATTACTTAAACTGTTCTTGCTATCTGTTCTATAACAAAATCTTTATTTTTACACGTTTTACTTTATACAGGGGTCTTGAAAACTTTAAAAATTTATAAAACCTGAAAAATTAAGCAAAATAAAGAACGGTTTGCAGGTTTAGCATCAATAAGTCATGGGATTTTTTTATTTTAAGAAAAAAAATTAATTCAAAAAACTGCTGGTAGGTGGCATTTAGTACATAAGTGAAAGAAAAGACGCGTAAATAACAATTATGTTACAACATCATTTATTATAGAAATACAGTTAGTCAATAAAGTCTGCGTACATCAAGAAAAAGTAATATCAAATCCAAATTTAAAGTGCGAAAAGGGTAGTTTCTTAAAGTTTTATTTTTAAAATATTTAGTTTTAATAAGGGACTTTGAAATTATTTAACTGTAATATTTTTATATCTAATAATTTATGCACACTGATTTTTAAAAGATAATTGACCAGAAATCAAAGCCAATAAATTTTGCGTACAACGCAAAGGAGGCGGGGTATTTCTTATCTAACTTTTAAACTTCAAACTTGAGAATGCAAAGAAGGTTACACTTTCAAGGTCATTGACTTCCGAAGCAAATTTCACGTTGACTGGAAGTTGTTATTTCTATTTTCTTTGACGAAAATGACAACCCATAAAGAAATTCCTTTAGTTACGAGACAACTAATTATGAAATTGTGAGATGAAGGTAAAAGTCTTCGTGATATTGGTAAAACCATTGGAAAACCATTCTCTAGTGTACAAAGAGTTATTCAAAACTATTTTGACACTGGTAGTCTTGCTGTAAAACCAATATGTGGGAGACCGAAGAAGCTAACGCAGAGAGAAGAAAGAAAAATTATTTTACTAATTAAACAAAATCCTAAACTTTCTGCTGCAAGCATTGCAAAAGACATCTTTTTAACTAGCAACAAGGAAATTTCTCCTGAAACTGTACGAAAAGTGCTGCGAAAGGCCGATTATCATGGACGCAAACCTAGGTCGGAGCCATACATTTCCCAAACAAATAGAAAGAAAAGAATTGCTTTTGCCAAAACATATTTAAACTCTTCGCAGGACTTCTGGAAAGATGTAATTTGGTCAGACGAAAGTAAATTTATAATATTTAAAGTTAATGGCCAACCTATTGTATGGAGAAAATCAGGAACAGAATTGAATCTGAGAAATTTAAATCCAACTGTCAAACATGGAACTGGCGGTGTGATGGTATGGGGGTGTATGTCGTAGAAAGGAGTTGGAAATTTGCACATTATTGATAAAGTCATGGATAAGTATGTTTATCTGGATATTCTGAAGAAAAGTCTACGAGACAGTACCCGAAATTTAAACCTTTCTAATACCTTTATTTTCCAACAAGACAACGACCCGAAACATACAGCTAAAATTGTGAAGGAATATCTCCTCTATCACACTCCAAGACAGTTGCGTACTCCTCCACAGTCACCAGACTCCAATCCAATCGAACATTTGTGGGCAAAATTGGAAAAACGAATTCGAAAACATAATATTACGTCGCGAAATGAGCTAATTAGTAAATTGCAGGAAGAATGGGTGAAATTTACCTCGGATGGCATTGAAAAACTAGTTCAATCAATGCCCAGACGTCTGCAAGCTGTTTTGAAGAATAAAGGATATGCTACAATTTTGCTTTTTTTTTAAAGTGTACGCAGACTTTATTGGGAAGAATTTCTGAGTTTTTTTGACAAAATATATTTTTATAAAAATGTAAAAAGTATTACATTTATATTATTTACTTTTTATTTAAGCTTACAATTGTAGCTAATAGAAGAAAAAAATGCAGTGATTAAAATACATCTTTCTATGCTTTAAGTGTTTTTTTTAATTTAAAATTTAGTCTGTACGCAGACTTTTGTGACTAACTGTATGTGTTCCACATGTCCACTACCACCGGTGACGACGCATTGCAGGCGGGCCACAAATACAGCAGCGGCAGAGTGCAGCATGTCCGGCTGTATACATGACAGCTCTCGGCGGATTGGATGGTCGGGAACGATGCTTACGGGATTTTAAATTTTCCCATAACCAAAAGTCTGCTGATGTCAGATCTGGGAGTCGAGGAGGCCATGGAAACTTGCAACGTCTGCTAAAGTTAGCTAACGTCGCCATGGAGCGAAAAATGAGCTTCATCTATCCACAAGATGTTAAAGACCCGGGAGGGATTTGTCCAATTTCGGAGAGAGGCCATCTCGAAAATGCTTTTCTCTTTACTGTTCCCGATGGTAAAAGTTCGTGGCAAGACTGTAATTTGTATGAATACCTACTGAGAACGCCATGAAGAATGGTGCGCACTGAGTACGGTGCTAAGCCCAAACGTCTGCCAGCTTCCCGTGCACTGCTAATCCCTGCAGCGGATTATAACTCTGTTTCCATTCCGGCTGCAACGCTCTCCGAACGTCTTAGACTTGGCTGTCCTGACATTACACGATCCTCCAGAGATCCAGTTTCCTCAAATCACTGAACACGCTTAATGATACCTGCCGCTGTTGAAGTCTCTTTTCCAATCTTCACACTTTTCGAAAGTCGGAAATCACTTAATGCAATAGTTCCTTATGTTGCATTTGTTAATTTCTGGTTGTTCACTTACTTTGAGCGGAGAACTGGTTCTGGAATAAGAGCGGAATTATTTATAATCGCCTGCCTCATTTGTATATTTCTAATCAAGTCGTTCGTACCAGCGCCATCTGTCGGCTGTTTTTTTTTCAATTTTTTCCCTTATCTTAAAAAAAATACCGTGACCTATTAATTCTAAATTTGTTAACCATTTATCATTTTGGCTATTTTTTCGAATTTTATGAATTTTTAAAGTTTTTACGGAATTTTCACATTTTATATTTGTAAAAATGGAAATCATATCTTTTCATATTTTCTTCATAATCCTTTTATATTTGTAAAAATGGCTTTGAAATCGAGTTTTCATTCGCTTTCTGATAGACAAGAGTTTTGAAATGTTTCGCAGCTGGTATGTTTCTAACCTATACTTATAATAAAGCACAGTGTGTGTGTGTGTGTGTGTGTGTGTGTGCGTGTGTGTGTGTTGGAGCTCCATGAAATGCACATAAAATCTACTTAAAATTCTCAGCATCTACATGTGCATTAATCTGTCTAACTGTGACACAGAAGTCTGCTTTTGATTAACAGCATGTGGTTCTTAGTAAAATTCTTTCAGATGGGAATAAGTAATGTTAGATATTGAAATTAAATGCTGTTTTTGAAATAAGAATATTCTACTTAAAATATAGAAAAGGTTTCTGCAATTTCTTAAGATAACTTTACCTAATCCATTCCTGTGTTATTTATATTCTATACTTATAATACAGCTCAATGTGTGTGTGTGTGTGTGTGAGCTCTACAGGCCAGACCAGTCAACCTACAGCTATCAAATTTGGTATGTGTACACCTTGGAGGCCGAGAATGTGCACCTGGGGATTATTTTTTCGAATTTTTAATTAAAATTTTATTTATTTAAAAATTAAGCGAAATTTTGACGTGTTTCTGCTATAACTTCCGAAAATATTACCGCACAAAAAAGATTTTTACATGAAGTTAAAGATCAAAAATTTATCTTTTAAATGATACCAATTTTTTAACCTTAAAATTAAATTTCTATTTTTAATGAATTTTTAAATAAATATTTTAACTATAATATTTTTGTGTGGTGTGGTGTGGAGAGGGGGGTTCCAGCTCAGGTTTCGTCCTCGTCATCTGACCGCGGTTCAAAATTACGAGGTCCGTCCCAAAATAACCCAAGTGTTGCTTCAAACGGGACGTTAATATAACTAAACCAAACCAAACCAAACCAAACCCAGCATCTGTCATCGCAGCAAACTTCATTGAATGCATCCAGAACATATTTCCGAGTCATTTCATCACAGCCACTGATAGTTCAAAATCACAGCTGTTCATCTTAATTGCTGGTATTTCTTGTTTTCAGAAATTTATTTATCGCATTCATGCCATAAACTCCATTTTTACAGTTTTAGCGATCTGCCAAGCTCTGGATGAACTTACAGTCCCAAATAAAGATATCCTAATTCTTTCGGACAGTTTTTCTGCTTTGATTGAAAATATCCCTTTCAATTCGCCTAAAATTATTCAACGATTAACCTCAAAAATTTACACAAGGAAAAATATGAACCAAAAAATCTCTCGTCTATGGGTTCCTGGTCATTCTGATATCGCATAGAACGAAAAAACAGACGCTTTTACAAAAGCATTCAAGGAATATACGCCATTCATCTCTCCCTCCATCATATTCTTCACTGGTTCAAATTCAACCAAAATGATTTTATATACTTAGTTTACCAGAAACTTTTAAGCGATGGGTGTTTAGTTTCTGAAAACCCAAAGAATCTGTGAAAATGTGCTGTAATTTTCACTAAGTCGTATCATGGGAACTGTTCTAAGTTATAGTATTGTTACGAATTTCACCTCACCGCCGGGTTCTTTTGGATAGTGGTAGTGATAGTGTGAGAACATAATCAGCAGGCCTCAGTAGAAAACAACGACGTTTATTTCTACAAGTAGACACTACACAAGGACGACAAGTACAAATATTTACAGCCGAGACGAACACAGGACATCACATAGTAGCTACTACAACTGGCTGCTACACAACACGATGCTGCTTCCACAGTAGATAATATAATTCGATGCTCACAGCTCAGCTCAGCTCAGCACTCGCTCCACACTCCGCTGTTTATCCTCTCGAAGACTCATTACTTGCCGGCAACTCCGACTACAGTTCACGACGAGACTCTCGACAGCTTGAGAGTGCGGGCCTTTTATAGTTCCCGGGAAGTGGGGCTAGAAGCTTCTAGACCAATCAGACGTATCTCAGTTCCTAATGAACGGATCGACAAAATTCTCGAAGTTTCGAGCATTATCCATTTTGTCGCCAAAGTCGCCTAATTCGTCATCAAGTCTCCCAATGGTGGCCAAGCTCTTTGATCACTGGCTCGGCATCCAGCAGCATCCAATACGGATGACTATAAATCAGTCTTTCTTATGCTGACACTATTCGTGCTTGGAATCAAAATTACACGTTTCTGCCATTATTCTTAAAAGGTATCTACCTAATATTGCTATAAGGAATTTACCTGATATTCTTATTAGTAGTCTATTTAAAATTAACACGAAAGAAACATTATATTGTGCGCTTTTTGTAGTGTCTATGATGCTTAGGAGAAGCATATATTTCGTTTTATCATGCTTTCAGTATTCCATCCAATACTCAGTGTCATATATTTGCTACGTATATATCATTTTTTCAAATTATCATAAAAATAGTGATGCTCTACTTTCTCTCTCTCTCTCTTTTTTTTTTTTTTTTTTACTCTTTTATTTGCGCAGTATATAGCAAGTATTGTAATCGCCGAAAAATTCAAACACGAGATTTTAACGAATCTCCATGTTTTAGACCTCCCTTAGGTCGAATAGTACATTTCAGACACGTGATTATTTTAGCCATAACACATTTTGAGCAAATGTCTCTATGTAACAAAAAATAACTCAAAAGCGCTTTCATTAGGACTGTTTTATTCAGATGAAGTCGGTCTGTCCGGTTGTTTGAATATAAATTAACACGATAACTACAAAGCGAAGGAAGATGGATAAAGAAAAGTCGGTACACAGATGTAATGTCCATATTGTATCAAATGTTGAGGAAAATTTAACAAAGGGATGAATGTTTATCAATCTATATTTTCAATAGCATGTTAATGCGATCATTCAAAAACGTAGTGACTTAAGTATGTCATATTTCGCAAGTGATTTTGTGACTGCAAGTATCATTTGCGTAAAAAATTTGGATACAATCGGTTGGTATAAAATATTTTCCAAACTACAAAATCGCCTTTATTAGAGAGTATGCGAGGAAGTTTAAGGAAGACTGTTCCAATCGGTTAAAAGTAAGAAGCGCTACTTTTAGCAGTAAACGCTTTCTTGTGTCCCGTTTCTCTTTCTAACGCAAGTGGCAATTTGAAATAGAAACGGGGCGCAACCAACAGAAGCGACCTCCTCGAAACTGCCTTTCGAACAACGGAATTGTGTTCCTTCCCTTCGTGTGAAATTGTAAGCATTGAGCGTGAAAACTGCGAGCGCTAAGATTTTAATTTTGGAATCCCGCGCCTTTTAGTTATATGTTTTGTAGTACAGTAAAGAAAACTGGTTCTTGCGTGTTGTCAATCGCATGCTGTTGGTGAACAATAGTTATCAAAGAAAACCGATCGGTTGGCAATCAATCGCTGAGATTCTGTTCATACCAGGTAGCCGAATATGAATTTCAGGGCGCCCTTTTTCTCGTCGATTGAAACCGAAATCTGATATAGAATCATAAGTGCAGCCAAGAGACTTTTTTTAAAGCACTCTCGTTCACAGAAATCTCTGCACTTTGAATGATCGCATCTGCGTGCACTCGAAAGCCGCCCTCTGGACAGATGTGTTTGAATGTTTGATACGGGTCTGCCATTCAGATGCTTACTCTGGGAGATTCGTCCAATTCTTTTCTTTTCGTAATGATCGTACTCACGTTAATTAGAACATTCGGACGTCCTCTGTTTGGATTCAAAAGCGTACAGAGTTTTATAGAAATATACAGATTTTGTAGAAGCATCATTTCAAGCATTTGAGTTACGATGTTCACAGGCAGATACAGCGAGAGAGACGTTTATTTTTCCGACTGAGGAAAGTCCGAAACATGGAGATTCGCTCAAATCTCGAGTTCGAATATTTTGACAATCATAATACTTTTATTATTTTGTATATAATTTCTCTTTTATTATTTTGTAAGCAAGTTTGTATAGATTATTTTGTAAAAAAGAAAATACTGACAAAATTCTTACTTGTGAAGAAAACTTACAGCGTTTGTATTAACTCAGCAAAAAATAGGACTAAGTTTCAAAAGAAATAAATTTGCTTCGTGAAGCTTTAAACCTTACTGTTATGTCGCTGAACGTGTGATATAAAGGAAATTTAAAAGCTATACACAATTAATGAGTACTATCGCTGTAAATATCAATACAATAGAAAAGTGAAACAAAAGATAACTTTCAGAAAATGTGGCATTAAATAAAATGTCAACGTTTTTCATTAAATGTCAGTAATCAACCGATTAAAGAAAAATGGCAATGATACTGAAAATGATTGTAGAAAAAGATAGAGGACACTGAATTATGCATACAGAACGAATCCTGGCCAAATAGGACACACACATCCCCAGAAAATGAGAAAGCATATTTCGTTAGTTCTCGGCGACTTTTTCCGTGTCTCTTTTTCTATCAAAGATAAAGATTTAGCCTGCCCTAAAGTCCCATCATCGATGGGAGGGTCCAGAGGCCCACCTTTTCGTGGGCCCACAAGGGTGGCGAGAACCAGCCACCATGCCGAACGCTTCTCGCCCTCAATTGCGATATGCCCTTTATTGGGACGGTCCAACTTATAAAGGCAAACCTCATTTGCGACATTCAGACACTCTAATTCCCAATGAAACTGCGATTTTTCCTGTCATTCATTCAAACTGACATTCTAAACGAACAAAGACAAAAATCTTTACGAATATCATCAAGTCGCGATTACGTTTTCTTGCTCTAATGAGCACTCATTTGGTAACTTTATGTGGATGTAGACTGAAAGGGATATTTAGTTAAAGAGTCATTCGATCTCTAAATTGCAGTTCTTTTGCGCATTCCAAGAAGAGTAATTATAAAAGAACTATTAAAGAAGTGGCAAGAGAGATGGAAATGTGGAGATAGGGCTGGGCGATGACCGAATTTTATCATTGTGATATATCGTCTAACACATATCGATGTTTTTCGATATATCGTGATATCATTATTTATTTATAGCTATTATAAGTTATAAACAGCATCTTTTAACATATTCACTGATTAGAAAGACTCCAAATAAAAGAAAGTTTCAATTCATATAATAAAAATATTCATTTTCTCTTGAATAAAAGTAGTTAGAAAATAATTATGTTAAAACCCTTTCATAGTTGGTGCCAATGCAAAAGCAATTTCTGCGTGTTACAATTTATAACACTGCGTTTTTTCAATATAATAATTTTAAAAATTTTACTTTTTTTACTAATGACTTAAAAAAACTTCAGGTCCCCCCTCCCTTCTTCATTCAAAAAAAGGAAAACCACATAATAAGGCCTTTAACAAATAAAATTAAGTAGTTTTAATGAATCATGATTTCAAAATCTGATGTCTTGAAAAATTAATTTTGTATATGAATTACATAAATTTTTATTCTTATTTTAATAGTATTATTGGAAGATTTAATTTAAATATGCACGAGAATTTTAACAATAGATATATAACTAAAATTAATCATTCAATTTACAATCTCAAAACTCAAAAAGAGACGAAAAATAGTAATTCCGAAATGATTGAAACATAAATAACAAGTATTATGACGGGTAAATTTATTTACCGCCGAACAATGTAATTTATTAAAAATTTTATAAAAGTTCCTGATCACGATCAGATAAAAGAAAAATATGCAAATTTTATATCATCATTAATATAAACTCAATGAAAAAAAATATCCAATACTCAAGTACAATGCTGTGTTTCTGAATATTAAAATTCCAGCTATTTATTATTTCTAAGTATTCTATCAACATTTTTGCATATGGTAAAACTTGATATTAAATAAAATTAAAATTAAAATGAAGGGGGTAATGAAAAAAGGATTATATAAAAAACAGTTAAAAGATTCAAAAATCCCCGTCAAAATATCTTTACATTTAAAACAGAAAATAATAATTCCACAAAAAATTTCTGAACTGAATTGAATGAAGGATTTTTTAAATCAATTCAAAATGCTATGTATTTGAAAATATAAAAAGAACATGAATAAGAAAAAGGAAAGGAAAGAAAAACTCTTTTAAACTGCGTGAAAAAAAAACGCAACAAATAATCCAATCACATAAAGTGGAATGAATTAGAGTAGTAAAATTTATCCATTAAAAATGATCTTTATCTTAAATAAAAAAAATAATATATTGTAATAAAAAATATATAAAGAAATAGGAAAAGAGCATTTTTTAAAGATACAAAACAAGAAAAATTATACACCTTTAGAAATTTAAAAGCGAATACTACAGAAAAGCAGGCGGGTTGAAAAGAAAAGAAAAGAAGAACAACACACATTTTCCACCGATATGCAAAAACAATGCCTTGAAATAAAAAAAATAAAAGAAATATTTGTAAAATATTTCCAGGCCTAATTCACAATAGTCAAGCAAATTTCATCACTATCGAAATCTCGAAATTACTCAAAATTCGATAAGTATCGAAAATTGGATGTGAATAGAAAATTCGATAAGTATCGGGAATCCGAAATGTATTGAAAATTCGATAAGTATCAGCAATTCGATTTGTATTAAAAATTCGATAAGTATCGGAAGTTCGATCAAGGCCGATCGAGCACTCAAACTAGTTTTGAAAGGAATCAGCGAGCAATTTAGCTGCCAGGCGAAGCAGAAGGTATAATAGAACTTCTTTCTTTTATGCGAGTTCGCTTGAGTATGAAAATTCGAGGGTCGAATAAAATTGTGGATTTAATCTGAATTTGCATTTATTTCTGAAAATTAATATTTTGCGATTAAACAACGAACAGTCAACAGCCTTCTGATAGCCGCAATAATTTTTCCATAATGATATCATTCAGTTAAGAAACAGAAAACAGTTCTTTCTAAATTGACATGCTTGAAACAAGTATTTTTATATATTAGAATATGACAGTATTTTAAGAAATATTAATCAAAATTCGGTATGAAGGTGAAAAGAATGAAGAGCAACAAAAATAAACACTAACTAATAACCACAACGAAATCTAAAACTTACATTAATTGTGAATATCGATTTATTGTATCGTGATTCATTATTCATGATCATGATTTCAACAAATAGATATTTTTCGAAAATTGACATCGAAAATCGGTTATTTTTTAAATATCGATTTTTTTAGATAAATCGAAAAGCGCCATAGCCCCAGAAGATATTACATTTTGATTTCAGTATACAATTAGTTTTTTTTCCCCCACCTTCTTTGAAACAACTGATAATCAAGGGTCAAAGAATGAGGAAAATTTATTTTAGTGAAAAAAATTATGGTAATTATTTATTGCTAATTAAAGTAGTCATCGACTGTTTTTGCAGAGATAAGACCTTTTTCAAATTATTTTATGAAATGGTTGGATTAAAAAAATCAAGTCAGAATTTACCCAAAAAAAAATAACGTTGATTCTTTCCTAGCTCGAAATAAAAGTGCTCAAAGAATAGAATTTTTCTTCCGAGTGTTAGCTGATAAAAATATCACACCGCTGAAATATATTTTATTTCACACGTCTCACGTGGATATTCTGTGAGGGGTCTTAAATCAACCTGCATATAATTTTACTTCCCATTCCTGTAACCATTATATGTGTAATTCAGCATATTTTTAGGTAAAGCCTCCTCTCCAGTTAACTACAGTTAACAGTTAACCCTACGTTCATAATTGGAAAGAAAACAAAATCCATATAGGATATAAGTGTACAATTAAAATACTATAATGAGAAATGATCAAAAGAGATTTTCAAGATAAATTCGTA
The DNA here is from genome assembly GCA_026543865.1 of Argiope aurantia. Taxonomy (NCBI): domain Eukaryota; kingdom Metazoa; phylum Arthropoda; class Arachnida; order Araneae; family Araneidae; genus Argiope; species Argiope aurantia. Next base: position 65,272 of record JAPMOR010093829.1, on the reverse strand, counting down.
AACTGCAGTAAGTATCTTTTTATCAAATATAGAAGAAACGTTGTTTTGTTGTTTTTTTAATTTTTGCATATGCAAGGGCCTACATTTTTTTCCATATTCGAATTATAGAGAAAATATTGTAATCCTCAAAAAATTCGAATTCGAGATTTTGACGATTCTCTTTGTTTTGGAACTCCCTGAAACATTTTCCGCATAATGCCGAAAAATACAGTTTTGGCATTAAATCTCTCTGTATGTGACAAAGATTTCCCTGTTCAGAGGTTCTCTGTCTATCCGGGTGTGCGAGTTAAAGTGACGAAGATAACTACAAGACGAAGAGAGTTAAACAGATATAAAATTCAGTAAAAAAAATTATGTCCGTATTGTAGATACTTATCAAATCTTGGATAAAATGTAACAAGGCGCTGAATATGTCTGTACTTTCAGAAGAATGTCTCAAAAACATGTTTCAAATGTTTGAACATGTCAGTTTGGTATGCGATTTTGTGACTGTAATTATAGTTCTGTGTCAAATTTGGGCTTCAGTCGTTTGGGAAAAAATGCGTCTAAAACACCAATTTTTTAGAGAATATGTGAGAACGTTTAAGGAAGACCACTTTCGCTGGTTTTGCTTGTTTCTTTAAATACTGCCTTAATTTTTTAAAAACTTGTAAATTAATCATTTTTCTTATTTTTCAAATTTCAGAATGGTTTTACGAAATGAAAGCTCTTCAAGCTTCTTGTTTTAATTTCCTATGGTGTGGATAGCTCAATTTTACTCAACACAAGCACAAATACAAAGTCTGTTGAATTGCAGCTTTATTTTGGAACTCAAGAGTTAAGAGATCGCATCTCTCCGTCCCCTTGACAGCACATAAACACATACATTCAGAGGAAGTATTTCCATGCGCAGACTGAGCCTCTGGCGTCACATTAGGCAATAAGCTCACTAGATGGCACTGGCGTCAGTTCCGAACACTTTTATTACTTTCCCTTTGATATTTATTGCACTCAATTCTGACATAAGGCAAGAACTAATGTTTGTATACGGCAGAAGTAAATAATTTTCATCTGGATAGGAAAACAACTAATTTCAAATATCTCTCTCCAGATTTTCTTCCCTATAATCTAATATTTCAAACCTGAATGAAATTTAAAAAAAAAATAAGTATTTTTAAGAATTTTTATCGGAAATATAAATTATCTTATTCTATTAATCAAACTTTCCATATTCCCTTTTTATTTTCTCGTATACAAAGTATAAAGAAAATGTAGCTGCCCAAAAATTCAAAAGCGAGATTTTGGTGAATCTCGACATTTTAGATCCCAACACTTGAGTTCTGAAAACACGTTTCTAAAAAATGACTGCCTGTCAGTCCGGTCTGTTTGATTGTGACAAGGACAGTTAAAAAACTTTTTGAGCTAGAAGGATGAAATTTTGTACACGGTTTTGGCGCCAAATTTGTAGATTTTTGCCAAATTTTGAGCAAACCCTCCTCAGAGGAAGTATGTCTGTCCTGTTGCTCCAATACAAGCTAAAGCGATAGTTACAAAGTGAAGAGAACTAGATGAATAAAATTCGGCAAACGAATTTAATATCCATGTTAAACACAGCTGTCAAATTTTGTATCAGATTCAACCTTCAAAAACGTGAAAAGACGATACCCGACAAACAGAATGACTTAAATATGTGAAATTTGGAAGTGATTTTGTGACTATAAGTATAGGTTGGTGTCAAAAATGCTAAATTTGCGTCCAAGTTTCATATTTCATACTGTACGCCAGTGGGGTACGTTCTCTGGGATAACACTTTTTTTAGAGAGCAATGACAAAGTTTTAGGGAACTCCCCCACCACTACCTGGTTTTCTTACATGCTTGCATTTGAATTACATATCTAAATATTACACAAATAAATGCGGAAACAATCACTTGGCAAAATATTGATTATCTCCCAATATAATCCTGGTATGTTAACCAAAATTTTTATTCTGGATAATTTTTCCACGGGGAATCTTTAAATGACATCAGAAAAGGTTAGAGAATTTCAAAATTTGTACAATTATAGTTATTTAAATATATAGACAATATGCATTAATCATTTAAATATGTAATAACTTTTAGTCACGGCCTCTTTTATTAACACTACTAGCTTTAAAATTTAATTTTTAGTTTTCATATTCAGCAGCATGATCGACAGCAGAGTCGAGCAGAATGGCTCCTTTTTTTTCGCGACTGTGCATCAAGTCCCTGCCTTCTGATGATTGAAGTAGTTTCTCAGATTTCGTCCTCATCATTTATCAACGATTCAGTCTGTCTAAGATTAACCCACAACTGATTTCAAATACCTTCCAAACTGTACTTTGGTCCACCAGTCAATCTTGAAAAATAATTTGCAAATTTACTTAAATACGATAAATTGCATTAATAAAGCAATATTTAAAAATAAATTTATTAAAAATGTTTTCATTTAAAATCAGTTTCTTTAGTTTTTCTATCTAAATCTTCAAAACTAACTTCTAAACATTCAAAATCTTCTTATCTTTTAAAATTTTGCTCTTGAATATTTTAATAACAGGTTGATTTTATTATGCAGGAGATATTTCTTCACGAGAAGAAAAGAAAATTATCTCTCCTCTCCAGATAAATAAAAACATTTTTTTCCCTTAAACTCAATCCTCCCCTTTCTTTCTTTCGCCACAGAATATCCCCGAACTTGGAATCTCTAGGATTCCCTGTCGGTTGAAAGGATATACGTGGGAGTATTTATTAAGATAAAAGAAATACACATAAAAAGACAAAAAAACACATAAAAAGACAAAAAACACATAAAAAGACATAAAAAAACACCAATACACATAAAAAGTAACTATAAAATATTATAATGATGAAAGAGGTGTTCGGTGGGGAGCATGAGTAAATGAAATCTATTGAAGTAAATATATTCTGGAAAAGAGCTTGGTTGAGAAATGAAACGAAAATTTATACTGGGCTTGGGTCTGGAGAAATCAATTCCTCGTTCTCTTGTAGGAACCGCACAAGATTTCTAATTTTAACCTTGGACATCTTGTTTCTCATGACGTTGGTCCACCAGATATTTTCTAGGTCGTGGGTGGGTTTCTTGAGATGATAAGATGTGGTGAGAGGGCAGCTAGTGGCATAATGAAGGGTATCGCCTACTTCGCAGCAGCCGCATTGATCAGTTCCTTTAATATGGAATCTCTTGAAATATGAAGGGAAAGGGCCATGGCCAGTTGCAAAGATAATATCAAGCCTATTCCAAGATGATGGGTAAAAGGACACTTTTGAGATTATTTGATGGATGTTTCTGCCAGTTGAGCCATTGTCAAATTCTTCTTGCCATCGCTGTAGGCTCAATTCATTTACAATACTTTTCAGATGGCTTCTAGGAGCTGGGTATTGAACGGGCGTACCTGCAGAAATAGCCTGTTTGGCTAGGGAATCTGCAGCCTCGTTTCCGTTGTGGCCTACATGTGCTTTCACCCATCCTAACTTGATAGAAGGTTGGTGGAGCAGAATGGCTTGTATTTCCTGAACAATTGGGCTTGAGGTGGAGAATGAACTAATCGCTTTTAAGCTGGATTCGCTATCACTCCATATTTTAGCGTTATGATCGTATTTGCTAGCCCATTTGCATGCTTCCTTAATGGCCAGTAGCTCTGCTTGAAAGACAGAATTCTTTTCGTTCAGTTTGCCGAGCCACTGATGAGTGATTTGTTCCTTTTGGAATACGCAGTAGGCAAAGCCGGTTTTTTCCTCGATTTTGGATCCATCTGTAAAAATATGTTTGTAGGTTGGAATTCCTTTTTGAGGGAAATTATGTCCTCAAGAAGAAAGTTTGAAGGGAAGATTTTTGTGTGAGAGCATTTCATCTCGAAGTTCTCAGGATGGAATGTTATATTCTGAAAATGGCTAGGTAATTGAAGACGACTTACTCTTATATAGGTTGCTTCTGCTTGCGCTTTGATGTGAAGTGGAAGAATTCCTTCGATAATTTGCAGTGCTGCCGTGGATGTTGTTCGGAATGCTCCAGAAATACTCAGGAGAAATTTTCTCTGTATTGATATTAGGATTCTTTGTTGTCGGGATGAGAGAGGATAGGCCCAAGCTGATGCTCCATGTAGGATCATTCTCTCGGCAACGGTGAAGTAGAGATGACGCCTGAATTCTTTTTTCAGACCCCATGTGGAGCCAGCAATTCTGCTGAGATTTTGGTATAAGAGAGTCGCCTTCGTTTTGGTGTTAAGGAGGTGAGGAATCCAGTTAAGCTTATTGTCAATGGTAACACCGAGATATTTTAAAGATTGTTGCCTTTTTATTGTTACGTTATTCCATTTAATTGTTGGCCCGTTGACTAATTTGCTTATCAAGATATTACATGATTTTTCTACGGAGATTTGAAGGTGATGCTTGTCGGTCCAGCACTTGAAGATTGAGAGAGCATCCTGGGCGGCTGATTTCAATTTTGCTCTTGTTGATTCAGCTACTACAAAAACAAAGTCGTCTGCGAATGCCTGGAGGTGAATGTTAGGTGGCCATTTTTCAGAAAGAATTTCGTTTGTGACAAGATTCCAAAAAACTGGTCCAGAACAGGATCCTTGCGCGCAGCCTTTCTGCTGTGACCAGGCGGCAGTGCCTTGAGATGTTTGAAGAAGGACTTCTCTATTTTCTAGGACATCCTTAAGTGTTTCCTGTAGTTTTTGAATTGAATTTAAGTTTATCGAGGCTATTGCGGATGGAAGAGAATTCCAGATTATCGAAAGCTCTTTGGATGTCTAAAGAAATTACCAGAATGTGTTCGTTTTGCTGTTTGAAATTATGAATTTTTTCCGTTAATTGCTGTATTGCGTGGTCTGTGGATTTTCCGTCCCTAAAACCAAATTGGTTTGGATGGAGTAAGTCATTTACTCTGAGGTGATGATTAAGTCTCTGCAATAGGAGTTTCTCGAGGGTTTTGCCAATGGTGGGAAGAAGAGAGATGGGACGATAAGAACTAAAGTCTGTTTTGTTCTTACCCTTCTTGTGAAACAGTATTATCATTCCTTTTTTGAGTGGAGTAGGGAAGCATTGCAGTTGGAGGCACTTATTGAAGAGGGTATGGAGAATATCCGGGAAGTTCTTGTTAATTTCTTTCAAAATTATATTGTCTATGGAGTCAAAACCTGGTGCCTTTTTAGGCGGGGCTTTACGAAGGATTTGTTTTATTTCGTTTTTTGAAAATGGTGGTTCCGAAATGAAAGGACAATTTGGGATTTCGGGAAGTGCAGTATCTTGGGCTGGAGGGTAAAGAGCCTTGAGAATTTCTTGGGCGAATGTGTTAGCTTCCCCTACGTTGGAGTTCCCCAAGAGCTTGAAGAGTTCTGAAGGTGGTTGGGCGTTTTTGATACATGCTTTATATGGTATACCGTATGGGTTTGTTGAATCGGTGCAAAGATTATGAAAGGAGGACCGTTTTGCTTTTTTGGTGGCCTTTTTGAATTCCTTTCTTTTCTTTGATTCTATTTCTTTAAAATGTTGCTTGAGAGACCCTTGAGAGTGTTGTACTCTTCTTCTTAATGCCCTGAGTTCCTTTTTCTTGATTTCGAGCTCCTGGGTCCATCAGTTGATGCTATGTTTAGTCTTGACATTTTTTACCTTGTAAGTTGTTTTGCATACCTTGAAGATTTCAAGTTGTAAATTAAATGTGACTGCCGAGAGATCTTCATGATTCTGAGAGGAGGCTATTGAGTTGAGAAGCTCTGGGATTTTTGAGCTGAGTTGCTGAATTATTTTACTGTGACCGCCATATGCTGTTTTAAAACGGTAGTAGCTCGAGCCTTTGCGTTGAGAGGAGATGTGAATTTTGATATATTTATGGTCACTTAGTGAGTAATCGTCGAGCACTTCCCAATTACAGATTGAGGCGAGGTATGCTCCTTTGACGATTGAAAGGTCTGGCCAGCCTTTTCCATTGTTAGTTTCAAAAGTAGGGGGAGAATTTTTATTGTTTAGGAGAAACAAATTATTTGCTGCGATGAGATCTTCCACTAAAGATCCTCTGGCATTTTCATCTCTGTATCCCCAGATTTTACTGTGAGCATTAAGGTCTGCCCCGATGAGAGCCATTTCCGTTCCGATGCTCTTGAAAAGAACATCAAGGTCTTGTAAAGTTTCTGAAATGTTTGAATGTGGCGATGAATAGGAGGAAATTATTATCAGTGGGTCTTTATCCATTTGTATTTTAATTGCTGTGGAGTTATCCGTAGAATGAAGAAAAATTGTGCTTCGGCAGTTAGGAAGGGCGATTATACCTGCTTTTTGGTTGTTGGAAAGCCATTGATTCCATGAAGATGGAATTCCTGTGATTTTTCCCTCATTTATGTAAGGTTCTTGAACTAGTATTATATCTGGAAGATGGACCATGGCCGATTTAGACAGGATTGAAGTGGCTGTTTTTGATTTGGCTAAGTTGATTTGAAGGATGGTTAGACCAAGGTAGGATGAAGATTTAAAAGGCCAGTTGAAACCGATGAAGGAGTGAAGAAACGGTTGTTGTGATGTAAATGGCGTAGAGCTTGAGTTGGAGCAATTGTTATTCATACTGTAGGGTTATTCGGTACCTTGCTATTTCTTTCAAATATGTGGGACATCTATTGTGTGAGGCCGAATGGTCGATGTTGAACCGTGCACCTTTCTGCGTATTTTCTTCATGGCAGTTAATGCATGATTCCAAGTTGTTTCTGCAGTACTTAGTTTGATTCTCATGGCCACAATGAGCACAGTAATGCTTCGATGACAAACATTTTGTCTGGATGTGTCCATAGCGTTGGCACTTAAAGCACCTACGAACGCTGAAGTGTTCTTTAATGGAGTGTGTTTTCCAATTTATGAGAACTTTCTTCTGGTTAAGTAAAGACTTGATATACTCCGGCTTTCCTGAGATTACCAGGTGACTGCAGTCCCCTCTTCCCTTGATTCTAAAGCTCGGCTTCAGAGAATCTTTGGGAGCTCCGATGGTGAGTTCCAGTACTTCCAATACCTCTACGTCTGCGATCTCATTTGGGATATCATATACGATGCATCTAGGGTGCCTGGTCGATGGTTTTTTGCATTCGATTGTTTCAGCTAGCCTCTGGTTTCCCTGGATCATCTGGATTAATTTCTGCGCTCCTTCTTCATCCGAGCAATCGACTGCGATCCCCTTGTTCCTAAGAGGCCTAACTGCATTGATGGCCATTTTTTCTTTCGTTGGTTGTATGTTTTCTTCAACCAGCTTTTTAACATTTTCTTTGCTGTTCTCTTTGGGAAGCAACAGTACTGTGTGGGCTTGTTTGGTGGCCGTGGCTTCAGCGTATGTTTTTGCTGGTTTCGTTTTTTCTTTTGCTATGGACTCTTCTTCAGCATCTTTTTCCTCCTTTTCTCTTAGAAGATTTCGCAGATCACTGAGAAGGGCAAAGGCCTTTACCCTTTCATTATCATTTAGCCTAAACTTATGATTTGCTTTTTTTCCCATCAAAAGTTCGGAGAGTTCAGCGAAAAGAAAGTCTCTTTTGTATACTGCAGTATTTCGCACTGCTTCGATTGGTCCATTCGTGCAGTTTTCAGTTATGGGTTTATCAGCCGATTGTGAGTTAGTTGGGTTATTCTCAATAGGGCTGGGATCCCCGACATTGGTACGGACAGAAATTTTGTCTGTCATAATTGCAGCTTTTTCCCCAATTAAATGAAAAGTTCTTGTAAAATGTATGTATGTATATATATATATATATATATA
>JAPMOR010093829.1:0-52521 GCA_026543865.1 Argiope aurantia | reverse complement strand
TTTATTTATTTATTTATTTACATCCTGGCCTCCGTTTCGCAATTAGAACTTTTTGGGGAAAAGAATGTTTTTTTTTTAGAACTTTAAAATGCTAATAATTCAAATTTTTAGCATGGATGACTTGCATGGGCAGGTATGATTTTTGGAGGTGGGTACCAGTCAGAAGGAGAGAAGTAGGGGTATTTGAGGAAACAGCCATAACCTGTCCGTAAATTAATTTGGGTAACCCGGACTTAAGGCGTACAGGAAAATTTTGAGAATGTAACAAGGTCGAGCTACTGGAATATTACTTATAATGGTGTATAAGAGATTAGTAAAGATTATGATAGGAGATTGTTATTGGTTAATAAAAATAACCCTTTGATTAAGTAACCTGGACTTAAAATATTTTTGATATATTGGGAATGCGTCGAGGGAAAACAATAAAATAAAAGTCACGCGCTTATTATTTGAAAAGAGGGTTGCAAAAGAGAAGACAAGAGTATTGATGCGTTTACAGCCTCGAAATAATTTCTATGAGTAAACTTTACAATATATAAAACGAAGACTGCAACCTGCTTGAACAGGCGTGTTTCAGGTAAACCGAATTAAGTATCCAAAGGGTTAAACCGACGCTCGCATGAGGAGTAGGGGAAAGGAAAGTTACTGCCTGCTTCGCCATCTCACGGATCCGAAAGTTAAGAAAAGAATAACAATGAAAACAAAGGGGAGAGAAGGAAACCAAACTTGACCCTCTGACTCCCAATGCGGCCGAGAAGGCTGTACATTCAGACATCCACAGAACGGTCGAGGGGGCCGAAATGCCACCTGTTAATTTTCGTCCCCTTTTCTCAGCAGGGTCGTAAAACGGTGCGGGGTAATTTTGTCTTTGTAACAGTCGAGGCTTCCGTTCCCGCTGTCAGTGTTGATTGGTGTCTCCAGAAAGTGTTTGAGGGCAGATGTTTAATTTACAGTACGCTTTCTGCTCGCCAGCCACTAAAATCTCTTGCTAAAATGCCGGGTAATCGGTAAGTCTTAACTCAAAAAGAAATTACTAAAATAATCTGTGAAGATTCAGATAAATCTGATTTGATATAAGTGATGAGGAAGGTGATCGATTTGACACTTCAAACTCTTTTCAAGAAGAAAATATTTCTACTTCATTAGAAAATGTTTTTGTTAACGAAGATGATATTGAAGTTTCCGAAGATAGATAAATCAGGATAGATTATTGAATGAATATCAAATTTAATAGTAAATAAGATTATTTCCATTACGAAATTTGACCAACTTTCAGGCCCAATCCATAATTTAAAAAATATCGGAAAGTATGTAAAAATAGTAAATTAAAAAAAAATGAAATAAAATGCTTATTGTTTCAGAAAACTATATTTGAAATAGTATTAATTATTTTTCAAAGCTCAATCTCCCTCATACCAACTCTTGAAATAGTTTTAATTATAAAATTTAAAAAATTAAATATTCCTTCCTTGAAGAATTCTGCAAATCGTTTGAAAATTGGCTGGTATTATATATTTTGTGCATTGCTTAAATCATAGAACATAATTAAAAAAATGCTAGCAAATGTTCTTTTTGGTTAGAAATTCGGAGTTTGATTGCTGTATTCATAAAATAGGACATTTTTTCGTAGTATGCATAGTTTATTATTTAACAGCTATTGTGGGTATGCAGATTCGTTTTGAAGGGAAAGGAGAGGTTTTGATTTGGATAATTTTGGCAGTATACCTGCAAAATATTAATGGGAATACAACAATCAGAAAAGTAATATTATTTCCATAAAATAACATTTGACCTGTGTTTCTATTCTGTCTTTTTAAATTAATAAATTTTAGTAATTATTGAAAATTTACATTGTTAATGAAGGTATTTCTTAGATATGAATCTACATATATCTTAATCAGTTCTCAACATTAGAACAATATTCTCTTTATATTCTAATAAATAAATGCAAGCAATTGCTTTGGGATTTAATTAATATATAATGAAAATTTATAAGAATTTTTAAGTACTCACAATAAGTTATTTATATCAATAACTCTTAGAATGAAAAGAAAAAGAGAGAGAGAGAACTTTTGAATGATTAAATTTTCTGATGCAGCAATGGATTTAATGAACATTCAAATATACTATTTCATTGCTATATTTCAACATTAAATGAGTCTTTCCGTAATTAATAAATTATAATCAAACACAGTGGTAAAAAAAAAGCGGAACGTCTGGAAAATCTTTAGGTGAAATTATAAAGTGTTATTAAATTTTATATACAACCCCTTATTCTTCAGCAGTAATTTGACTACAGGAGTAGGGCGATACGAGTACTCTCCCCACGCTGCAATGAACTCTTGACCGTAAGAAGGGGGAGGGAAATGCTCGTCATCTATGGGTTATGTTTTTGGCCGTTTGCATTTTAAAAGAACTGCATTTCAAAGAGCAAAGAAATTCAGAGGGTTAAGTACTAAGAACAACTAAGTTAAAAGAGTAAAACACTTAATTTCCGAAAGTTCATATATATAAAATGCATGTATACGCGAGACCAAGATATAAATAAATTTACGTCTGATTAAAAACGTGAAGCTTGGATTCCTTTGTTTACACGATAGCGTCCCCTGCGCCTCCATTTTTAGGATGTGGCGATCGGGGGCAAAAACGGTACATTACATCGAAACTATGCAAAACATTTACATGTAAGTTATATCAAAAAGCTCAGAGAACATAATTAAGTTGAGTTAAAAGATTAAAAAGAATGAATTAAGACATGGTGATAGTATAATAGTTAAAATATATTAACAATGTATAAATGATAGTGTGCGACTGCTTTGTTTACATACGAGGGAGACGGGAATGGGGAAAAAGTTAGCCGATGGTTGCTTGAGAAACAACGTTTTAAAAAAATGATATAAAATTAAAATTCATAAGGGTAATGATATGGATATGATTTTATTGGTAATCGTACAGAGTTTTATTCGTCTTTTAGATTTTTTCAAAAGTCTTAATAGTTTTTTTAGTTATAACTGTAGAAAGTGAAATTTAGAGGAAATTCACAAAATACGATGTATTTTTTCTCGGGAGGTTTTCAGAAAGAAAAAAAAAATGTTGTGGTAGAGCTACTAAGCATAAGTGAACATAACACATACCAAAATACTCTTGAATGCTCCCTCTATGTGTGTATTAAAGATAATAATAAAAAAAATAATAATTAGTAAGGACAATGAGGGAAGAAATATTGAAGGGTAGAAGGGGGATTGTGCATTTGCATATTGGCAGTGTTAAAAAGAATATTAAAAATTGCCTAGTAATCGTATAGAGAAAACCTTTGCACATCAATATACATAATTTAGCACACAATTGACCAGTAGTATTAGGAGCCACTTACCCCGGCCTTTCTATATTTTTCTTAGCCTGACATCATCAAGGTAGACATTTCATAGGATTGATGAATAGAATGACACAAGTAATCCAATAGGAAATGTTCAGGAAACAACAAACTTGCACTATACACTGTAGAGAGCACTTTTGCAAGTAATATTTTGTGGAACACTTGCACTTATGAAGAAGCGTTCGTTAAAGATAAAGCAAAGAAGTCGCAGACGCATAAAGAAGTTACGCCTACTTACGGAGCTCGCGAATGTACGTCCTTCCTCTCGGACAGTTGATCTCGAACTCTTCAATCCTCCCCTAACAAAATAATTTTTTTTTTTAATTTACCTTTAGTGCTTGGTATTCATTTGAGCCCCCAAAGGCTTTTGAACAATTCTACGTATGTACCAATTTAAGAATAAGTGATTATTTATTCTTTGTTTGTGCGATTGCTGCTAATTAAGAGGGAAAATAAAATTATAATTTATTGCGATATTTATTTAAAAATTTTTTTTCTTTTTTCGTAACTTTAATCAAATTTATTACAATTAATTAGAATTGTTATTTAAATAAGAGTCCGAGTCATGTAATTCTAAAGTGTTGAGCATCCTGCACTTGCCGGTAGTTTGTGAGATGAGAAATAAACAATAGAGGACAGAATTATGCACATCGAAAAAAAAGAATGCTTTTTATCGGCACATGCTTCATTCTATACTTCTTGCATTAAACTTAAATCGTTAAAAATTTGACTATTTGTTCTTTATGTAACTAAACAATCCAGGAAACAAATATTGCAAACAAGAAACAATTTTTTGCATAAATATTTGAACAAAGTTGCAAGAAAAGACTAAAAGGTAACAGAAGAAAAGCAAAAAATGAAAGTGGAAATCTAGTCTGAAAAAATGAGAGTAGAAGAACTAAGTAGTCTGGTGCCAGCATGATTTTTTGTCTTCAGTCAATGGTACTTAATGAAGGAAAGAAAATCTACTTATATCTTTATAAACGACATTCTGCCATGCGCACATCGTAACAACCAAGATCAGTTGTGTCTGTGGCACAAATGCTTCTAACCTTCATATTTCATTTTTTGCATCTAGTTTAATTTAATTTAATTATATTTACATCTTTTTTTAGACCGAATTGGGTATTTGAGTAACGTTTTAGTTTGAACTTTAAAAATGGAATCAAGAGCAGATGACTATCATTATTTGGTTGGTTAATTATATCTTTTGGCGAAAGAGTCAGATCTGCCCATGCTGCTCTAGTCGGATGACGAGGACAGCCCCTTCGCTTGCGCCTCCTTCCCAAGATTTTGCACCCAGCCAAAATTAGAATTTGAACCCAGACTGATTCAGAACACTCTATCCCTTTCAAAGAAATTAGATTTCGAAACTGGTGATTTTAGCTCCGAACGCGAAACTTTACATCTAGTGCATTAACTGTATCCAAAAGAATAGTTGTTGCTTAGGAAAAATTGTAAGCCAAATGCTTATATGTTACGGAGCTGTTATTTATGAAATTTTAAATGATTTGTCAAATGTTCTCGAGATTCTGATGTACACTTCCCCATTTTGGCATTGGGGATATTAGCAATCTGAGCATAGGCTAGTAAAAACAATGACACGGCCCTTTACATTTCGGTCAGTTTTTTGTGTTGTTATAAATAGGGTTATAAAAAATGAATTAGTAGCACTACTCATTTCAATTGTATATTTCGCAGACAAATAAGTCTGTTTTTCTTTCTGATCAATGTCTCCGCATATCATCAAAATTTCGGCAGTATTTCTCAAAACAGTGTGACAAGCCTGCGATATCAACGTCTGAAATCTACAGTAATTTCTTATGTAACTGAACTGATATTTATGAAAATGCAAGGATATGACTGGGCCGTGATAGGCATTTTTCGACAACAGTAATAAATGGACTGTGATCTTTTTTTCATCCCCTCAGATTTGTGAGTCCATTTCACTTTCTGTCGGATATTCTCCAGATGCCTCTTTTCTCACTTTCTGTGTTTTATTTATTTTTATGTCTGCCTATTTTTATTCCTACAGACTGAAGATATTTGAATAAACATTCTCTCAAAGAAAATCCCCCATTTGAATACGTGACTCAATCTGACGTTTGACTGAATGCTTCGGTCAAACGTGCCTTATTCAAGAGAAAGGCTTAAATAAGAAGAACAGAATGCATGAATTGGCACAATATTTTTTTAATTCTATTTTTATATCTTGTATGAACAGACAGAAATAATTTTCTTGAAAGAATATATTTCAGAGGCGGGTCAGAAAATCGAGAATAGAGCGAATCAGTTGGCAATATTACTCATAAGTTGGCATCATTAAAAACATCATAATTCCATGACTGGCTGTTCCATCCCGTGTTCTTTGCAATGATTATAAAGAAGAGAAATTTCGTGAATTGATGTTTTCTTCTTGTTTTAAGAGGGTGAGTTTATTTTTCCACGAAAGCAATTTTGATAGCAATTCTCTTAGAATCCTAGAATCTTTATCCTTAGAATCAAACTATTTTTGCTTTACTGAAACACGGAAGCATTTTTTAAAAATTAAAAAAAATTGTAAAGGGTTTTTGACGGAAGATATAATCGAGAAATATTTGGTGTAAATGTAAGCAATGTAAATTTATTTTCAACCTTCAAAGGAATTAATGAAAATGATATGCAATTATGAGAGCATTTGATTCAATTTAGTCTAGATTCATATTCCGCTTTGAGATTACACGAGGCAATTTTTTTATGTATTTTAGCAACTTAGAAAATCAAACATATCTGGATATTTATCCTAATATTGAAATCACAGTTACTTTAAAATCCATAATTAGGAAGGAACTCAAATAATTATGGTAAGAAAAAAATCTATTATATATAACTGTTACATCGCAATTCGGTGGCTTCCTTCTTTATTAAAATTTCTACAGCCACGTCACTTGAAATTGAAATAAAGCTCCAGCAGTTAGAAAAAAGAGTTAATCAATATATAGTGCTGAGTAACACAATTATTGCGAATGAAATTGAATCGTGATTCTGTCCTCCGCCGAAAATGCAAATTCAATTTATTCTTCAAAAAGTATTTTGTTTTATGTATGCGAGAAAAAGTGTGCCAAAATCTATCATTCATCTCAATATCTTCTAACGAAGCTAAATTTGTGTTATCCCAACCAATTTAAACAAAAATTTCACACGGTTGCAGTTACGAAACCACATATCAAATTTAAAATAGTGCGCTTTTGTGTTTTCTGAAAGTACAAACCGACAGACGTTCGCCCCCTTGTTGGATAGATACTGGCAATATAGATTTTAAATCTGCGCATCGAACTCTATCTACCTCTCTTCGTGACTGTAATTATAACATATTTGAACAGCCGAACAGACGGACTTTCTTTGAGTGGAATTTGCTAAAAATTTGATAGAAATCTACAAAATTGTCTACCAGATTTCATCCATCCAGCTAAAGTATTTTGAGTAAAGTTTATCATAGACAGACAAACATAATGTCAAAAATGAGGTTTTCGAACTCAACGAGTGCCTAGGACGAGGAGATTCGTCAAAATGCGAATATTTCGACGCTTACAATACTTTCTCCGTCCTTCATATCCGAGAAAGTAATAAAAAAATGCTTTCAATTATTATTTTCCTTATGAGCGATTATTTCATGAAATATGAATATTTGATATTTGATGGGTGTATTGAAGGATATTATTTAGGGATAAAGGATCTGCATTTCTTATTAGGTAAGTTCGGCATTTCATTTGTCCTTGACGATAGAAAAGAATCATTTAACACTGGCTATCAAATTATCATATACTATTGTCCATCAATAGAGACCCTTTTCACTATAGTTTGATATATTCAGGGGGAATAATTAATTCCCCCTCTCCGAATGAAGGCTAATACTTTATTTATATCTTTTTTGGCTGAATTGGCTTTTTTGGCTGCTTTATTCCGAAGACTACATTTTACATGCACACTGTTTTATATGTGACATTTTAATGTGGCCTCTAAAATAGCATAGGAGACATATCTCGTCAGATTAAAATGATTGCTTTACAATAATTTTATTTTGTTCACATTTCATGGTTTTAAAATAATTTTAAATATCAAGTTTCTTTCGTATTTTGCTAGTAAAAAAGTATATTTAGGCTACATTATACCGACATATATCATTCGGTTTATATCAACTAATATTAAATAGTAACCAAAAATCTAAAATCAATAATGAATTTCCTTCTTGGTATATGCTAAGAAAAATGAGATTATAAAATCACTGAGAATTTTCATTCAAATTCACAGAAAGTCTAAACAAATATCCGTTTTTGAGGATTTGCTGCGTCGAAAGATTAATATTAAATAAGATCAGAATGATTAGCAGCATCCTTTCTTTTAATAACTTTCCTGGCTTTAACTGTTCTTTAAAAAAATTTCAACACATCAATTGTCTCGATAAAAAAAAATGCATTTTCTAAATCTCCTGTATTGTTAACAGACTGTTTTAATTTGCAAGTGAACTGTTGCGCTCACGGCAGAGACTCTTTTCTTCTCTAATTCTTCTTTTGTAATCGATGAATTTTTTGAAAACATAACACCTCCTGGCGATTAATCATTCAAGAGAACGCTCTCTCAGAGAGAACAACTGCAGCGGCTCGCCAGGGATTGTGCTGTTAAAAATCGCTTATTTTCAGTCACTCGAGCATAACTGTGTTGAATCGCGCTTCCGTCTTGAGACAAACTCGCTGTTTAGTAACCGGGCGCATGATTCCAGACTTCATTTCCACTTCCTTTCCAAGGTATCTGAAGAGTAGATTCATTGTCCCAGAAATGACCGGATCTCTGGTTTAAAATACATTTAGTATAAGTGTTTGCTAGCAAATGTTTTGTGAACATAATCCAAATTCAGTCATGGATCTGTTTGAGAAAAAAAAAGTAATCAGGCTTATTTTTTTATTTGTTTACAAATGAGAGATGACTAACTGATGAATGAATCAAAACAAAGCCCTAAAATCAACCGATTATAAAAAAATTCGATTAATTTTATATCAATTACTTTTTTATTCATTCACTACTATTCGTTTCCTTCTCTTCTTTTCTAAATGTTTAAATCGCCTCCTTTTAACAAGGGTGTAATCTTTTGCTGTATTCAGTGGTTTATTATTATTATTATTTCTTTGGTTTAATTTAGCAACTGTTTTTAAAAAGCTTTATTTGCATTGCCAATACTGATTTTGCTGACTTGCAAAAAGCAAAGATTATATTTAAATTGCTAGCGTTTGAAATAATTATTTATTAATTTGGACTGCAGTATTCCAGACAATTGTTTAACAATCATTGTATCTATCCATACAAATGAACGTAACACAAGAAATAAAACCTTTAATATTGAAACTGAGTATATTTTAAAATAAGCTTATTGCAAAGTATTATTCATGCGATAGATTTCTTTAGCTCTTCATTAGCGCAATGTCTTTAAAAAAATGAGCTCTGTAGCGTGATATAATTTTTTTAGCAATGACTTCCCAAATGTGGTAATCCACAGAATTTCAATTCCAAACCTAAGAAACAAATCCTTAATGTTACTCAAACAATTTTGCAGAATAGCTGCAGTGAGGAGGGCATTTTAATGGCTACAAACATTTGGAGAACTTTGCAATGATATCCTTAAACAATGATTTATGGCTTGTTCCTTAAACACTACATTTTTTAGGAAAAAAATGCCTTCATAGAATAATTTCATTGATCTCTAACCATTTCATTCCGAATTCAATGCAAAAGGTCAAAACTGATATTAATGAAAAGAGAATTCACATCTCAATGCAGGATTTATGTAAAATATACCAGACTGCATTTTGCTAGTGAAAGCTCAAATTATTTAATTCGTGAAAGCTGGAGGAAAAAATATGCATACACAATATTTAATCAAGAATAAATGATGTGTTGGGGTTTTCGTGCAGTATTCTAGCATTTTACATACCACTTTACTAATTCACAATCTTTTGAAAGAATTTAAATATAATCATCTCATTTAATTCATTGAAATTCAAGAATCTAATCCATTGACGAATTTCAATATATGTTTTAGGTTTTCCGACTTCGAAAAATTCTATAAATCTGAAGACTGATCTTAATTTCTTGAAAAAATTGTGTAAACATTTTGACGACGTTTAATTTCTAGACAATAATGACGGGTATTGATCGTGGGCGCGAACTCGCACCAATTCCGAGATTTCAGAATCCGCTTATTCGTCTATCGATATTTTACTAATCAATAAATTGTTAATGTATTCCACAATATGTGCGTGTAATTATTGTTTTTTTAATTCTTTAATTTTTTTATTTTTTTAATTTTTTAATTAATGAAAATAAAAACATCGAATATATTTTAATGAAATTAAGTCCTGAGCACGTGAAAAAAATCTCCTTATTCTTATTGATTTTCTAAACACGGAGTTGATAATTGTCTTTGCTCAAAGACATGCCGTATTACAAAAATCCATAAATTAAAGTCATTATAAATTGTTAATTAAGCTGAAGCAGTGAATAAAATATTAATAATAAATGTCTGCAAAGTATGAAACTGTAACAGACAAAATTTCAGTTCCATTCATCAGCCGTTATTAGACCATAGGTTTATATTTACGAAAAACGCAGTATTGGTAAGTCTTGATAAGATATGCAGAGAGGTACATATTTTGATTTTCTGGAATCGATCCGTCCAGATAGTTTGATCCAATTATATGTATTTCAATTTCAGATTTCATTTCATGTCATTGTTCTGACATTCTCTGTAAATTGGTTTGATATTCGTCCAATCGTTACAACGATATCATTGCGAAATATGCCAAAAAAGTAGTTATCTTGAACGCCTGCAATCCATCTGTCCATAGAGGCTGAAACTTATTCCATGTGCATAAATCACTGCATTCCTCACCTTTCAGGGTCCCTAGAATCTCGAATCACCCTTCGTTCAAAAGTTTATACATTAAAATCTAAAAGAAGTGCAAAACTTTCTTTATAAGATGACATTTATATGGTAATTAGCGCTTATAATGATGGCGCTTTATATGGTAGCAAAAGCAATAATTAGCATAAAACGTGATTTTTAGCAAAGATAATGTTCTTTATAACAAGCGCGCGGCATGTCAGCCGTCATGAAAGCTGAGCGCGTCAACACCTGCAGTCGAGAGACAATGTTGCGAACGGCACTGTGCATCATCTCCGGTGGCAGGGCAAAAAAAAAAATTACCTTCTCTTGTCTTTTAGCATTCCTAACGAGGTCAAGTAGACTTCCGACTTCAGGCAACCCCGCAACGAATAACCACTCAGAGGGGATCTAAAAGGTCAGGCATGTTGGCGCAACACGCTTTTCTCACCAAACGATGTATGCAAGAAATGCTCACACGCTTAGCAATATGGGACTACACAGAAATCAACTTTTCCAGCAAGTGTTCATCAACCGGATCAGGGCTGATGCGATTCCATAACGTGTCGGCGCATCTCTTACCCGCCACGCTGACAGTGTAGAAAAACAGAATCGAACCTTTCCTTGAAGAAAAAAGGGTCGATTTACGTCTGATGTATTAAATGCGCGATTTTCAGGCCATGCAGTGGAATTTCGCAACAGATTCTGTCATTTCCCATAGCCAATGCTGCAGTTGTGGCAGTTGACAGGCTTTCGGAGTACGCAATGGATTTCGTCGATCCACAATACTTAGATAACAAATCGTAATATTCGCCCCTTTTTTTAAATGCCCACATCGCAAATGCTCTCCATATACTCGCAAAAAAGGCGGTTAGCAGTTCGTGATGAAGCTGGATTTTGTACGGACAACATTGGAAAGTACACCTTCGTGCTCTCCAAACAGCAGTAAGTGAAATGTTGGTGCAACGCGCAACTTCATAAATGCTGACTTCGCCATTCATAAGTGAATCCTCGAAAATCTCCATTTCTTCTTGAAAATCAGTAGCACTTCTGTTTGGTCGCCCCTGTGGAACGGATCGTCTAAACAATTCTGATTCGAGCTTCGTAATCATTTCTTCACAATGTCACTTGTCACGGGACTTCCAACCATCCAATTCTTCTTCTTATGATAATAGAATCTGTAAAGCTGCAGCAGTAGCAGAATCTCCATTCTGATAATACATCTTCACAAACAATGCTTGTTCTGGTAAAATGAACTTGCTACGATTTTGGGTGTATCTGCTTCCTTCGAACTATAGCTCATTTCATATACGATTCTCATGTGGCATCACTGATGCTTTGCTGTCGAGTGCCATCTATTGCCTATATTTTGCACTTTTTTGCAACACCCCATGTCATTTCAAGCATATATTTCAATTTTTACCTCTTTACCTTTATTATTATCGAATTTTCAAATGTTAACGGTCTTTTGGGTCATCCTGTATGCGTGTGTGTGTGCAGGTTGATCGGTAAAGTCGTTTTAAACTCTTTAAACTCAAAATAGTGGCTTGTGCTGCTAGGGAGGCAAAGTGTACTAATGGTAAAGTGACTATGCTGAATTCATTTGGGCAAGTTAAGTGTTCCTAGGAAATAAGGAAATTACAAAAAAATGACTAAAATATTAAGGAGATCACCAAAAAGTCCAATTAGAAAAATATGATATATTATAATAAGAACGCAGGAAAAAGTTTCATGAAGTTATCAGAGAAATTGATATTTGCGATTGAAATTTTGATCTTTCATGTCCTGAAATTAAAAAATGTAGTCTTCGTTATTTTCATAAAGTTTCTCCGAGCTAAGAAACGGCGAAGCAAAGAAGGAAGTAAACAAAAATAATAAATCTGCAAAAGTTCTACTAATAAATTTTAAGTTTTACCATCGCATCATCTTGCTCCTGCGATCTTAACAATCATCCAGCTTTTACATCTTCTCGAGTGTATAAAGTTTAACGGGATAAAATATTTAAATGGTGAACCACATTTCGCGGCTCTGTAGCCTCCAAGTTTTAATCGGGTATTTTGAAGTTGCATGGAAGTTATAAGTTCGGATTTCTTAGACGAGTGCGTTTTTCAATTTTTTTTATTATTTTTGTTTATTTTCTTTGTTGCTAAAATTTCACTTCGTCATTGCTTTGCTTGGAAAAATTTTATGATAATACGGGAGAACATATTTTTCAATTTTAAGATAAACTCTTTTCGAAGTCACGAAAAATTCATAATTTTAATCTTAAATATCTCATCTAATTTTATAGATAACTTCATGAAACTTTTCCTTGAGTTTCTATCATGATATTAGATACATATCATAACTGGTATAAAGTACAGTTTCATTATTGGACTTTTTTGGCAGACTTCCTTTATTTTTTTTTCAGTTACTTTTTTATAAATTTCTTATTTTGTTACTAGGGACGCTGTAATTTGTCTCAATAAGTTTACCATAGTCACTTTATTGCAAATTCACATTACTTACTTGGTCATTCGAGATGTGCGTTTTACATTTAAAGGACTTAAAGGGATTTGATATTCGTGAAAGATCTGTATTCCTTAATAAATTCCAAACGACAGATCTCAGCGTTTAGTGAGGATTTCGAAGTTGCCGAATCTCTTCCAATTTAATAGAAAGGTTAAAATGGCTTCGTTTCTTTATAAGGGAGATGGAAATATACATTTTTAACAAGTTTTAGCCAAGCAAGATAACGAAAAGTTATATTTTCTAAACATCTCCCGGAGTTATCAACAAATTATATATATATATATATATATATATATATAATGTGTGAGTGTGTACTGGCGTACCGGCTGATATTGACCTTTTTCTTAAGGTCCTTCTAATTTAAGATTTAAATGTTTGATGAGAAGATATCAGGTTTTAAATTAGAAGTATAGACTAACAAGTCACTCATTTTCTTCCATTTTAAAGGAAATGTTCAAACAATTTCAAAGTTTGATGTGAGGGGTTCAGATATAAAATTTTATACATAAATTTTTATATCTTAAACTCTTAATTTAATTTCTCAGCCTGATAGAGCTTGTAGATTGTAGAATAACAAATGTTTTTTTTATACATCTGTCGATAGTGAAAAAATTTAGTATTTTCTTTGAAAGCTTTCTGTCATTAAAAAAAATCGTTTAAACTGTTTAATGAGATGATATAAGAAATTAAAATACACGCATAAATGGCATGTCAGTCTACTCAACGATAGTAAAAGATGTATCTAAGACCCCCTTCTTCCATTCCCAACGAAGAAGGTTGCAAACGTGCCGGGAGAAGAAAGGTTACGTGATATCCGATGAGAAGAAATCAGGAGATGGGCAAAGGCGAAGGTTAAAAGTTGACAGACAGACAAGGAACGGAAGAAGAGAGTAAAGGCCACGTGGTCCTCCATGCATGAATAGAATTTGATTGTATTTTCAAACAGATGTATTTAATCCATTAATGTAAAGTTAGGTTAAAATATTATAATTTAGAAAAAGATTATCTTGCAGATTTTATTTTTACAAAGTTATATGATTGAGCTGGAAAATTTAACTAAAACGATCACTCAGGCCTAGGAGGAAATATAATGCCAGCCAATTTGGAGTACTCTCATGAATATATATATATATGTAAGCATTCATTTTTTAAAAGCAGAATGCAGGTGCAACAAGTAGTGGAGAGACTTTGCATTTTTAAATTCGTTTTATTCTCTCCCGGGAGGCAGGCCTCATTTATTTACAAGAAGGCACGTCCGCTCACAACAACGGATTAGTCAAAGAGTGGCGTAAAAAAAGAGGGAGAAACAAATTATATACTGTGATGTTTTAATAAGGATTACCATGGCATGCCAATTAAAAAGCAAGGGAAACACGGGGATCTTTTAGTAGAATTTGTAAAGTCAGCGGTCCCTGCACGCAGAGCGTGTGAAAGTGTCGGTGTTTAGCCGATTCGGCAATTTTATAAAGCTTCTCATGAATGAATTAAGTAGAGGAAGTGGAATTGGATTAGGAAATAAGAGAATGGAATTACTATGGGCTAAATTAAGATAAAACTTTGGAAATAATGTGGATTAAATTAAGATTTTAAAATATCATTCCACTTTGAAGAAAATCTACAAATTGCTTAAAAAGATATAGGTGATGAAAATTCATATATCCATAAAGTAGCAACCTATGTTCCCCATTTCAATGTAGAAGAAGGAGTACATTTCGACAGATTTCGCCCTGTTCCGACCAACATTGGCTCAGAGTGTTCATTCTCAGCATTCTGAAGAAATGTCTTTCTCTTTTAAAGCAAACCAGGAGATTAAAATGTATCATCATTAAGGTTGAGATTGAGAAGACTAAATGATTTTATATATAAACTCAAAAACCAATAGGAGTGCTCTCCCCAAACTTTTTTCGCACTGTTTTTTCAGAGAATGCCTTTCATGACACTGGATATTAACCTTTAGCCTGAATTCAGTATTTTTACCGAATTTATAGGGTGATCTTTGACGATTCATTCCAAGAAAACCTTAAATATTGTCTGAAAATCGATTGAAACATTTTTTCCAATCGATCAAAGCAAAAATCTGACATAAAACTACAATTGTATTCACAAATTCATATATTGAATTTAATATAATTAAGTCAATACTTTTTGAGCTATCGCGTTTACGTGTTTCTGAAAGCGGAGGCTGATAGACGGTGGATTTGACTCTTTGGATTTGGCTCAAAATTGGATAAGTGTCTCTATACTTTAGATAATGAATCTGTGCATCGAATTTTATCCTTTTTGGTTTCTCGGTTTTGTAGTTATTGCGGTTTTGTACTTATATTATAACAATCAGTCGCAGAGGCTTCTCTAAACAGATTTTGCTCAACAGAATTCTTAAATTGGACGTAGAAACCGTATATCAAATTTCACCCTTCTTCCTCAAAGCGTTTTTGAGTCATCTTCATCACAGATGGACGGATAGACAGAGAGAAAAAAAAATTTAACGTGTTTTTCGAATTCAGGGAGGTCGGAAAATGGAAGATTTAACAAATTTCTCGAATTCGAATTTTTTGAGACTTGCAATACTTTTACGTACGCGAGAAAGTAAAAAGTGTGATGAGGGAAAAACTGCACTCGGTACTCTATCCAATATACAAAGACCATTCCTCCCACCGATGAAGTCAAATCTTCGCTGTAATCATCACTTTTCGGAATTCAAGATCTGATCTTGAAAGGAGTGCCATCTATTTCAGTGTCTGTGATAAAAGGTAATTTTGATGCACTCTTCCTCATGAACGATTCATAACTATTCACTCAAATTGGATTACCAAAATGTATGAAATCTTCGATATTTTTATATTCAAGGGAAAAGAATATTTTAAAAATATTCTTGATTTGAAGCAGCTTACGAACCAATAACAAAAAGATTCCAACAAACACGGAGTCACTCTACAGAATCAGTCCATTTAGGCATTTAAATTGTAAAATATCAGAAGAATTATTTTCCGATATATGTGTCGGCTTAAGGGTTGAAAACGACCTTTTCATTAAAATTCCCCCTTGAACATCCTTGAAAACAATGTTCAAATGCTTAAGATGGCACGGGAGAGGAATACAGAGGTATGAATGAAGTTTCAGCCTATCGGCTCAAGATTCAAGAATAGAAAGGGGGCTGTTTTTCAACAGCTGACATGTATTGGTCTTTTCGTTAAAATCATAAAACGTCATTGAAAAGGCTTAATTAAATGATATAAGAGAAGAAAATGCAAATATTCGTTTTATCTAGCCCATGTCAGACCTATTTTGCCGTTGACAAAAATTAAACTTTTCGTTCATTTCATTCCATTTGAAAAAAAAAGATGTTTATTATATTATAAATCAGATTAAAATATTCACATTTCCCACGTTCCACTCTCAATTCGGTCTTATCGGTTATAGATAGCAGTTCTTTTTTTTTTTTTTTTTTTTTACATGATCTGATCCGTTATAATCCATCCATTTTGAAGCAAACGTTAGAACAGCTCATTCAGATGGAAAGAAGTATATAAATATAAATATTTAAATTATTTTTGTTTATATAGAAAGTTTTGCCTTCTAATTTTCAATCTATGCTCATTACTTAACAAATATTATTTTTCAAATAAAGGACTAACAAATCTCATCCAGTGAATTGCGGATAAAAATGAGTGCGTTTAATATAAAATAATTCATGTAAATGTGTTTATATATGTAATGACTTCTTTGTTTTATAAATTTCACATCTGGGTGAAATTTTTATTATAAAATATTTTCATTATTTTAAATTGTATTTTTATATTTAAAAAATGTTTTAGAAGTTTTTTTAATAAGATAATAGTTTCTAATTAACAATTCAACATTTTGTAAAAATAATAAAGCGAGCAACTGTTTATCACTCTTTGAATATTAGTCCAATCAGCCATTATAAATGTTATACGCATGCTCAAATCCACTGAAAGAAAGTGTTTCTCCAGTCTTTTTGTACCCATCTGCTGCTGTGCAATGCTGTTAACTATTCCATTCAATTGGGAATCTGCTCTGATTATAAGCTGCACATACGAAGCGGGATGAGATTTTAAATAGAAAGGCATCCTTTTATGAGCGAGATCGCGAATTTCTTTCCTTCGCAGAAGCCTTTCGAATGAACATGCTTCGAAGCTTGCTGGCACAAATGAACATCAGAGCACTTGTTTCGGAGATCTCTTCTGAAAATGTGATTTAAGAAAAATACAGCCGCTGCATCTGGCACGGATAATTGAGATCTATTAGTCACGCCCCGCGGACTGCGCCACGCGATAAAAGAGAGTGATAAACGCGAGTGCAACAGCTGCGAAGGGCGTTCATTTCCAGAAGCTACACCCCTTTTTATACATGGCCACATTCGGGAGATTTGTAAGGAATTTTGGAGGCTGTCCTGACGTGTTTGGGAAGTTAAGAATTGTTCCTTTAATGAAAGAAGAATCTTCTCCAATCAATTTCATCACAAATTGGTATCGCGGGTTTTGTGCTTCGCAATGCTTACAGTGAAGAAGTTCAGTATGGGCTTTAAGGATCCATTTTTCATATGGATCAAAAATTTCTCTCAGATCTAAAATTTTATGAAAAAATCTTGCGCTTAAGCTACATGCCAAATTTTATTTGTCTTGTTACCGTACTTTGAATTATCACTCTCACAGCCGCATAGAAATATATATAGACCGACATACAGGGAATCGTTTAGCGAAAGTACTCCAAAATCTGATGTAGATTTACAATCCTGATAGAACACCATGCTAAATTCCATTCATCTAGTACTTTGCGTTTTTTATCATTCTAATGATTACATTGCATGGTCAGTTTCATCAGCCTTGGTATTTGCTCTTTTATCTCAGAATGAGACCTTTGTGTCTTTTTCTATAATATTTGTGTCTTTGTCGACCAGCTTGTTCATCCAGATTATTTTCTAACTTAATTAGTCAGCGAAATATTCAGTGCATCTATAAAAACGTTCAGCGAAGCAGTTTGAAACATCTGTAATGATATATATATATATATATATATATATATATATATATATGGCGTTGGCAACAGGAACTCAAATTTTACAGACTGAAACCCGCCTACATATTGAAAGAATGAGTCCGGACAGTCCAGTTGTTGTGGGTAGTGATACTTATCAGTCAGAAGCAGTCCCAGTCAAAAACATCAACCAAAAACTACCAGCAGGAGGATCTAGAGAGCAGACTGATAAACGAAGGTCAGTGACTCGCTAGGGTCGAAGAGTGAAATTTAACCCTAAGTACAGTTTAAATCTCGCTGTAGCTGGTGGGGGGCTACCGGTGGAGTTGGCAACAGGAGCTCAAATTGTTCAGCTCAAATACATTCTACCTGTGATGTTGGCAACAGCAGCTAAAAATATATAATAATTATTTAAAATAAATGTCGGATGGAACAATGTCAATATTATCATTTCCATTTGATCAAGCTTTGGATTTGGTTGATTTGATCATAGATGTGTATCGCATATTACTTCACCAAGTGCCTTATGTGTTATTAATTAAATTTATGGATTTTAATGAATGAAGTTGTTGTTTATTCGAATACATATCGCCAGATATGTATTCGAATTTCGTGTGGGGGGAGGATACGTCAAGAAACCGATTTCACATTGGAAAGTATGTCCTCAGATGTCATCCGCACGAACAAGTGGAGTGGGCACAATGAAACAGTACAGTTAAGTGGTAATGAAGGCTACTTTCATTCCAACAAGATAAAATACAAGTTCATAGTAGGTGCTCAAAATTGCGGCAGTTTACACAGAATACGGGATTCGCAGCGCCGTTGCATTGATCGCCGAACATTTTCCAGAACATCCGGAATATCAAGGACAATGCCTGCGACAGCCATTATTTATGCAACAAGTTCCATTTCACTGTCAACGAGAGTCTCGTACATGGTCTTTCATGCACAAAAAGAAATCCATGGGCGATAGATCAGGTGAACTAGGTGGTGAAGCGATCAGTCCACCTCTGCCGATCCATTGAGCTCCGAATGTTCGGTTCAGGTAATCACGAGCAACAATTTTGCTATGGTCTGTACCTCCATCATGTTGATGCCAATATCTCGGCGGATATGCCGCAGGCATTGTCAGTGATATGCCAGATATTTTTGAAAATGTTCAGTGGTCTATGCAACGGCGCTGTGAATCCCGTTTTCTTATAAATGGTCGAAATTTTGAGCACCTAATGTGAAGCATTTACTGGTAACGAATGTACTTTACCTTGTTGAGAATAAAGGTCACATTCATTGCTACTTAGCTTTATTGTTTCCTTGTGCTCACTTCACTTGTTTTTTTTGTCCATGCAGATGAAGTTTGTAGACATACTTCCCTATGTGAAATCGATTTTCTAACATATTCCCTATCTCCACCAGAAATTTGAACGATAAGTTTTGAAACACCTTATATATTAATTTAGATTTTTAAAATTAAAAAAAAATCGCTTCTCATTTCTTTATATAAAAGTGCTATGACGCATTCGATTCTGATTTAGAGCTCTCTCAACTGATTTTGAGTCATTCTATGAAATGCGCTTCGTTAAACACTACGTCGTGATCTCATGAAAAGTTGGTGAAAAGGATCGATTTGCTAGAAACGCTTTTAATTTTTTTTTTTCATAAAACAGCATAAAGCTGTTTTGTGATCTCTCTTTGATTTGATTTATGATTCATTTACTTCGATTTCTCTTTCATCGATATTGAAATAAATCCATAAAATACTTATTAACACAAAACATTGTACAATATCATCTCAATGTTGTTCTGAATGCAAAATCATGATGATATTTTTATAATGTTTTTGAATATTTTGTGCAAATCCTGCCAAGATCTGATAAAAAAAAATGTGTTTGCTGTAATTTGATCGATCGATCACAACTGATTGATTCGCTTTTAAAATACTCACTTTTTATTTTTATTTAACACTTCCTGCAAAAAATCCTATTCATTTCGTAAAATATGCTCTTCATTTTCATGACATCCCAACGCTATATGTTTGAAAGTCGATATTTTCCTCTTGTTCCGAACATGCATGGATCCGAACTGGATGAAAATAATTAAAGATACATATATGTGTCCCCACTTCATAATAAGTAGTTGTACATAGCATATATGTTTTAATCTCGCATTTCCTAAACAAAGTTTGAGTTGCATCTCAAAGTATGCTTTTTTAACACTTCCCGACATGAACTGATTAGAAATCAGTGTTTCGCTCTTATACAGTTTATAGGGCATAAATGGCCGAAACGTTTCTAAAACACGCATATTCGTCTTTCATTTCATAGCTTTAAAAAAAAATGACATCTAATGTATTGATATAAATAGCAAACCTAGCTTTAGCCTTACGGAAACGGTGTCGTTTCGTAAAATGTGAGTTTCGATCATGCTGCGATCTGCTTAAAAATCGCAATCATTACTTTTTTTTTAATTGGAGAACTTGCACATGATATTTTGATAATGCGATTTCCAATAAATAAGCAAGTTTAGTTTAGTTATATTAACGTCCCTTTTTGAAGCAACACTATGGCTATTTTAGGACGCACCTCGTAATTTTGAACCGAGGTCAGATGACGAGGACGACAACTGATCTGGCACACACCCCTCCAAACTTCCACACCACACCAGCGGAGTTTAGCCCCGACAGATTTAACGTGCACTACGGTTCTTCGGTGGAATCGGGTCCCGAACCTGAAACCCTCTGGTTCCGAAGCCGAGGCCACCGAGGCCCTTCCAGTAAATAAGCAAGACAGCTGCCTCAAACTATTCCGCAAATAGTTCTTAACTCTTTTAAAACATAAAGCGATAAAAAAAACGACAAAACTATTGAATCAATTCAAAGAGAAGAATTGAAGGAGGACTGGCCCAATGTCAAAATCAGGGCAATGAGAAAACTTCAAAATAAAGGGCTGGCTATTGTATACGACAAGGAGCAGGAATTTGACCAATTGACGAAGACAATCAAATCTAATTATTCTCTTAAAAAGAATATATCTGTAAGATTGCCAGGAAAAAGATTCCCAATCTTAATTATATACGATCTGCCAACGACACTATAAATAAAGATGTCCAAACAGCGTTGAAAGCTTACACTAATATGCAGGAGGATCTGCGACTCCAATTCAAAATGAAAGGTCGCAGAGAAGGAACAAGCCATTGGGTTCTGGAAACTCCCGGTGAGATTCTCCATAAGCTTAAACAACTTAAAAAGATTCCTATAAACTGATCCATGTACCAGATGAAGGAATTCTTTCATATCAAGACTCGCCAAGCCTATGGTTACACAGCCTTTTCGAAAGAAGGCATGTTCACTACGCCTTTTTGTGGTTATAGACACCACAGCAGAAGTTGCAGAAGTGAGGATTCCAACTGCTCCGAAAGCAACATATTGAGAGGTACTAACTTCAACGTGCGGCACAAAGCCATCGACAATCAATGCCCCTACTACCAAAAAGAGGTTGCAGCTTATAAAAAAAATCAAGGGACTATTATTAGTATGGACCGTAATAATTTTGTAAATTCTTCTTTACCCTTTAACATCACGACAGCTTCTACTCAAGACCCACTAAAAATACTCCAAATAAACTTAGCTAGAGCTAAAGCATCGACCAACCAATTTCATTTGACAGCAAGCACGATTAAACCGGATATCATTCTAGTGCAAGAACAATACCACTTTAACAACGAAACCCCCGGAATTCCAAAATCATGGAAAACATTTAGTTCCACAAACCAGAAACTGTAATTCTCATCCCGTCATCCCAAATAAAATCTGCTCTATTGGCAACAAAAGTCAACGTGGTAGCTTTAAAAATGCAAACGTCATCATATCCCATCACAATAATTTCTGCCTACTCCTCATTAGCACAAGATGTTCGCATAACTCTCCAAGAAATCCAAGAGATCATTATCCACCTGCCGGAGGAAAAGATCATCATCGGTGCTGATCTCAATGGACACAACATCCTTTGGGGTACAGGTCCAATGACAACAGAGGCAATGAAGTATTGTATTTTGTCTTAGCAAATAATTTATATTTCTTAAATAAGTCAGATGCACCACCAATTTCCCAAAGAGATAACAACGTTCACTGGACAGATCTGACCTTATGTTCCCAATCAGTTATAGACTCTTCCATTAACTGGAAGGTTCTGGATGATATTTCCTTAAGTGACCATAGATATATACAAACAACAATAGCATCCACTATAGCTAACCAGTTCTACAAAAGATACAAGACACGCCATGGGAATCTTCCTAGATTTCTCAATACATTTGGTAAGGATATTTATTATTTAGAAAATAAAATAGTAACAGCAAGAAATTCCAGAGAACTAAATGACTCCAGAATAGTTCTTCAAAACTCTATTATTAATGCTTGCAACAAAACCTTCAAGATTAAAAAACTGCTTTTGTTAACGAAACCAAACTGGTGGACAGAGAAATTAGAAAATCATAAAAAGAAAGTTAGAGCACTAAGAAAGAGAGCACAGAGGGCACCAGAAATTGAAAAGCAGTGGAGATACCAGATCTTCAAGAAAGAGAAAACTGAGTACAAAAAACATATTAAACAAACAAAAAATATGGGCTGGAGAAATTTCTGCAGTTCAGCCTTCAACCCATGTGGAAAGAATTACAAAGTCGCTTTCCGGAAATCAGTTTTCCTATCACAAATCCCATACCTGATAAAGAGTGACCCAAAAGGAAGTCAGAAAGAAGCAGCGCAAACCGTCTTGGACCAGATTTTTCCATCCCCTGCTATTTCAACTAATTATAATTTAAACACTTCAACGCAGCCACTTGACCCTCCATTTTCCCTCCAAGAAATTTCGATGATAATAAACAACCTTCCGTGTTGTAAAGCTCCGGTATTGATGGAATTGACAACTTCTTTCTTAAAATTATCCACAAGCACTTTCATAATATCTTCCCAACTCTCTTTAATAAGTGCCTAGAATTAAGTTGCTTCCCAGATTCCTTGAAAATTGGAAATATTATTTTATTCCAGAAACAAGGAAAAGACATCTGGCATCTTCATATAGACCCATTTCTCTCCGGCCAACAATCGGGAAGGTGCTAGAGAAATTGATGACTCAAAAGTTAACTTACCATCTTGAGACCACTAATAGCCTCAGCGAGCGTCAACATGGGTTTAGGGAAGGCAAATCAGTAGATACAGCCATCCAGGAGCTGATAAACAAAATTCAAGCTGCAAGAAGATAGGGCAAGCATGTCTTAGTATTCTCTATTGATATAAAAGGAGCCTTTGACAACTTGCAACACAAAGAAATTCTTCAGTCTGGATGAAAGTCCTTGTCCTTTAAACATCAATCGTCTCTTTCACAGCCTCCTCCAAAACAGTAAAGTGACCCTAATGACTCCAGAAAGTAGAGCCATGAAAGATCAGAAACAAGGCTGCCCTCAAGAATCATGCAGTGGTCCCGCTCTGTGGAATCTCGTAGCCAACGAAATTCTTAAGCAGGTCTTACCAAAAAATGTACATATTCACGCCTTTGCAGATGATTTTGTACTGGTTATCGAAGTGAACACAAAAAAATAACTATAAAGAAAAACTGAACTTGCAATAGCCAAATTTCCTGGTGCTCAAATAATCAACAATCCATCTCCTAGGAAAAAAACAACCCATATTTTATACAGCAAATTGGCGAGAGGTCTCAGAATCACATGGAATGGAGACATCATCAAGAGAACCAAGTCTATTAAATATCTAGGAGTCCACGTTGATGACCAATTAAACTGGCTGGAACACATAGAAAAACAAGGAGAAAAAGCCATTAAAATGCATCAAAGCCCCAAAAGAATCGCTGGCAGCACATGGGGAATCTCTCAGAAACACAGAAGAGTTCTTTATAAGACAGTATTTGAGAGAATGCTCGCCCATGGTTCACCAACGTGATGTCTAAACCCAACATACAAAATGAAGAGGAGACTCTCCACCATTCAGAGACCATTTCTTCTCTATATTTCAGGTAAATATCGAAAAACTCCAACAGCAGCACTATAAACCATTCTCGCCATTCCACCCTTGCACATGCAATTACAATTTGAAGCCAGATTAACGACAATATATTGCCTAAGAATCCCTCTTCGGCATAATATAATAGACCAGAAGAGCTAGAGAAGAAAGCAATTGCCTGGTCAACTCACCCTTCACAGCATCTCAAACCCAACCATATCTTATTGGAAGATGAAGGAATAAATTTATCTCAAATAAACAATATCAATATCTTTACAGATGGCTCAAAAACAGAGCATGCTGTTGGAGCTGCGTTTTGTGTCCTGATCAATGATTTCTGGTCCTACCACTGGTCTGCCAAATTGAATGACAACAACACTGTTTTTCAAGTTGAACTCACCGCACTTCATGAAGCAATAAAATATACATCTCAGTTTTCAAACAGCACTTTTAAAATACATGTCAACAATAGAGCTAGTATCATGGCATCTTCTAATCCAAAGAGTACAATCCAAACAACAAGATAAATTTTTGGTGTCCTGCTTTCAAAACCAACAGTAAAAGTCTCATGGGTTAAAGCACATGCGGCATGAAATATGCAATGAAAAAGCAGACCAACTGGCGAAGGACGCAACGTGAAATGGGCAATTTTATATGCAAACAAAGCTTCCTAAAGCACATATAAAGGTCCTCCTCCGAAAAGGCATGCTAGAGGAATGGCAAGGATATTGGAGCAATGGTGTCGCAGGCAGAAAAGTTTTTAATGTCCTACCTTTATTCAACCTTCATCCCAGTAACTGGATCAGAGAGGATATTATTTTCTTCTTAGAACACGGCCCTTTTCCTGCCTACTTCAAAAGATTCAATCTGTCTGAGAATGACCAGTACAGTTGTGATGGGATTGGTACTGCACTCCATTATGCTACAGAATGCATCCTCACAATCTCTTGGCATATGAAAAAACCATCACTAAGCCACGACCAGAAATGGCTGAAAAGAGTCACCAGCAACTTCCTTTCCAGGCAAAATATCCACAGTATAATCAAATTTATAAGTGAAAATATATATTCTTGCCTCCATAGCTCTCAACATCAAGTCTCATACCAAGAAAGACTAGAGGATAAAAACAAGCATAAAAACAAGTCGCCTATCATACATTTCAATCAAACAGATATTCTTTTCATTCCCATTTACCAAATTATTTTCCATCTGATTTTTTTAACTGCATCCTGATCTACTATATCATAAAAACAACTGAACACAGAATTTATGTATATTTTTACAAAATTTTATCTCGCAGCATGTTTTTATTGCAAATTGTATTTCTAAGTTGAAAATTTTTGTAAACAGTTCCATCTTAATATAATTTTTACATGCTTGTAAATTCTGTAAATAATAATTTTTTTAATGTAAATATTTTGTTACTTAAATAATATTCCTGTAACATGTCCACCAAACTGTTCAGTGACCAGAATGGTCACGGATATGGGGGTATGAGACAGCGTTCTGTTCTATTAATTCTAAAGAAATAATAGCAAATGTTAATGCTTGAGCTTCCCATTAATGTGATACAAACAAATCCACATTTCTTTTATTTGAAAACATAACTCCACTGTGAAATGAATTGCAATTTTAGAGTTAAATAATAAGCATAAAGCCTATATATAAACCCCTAAAGAAAAGTTCATTGATCTAAATATTAAATGCTAAATTTAAAGTTGAAAATCAAAGTTTTTAAAAATATTATTGTAATATAATTAAATGATACTGTGTAATATATCAATGTAAACAAAATTTAAATTATATAGCATATGAACTCAGAAAAAAAAGAATGCCTTACAATTTGGACAAATAAAATACAAATATGAAACAAAATAAATTTATTCACTTATTTTTATGATGTAGAGAAATTTTATTTCAAAAAATAGATCAACAGGGAAAAACAATATGATTAGTTCAAACATAATATTAACAGTACTTCATTAAAAAAAATAATCACAATAAATATCAATATACATTGTACTAATTGAATAGATTTCTTCTTGTCTATGTGGTGTTGCCTAGATAAGAATAATAATTCTAAAATTTCATCACAAACAGAACATTTTTCAAAAAAATAAAAAATAGTTATTAATTAACAGAATTAATTGTGCTCTTTAAAAATGCTCGAACTAAAAAAAATTGATCTCGCTTCTTTTGGAAAAACAAAATCAATCAAAACAAATAAAATAAGATTATCTTTTCAAATAACACCCGATTATATATAGAATTGAATATCAAAAACGAGTAAAATATGCAAGTTTTAATTTTATCTTTCTAAATATACATAATTCCTATTAATGCAAATATTTTCTTTTTTTCTTTCTACAATGTATATTCTTTCTACAATGTAAATATGTATATTATAACAAAAATCATTTTTTTAATGATAAGAACTATTGCACAATCCCTTATACTATAGAATATTGTTCCTACTATGTATATATATCTATATCTATATATATATAATGTTTATAATCTCAGCAAAGACATTTGGAAGTGAATTTATACAAATGCAATTATTAATTAAAATTGCAAATTAATAACCTTTCACAAGTTTGCAAATTACAGAAAATGCATCTACATAAATATATAATATCAATGTTAAAACAGATTTTGCAATCACTAAAGCATGAGTAAACACAAATCATCAATAAAATGCAGATATACAAAAGTAATTATATTTAAAATAAAGTGCATATGTAATAAATAATCCAACCAGATTTTTTTATTTTTAAAGCATATATTAGCAAAAACCATAATATTTTGATAAACTATCAATTTGTTCCTCTGGAAGAAACACTCACTTTTCTAATAATAACTTTCATTAGAGAATAAATCAAAATTTAGCATTAATCTAGCATTAATTTTTTAGAATTAAAAAATGTTTAAATAAAATATGCTCACTTAAGGCAAAGAGTAAATAAATCAAATTCTGAAAGAAGGGGGAAAATATTTAAAGGTGCGATATCTATTTTGAACAAACACAACAATATGGCAGATTTTCTCATATGCATACATTATATTTATACAATTACATATAAAATTATCACAAGCTGCAAGATGACTAAACCATACGTCAAAACTCAAAAGGCTTTTATTTATCTTCCAATACAAAATATCTTGTATGATACAATGAAAGCTTAAGCAAAAATCAGCAAATGTGATGGACATTTCTATGCCTCATATCATTAACAAATTGGTAACATAATCATTTATTATCATATGATTGTAATTCAAAAAAATTGATAACTTTTCAAAACTAAAATTTAATTATTAAAAATTGTTGAGCTTTTTCAAACCACAAAAGCAAATCAAACACATATATTACAATACTTCTTTTATAAAAACTGCAATCAAATATTTATAAATCCTCACACCCTATTTGTATGAAAATTATTATTATTTTTTATTCTTAGTATCTTTGTGCAACCAAAATAAAGATTGTTGAAGGTTGACAATGATTTGAAACTATCCAAATAATATGACTCAGCCAATGTTTTATAAATAATTATAATATAAAATCACACACAGAAAATTACATGCTTTATTTTATTTTAATTTTCATAAGATTGTCTATCTCAAAGTTAACTTAATTATTATTTTTAAAAATTCTATGAAACATGTACAAGATTACTTTATAAAAGTGTTTAGACTCATATGAAATAGTCCATTCTATTAATTTGAAAAGGGAAGGTTTTTATTTATACATCTATTTTGTATATTATAATATTTAACATTCAACTTTAATTTAGTTATGAACCAAATATTTTGAACTGCATTAATTCAAACTTGGATCAAGGTATCTAGAATGAGAATGAGTTTTTATTTTCTCTATTTCTCTTTTTTCCAAATGCCGTTCAAAAAAATTGTTTTTCCTACAAAACTGACATTTAATCTTTCTAAAATATTATTGTAGTTTATCTCATAAAAAGAAAAGTCATTGCATTATTATCTTCAGCTATAAGAATGTATAAATTTAATTTTGAAAAGGTAAAATATAAAGCTTTTTCAGCCCTGGAAATGATTGCTGTAATGATTCATTTGCTAATCTAGATTATATATAGAGTTTACAAACAAAATTTCTTAAACTCCTTTGTATATAAGTGTTACAAGGTTCAAGTTTCTATAATTTTATAAAGTTTTCTTGAATTTAACATTCTAGAAATAGTAAACTTCTGGTATTTTATCATTAACAAAATCAAATTTGGGTTGAAGAATCTGTTCAGGAGTAGCGTGTGGAAATTTGTGAGACACAACAGAATTATTAACTGTTTCATATATTCTGCTATGCTGCACATATTGCCGATTTAAAAAAGCATGCTGAGAACATGAAGAATCTCTATTTCCATCGTTTACAAAATCAGGCATAGACCTACTAGATGCTTCATAATCAAAAACATGCCTTTGTGAAGGAACATTTTCAAGCTGGTTATGACAAGGGCTAAAGAAAGGAAGAGGTATCTGACTTGGGCAAGTAATCACTGGAAAATCAAAATGAACTGATCTATTACTATATAGTAAAGGTTGGGAATCATCTCTTTGCATATAGTTACCATGATGATGATTACCAGGACTATAGGGTGGAAGAGGTATTTGGCTGGGACTAGTAATCAGAGTGAAATCAAAATTATTTGATCTATTGAATAATAATGGTTCAGATTCATCACTTTGCATATAATTATTACTATCTTGCTGATAACCAGGGCTGTATGGTTTGAGAGATATTTGACTGGGACTAGTTATCAGTGAAATATTATGATGAAGAGATTTGCTAAATAGCTTTTTTAAAGAATTATGCATTGGAGTCGAGGGAGTAACAAGATTGAAGTTTTGCTGATTGGACTGAAATGAGTTAGAAAGATCTGCCTCATAAGCAGATCTTTGATCTTGTTTACTATTCCTTATACGTGAATTACAATCTAAACTAAGAGAAGAAGATTGTGAAGAATCACCTAAAACAGACTGCTTCCATTTATGAATCCGCTTATGTCTAGCCTTTTTCTCTGCTCTAGCCATATGATTATGAATGCTCTCTTCTCTTTTGGACACTCTATATAATTGAATCGAAGCTCTTCTTTTCTTTTTGGAATCTCCTTGCTTAATCATCACAGCTACTGTATTTTGAATTTTCTCACTAGATTTTGGATCAGTTGATTTCTTAGAATGAATTTCTTTCACATCAACAGCATTTTTCTTAAATAAAAAAATATATATTTAGTTAGTTAGAAAATAAAAAAATAAAAGAAATAGCAAAATTCATAGTAACCATAGTTTTTTTTAAATATAAAACAAATGAATAGTAAAAAAATAAATGCAACTTAGTATCTAAAAATTAAGCTTTCCTAAACCAGCATATAAGTTTAATATAAAGGGAGCTTACACATTTTATACTTGAATATTCTTGTCCTTCTCCATAAATGTCAGAATGGATTTTATATAAAATAATAATCTTAAAATAATTTAAAAATATCAATAGTTTAAAAATCCCAAAAATAAAATTTTACACAATTTATTTTTGTAAATGATTTAATAAAACCTAAAAAGCAATTCCCATCTTTCAATATTTGACATTTTCAAATGTAATTTTAATTCGTTTAATTGCATAAATTTACAGTTTGCCAATCAACCAATTATATTTTATTTTATTTCAATCAATAAATGTAATGCTGAAAACAATTATGAAAACTAAATTTTACACAATCAATTGTTTCAGTCTTGTTTTCAAATCAATTGTTTCAGTCTTCTGCAATCCAATCTGACAGAATTTTAAAGCTCTAAATATCATTATTTTAGGACAATCAACAACTTCAGTATTTTAGACCAATCAAACTTAGCAAAAGTACAAGAACTGATGGTCGCATTTTCTTTAAGATGGTTAATAGGATTGGTCTAAAATTGTGTGTTTTAATAAAAAATAAAGACATTCAATTTTTCACAACTCAATCAGTTCTAGCGATTGATTTAGTTGATTGGAGTGAAACTTTTTTTTCACAAAATATTAATGTCTCAAGAATATTTTATTAAATATGAGCACAAGAAATGTATAAAAATTTAAAATTCATAATTCATCAGTAAATTTATTGATTCAATTTACATACAAAATAATTTTTATTTAAATAAATATTTTTATTTAAATAAATACACCAATTATTAAAGTTTCAGAAATTAAATTAGCTATCGAGTCCTGATTAGAGTATATAACCTGTATATATTAAACTCTGTATACCTTAATTACAACTGAATTATTGAATTAATAATATAGCTATCTTAAAATTTCATATTTATTCCATTTCAATCAAATATACTGAACAAGACACTTCCCTTGGCTTAAGAGTTGGCTTTTTTAATCTGAATTTTTGTCAATCTGATGGCAAAGTGCTGATAAAAGTTAATTTTTCCCACACAACAATCATAATATGGGGTGCTCCTGCAGGTTAAATTTTATTTTCATTTCATTCAAAATAAATTGTTGAAAAATATTTTTTTAAAATTAATTAAAAATAGAGATTTAATTTATAGGTTAAAATACTGACATTATTGAAAAGCTTTTTTTTTTTTAAGATGTAAAAATTAGTTTTGTGTTGTAATATTTTTGGAAGTTAAAGTAAAAAACATAAAAATTTGCTTAACTTTTAATTAAAACTAATTAAAAGTTCAAAAAATAATCGTTCTTGATTCACATTCCTGTCTTCCAAAGTACATATGTGCCATTATTGGTAGCTCTAGGTCAGATGAGCTGGCCTGTAGAACACCAACAAACACACACACACATTCATCTTCTTTATAAATAAAAATAACAGCATTAAATACCCAGCAACATTATTAGGATATCTCCATGATATTTCCCATTGTTCAGAATATCAAACTACATTGTGGAGATATCATAAAATTTCTTGTGATAATAGAGATTATATCTTTCTAGTTGCCTTTGGAAACCAGCTGATTCATAGAAAATATTGACTGTAATAATTTTAAATCTTTTACACAGTCTATGATTCAATATCAAAGTTATGTATTTTAAATGCTTTACACTTGATATGTTCCTTGTGTATTTAAAACACCCTAATAGAGTCAATTTCAATAACATCTCATTGCCATTAAAAATTTGTCAAAGCAATTTATTTTCAATTTGCATGTTATTTTTCTAAGTATTATAACTTCACTTCCTTATCCCTCATGTAAACCACACAAGTATTAAAAAAATCCTTCTTTCTTTAATGTCAACAAAGGAATAAAGTCACATATTTGATAGAATAATGAAAATGGTTTAAATTTTATTTCAACAATGAAATATATAGTGCAATATACTATGCAGAAAATTAAAAAATGACACAAAATTTTTAGAATTTGTCTTTCAAATGATTAACTGTAAAAATATGTAAGACAATAATTAAATTAATACTAAAAAGGCAATTTCTTAAAATTTTAAAATTGTTTAAAGTTAGTTTGAAGAATAAAATCAATGGAGGTTAATGGTGGGGCCAAAATCTTCCCCAATGTTCAATAAAAATTCTAATTAAGATTGAAAAAAATGGTTTGGAATGGCATGTTCTGATCCAAAGTATATTTGTGCCATATATAATAATTAGGTTAAATAGTTTATGTTATAGAAAATCAACACATACAAACACATACATTCCTTTTATTATTAGTAGATATTCAATGATGAAACATAGTTGTAGACTGTTATTTGACCAAATAAAAATTATCTCATTTATTATAAATTTAATTAATTTTAGAATTAAAAAAAAACTACAGCGAGGAATCAAAAGAAAAAAGGAAAACTTCCAGTTCACTGAATAAAATATCCATACTTATCTATCAGAATTTGTGAACACTAAAAGAATTGACTACTGGTGAAGTTTTAAAAATTTAAGCAATTAGCAAATAACCCTTTTAATTTATTTTTAAGAAACTGAAGAAATAAGTAGACTTTACAATTAATTTATGGGTAATAAATTATTATGAAAAGAAAATAGGAAATTTGCTTTGATATGCTTTATATTGCTTGTTTAATGTTTACAATGTCTTTCCCCCCCATCATGGGACATTCTTTCATAATTCCTGCATCTATGAAATAGTATTATGATCAATGAGGAAAGAAATTATATTTTTAAAGTTTCATATCAAAGCCACTTACTATCTTTATTTCTGTTTAAACATACAGTAGATGAAGAGTAATTAAGTTCAAAAAGTTAATTAATACAATGCAAGTGAGTGCATGGGACCTGCATTATATTTAAATAAATATACAGAATGACACTTCAAGGAATTGGTTCATTTAATCATTCTTCCTTTAAATAATTTTATTAAATATCTGCACATGAACTATTTTACTGATTATTTAATATTTAGTTAACAAAACTAGAAATGGAAAAATAGGCTGAAATTATTAAAAAATAGAGGTTTACAAATAATATAAAGTGCATAAATAAAACATTAAGATTGCAATGTTACAATTAAATAACTTGAGGCAAAAAAATAGATTTCTTTCAGCATTTTTGTTTAATTCAATCAAAATCTTGATATTTTCAACATCTTTCAATATACAAAAGTGAAAAATCTCAGCAAACAGCACATATTTCCAGCAGCATCCTATTTTTAAATAATATTAAAAAACATTAAAAAGAAAACTTGAGAGAAAAATTCAAACAAATTTATAAATACCTTTGTTTCTAATTTTATGATCCCAAGGTCCTTAGTGTCTTCAATGGCTATTAAATTTTCATCTACTACAGTTGATTTATATCTAAGAAACAAATAATACAGAGCTAAAGGTAAATAAAACAAATGAGACATTTTAGCCATGAATTATGTTACATAATTTTTTTTAATGTTTACAAACACTTTTCCTTGATGCTACATAATTAACACTGACATTGTATAACCATTTCATTACTGACTCAGCCTAACTAGTTGTACAAATTCTGTACTTCTGGGCAGGTTTCTGTTTCAAGCAGGGGATGCAGGATGTAAAAACGAGTTATCACCAGTAATGCCCTTGTTTTACATTCTGCAACCATTGCTTGAAACGGAACTTGCAAGTCTATGTAAAATTTGTTTAATCAGTTGGGTTGCTTTAGTAGTGAAAGAGATGAAAATTTTTCCCTTTAAATTTGTTTATATAAAATGCAATCAAGGAAATTATGAGAATATTTAAATAGAAATCTACTCTATGTATAAAAGAAAGCAAAATCTGTCACTAATTTATATTTACAGCACAGAATAATTTTGAACCATACAAATATGTTTGTTGTACAGATTAGAACTTATTTCAGTTCTAAACTTAATCCAATTTTATCCAATTCTTATCCATTCAAAACTTAATCCAATTTTTAAAATATAAATAAAAATTAGCAATCAAGTAATTGCTATTCATTTTATTTCCTTCTTTATATTACATAGATGTAAAACTCTGCAAAATAGAAAGCGAATTTCATGGGTTCTAGCTATGCAGATAAAGAACGTTTTGCAGTAGACAGTAGGCAGAATCTGATAATACCATCAGCTCCTTAATTTTTCTTACTACATCAGTGGGAGATTGCATGCTCCTGATGATATTAATGCATGCTAGACAAGCATCTTTATTGAAAAAGCAACTTGAAACAAGCATCCTTCAAAGGGTGAAATTCAGCCATCAAATTACTGTGCACTACTTTTATAAATTATACATATAATGTGGTAAAATTTCTTACCTATGCGGTAGAGGTACATCCCAAGAAAGACTAATATGTCTGAGGATTAAATTTGTTATGTAACGTACAGCCTTGGGATCCCAGTGAATGCCATCATGACTTCTGCGATGAATCTGCATTTGCAGGTGAAAATGAGTATCAAGGATATCAAATCCATTATCAACAACAACCTTAAAAGAAATAAAAATGTTTGGTTCTTCTATTAAAAGATATAAATTAAAAATTGAAATTGATAAAAATTAGTCCTATAACTCTAACTGAAGTAGATAAAGGTATTTTCACAAAAGTCATACCTTATATAATAACAAAAATTCTCTTTTCTGCATTACACATAAAAAGGATGAAATGTGACATAAATTATACCCTTAAACAAGAATACATACTCAGTATAAAAATATTTTTTTTAATTTATCTTTTAATAACACTTATGACTCACTCAAGTTTCAGGTTTGATGCATACTTTTGACCATATCTGAAACCATATTTCTACAGGCCAGCTTTTACATTTATTAGCAATGATTTGGTTACAAATTAAAATATCAGAAAAACAACAATTTACATTTCATGTGTTTAACTGCTACTAGGAACTTATTTTATCATAAACAATAAAATTTTCTTTTAATATATATATGATAGTTTACTGGATTAAATTTTATCAACCAAAAATTTTTTTCGACCAATTGGCTGCAAAAAACATATGAAAATAAATTTCAAAACATACGATTTAGTAGCAGGTTTACTTCAATATAAAAACAGGTATATATTTTACCACAATTTTGAATTATTTTTTAATTTATTATTAATACCACACTTAAAGGACCAATTGATTTACTTATAAACCTTTTATTTTTTCATAGCTATTTGTATTATTTTACTGTAATTTTGAAATGTTTATCATTTTTCCAACATTGAAATTATTCGAAGTATCCAAATGTGTTGATCTCGTAGCAGTCAAAGACA
The DNA here is from genome assembly GCA_026543865.1 of Argiope aurantia. Lineage (NCBI taxonomy): Eukaryota > Metazoa > Arthropoda > Arachnida > Araneae > Araneidae > Argiope > Argiope aurantia. Next base: position 18,016 of record JAPMOR010093829.1, on the reverse strand, counting down.
AATCAGCTTTTAAAATGAATGAATAAAAATTTCTTGTATTCATTCATACTTGAAAAACTTTAAGAATATAATGTACACAGATTCTTTTTAAACCTACAAATAAATATGAATTATCTGCTTTTGAAACATATATATAAGTTTTTTAGTTTTGGAAATAAAAAATTTAAAAAGAAAAATTTGTTATTACAGTAATAGATAAATCAGCAAATAATTTCTGTTTAATTTGTAAATATTATTATAAAGAACTTTTAATTAATGAATATAACTCTAACGCAACTTATATGTTAAAGAACACCGGGAAAAAGGAATTAGATAAAAGAATGCTAGCATTCGCAAAAAAAACCAAAACTAAGACTTGCTCTCTTAACTATCCTTATTTATTCCCAACAGTTAAATTTCATAAAAATCCATTAAAATTCAGATTCGTGACCTGTAGCACTGGCAGTTATAATTACTATACGGGTAAACATTTCTTTAAATACTTAAAAATTATCCTGGACAAAATCAAAGATGAAGAACACTTTATTATTTCTAGTAACAAAGAAATTCTGGATTTTCTTAAAGATAACAACATTAATAAACTTAATACTTTTGATTTCGAAAATTTATACACTAATCTACCTCATGAAAAATTAATAAAAGTCTGCACTTTTATCTATGACGAATATTTAAATGAAAATATCATTCCTAAAAATAACTGGCTTGAGTTGTGTAATTTCAATATTACTGAAAATTACGTTTTTTAATGGTATTAATTTTTATAAGCAAGTTAAAAGCATTCCAATGGGAACAGCTTTCTCAAGTGCTTTGGCTAATATTTTTCTACATTACTATGAGAAAAAAGTAATTAAATATAATTTGATAAACGGCTGGTGATATATTGATGACCTACTTTTGATTAACTTCGACAATACTAATATTGTAACTAATTGCTATCCAAAAGATTTAATTCTAACGGAAACGAATAAAAATCAACTTGAGGCTACCTTTCTGGATTTAAAAATCGAAATTGATAATGATAAAACAATAGTTGGTATATACGATAAAAGGGATGAATTCAACTTCAAAATAACAAAACTATGTAACTACCATTCCAATCTAAACTCTAAAATTTTCAAAAATCTAATTTTCTCACAAGTTAACAGGATCAAAAAGGTTTGCAATAATAAAAATTCCTATATTGAAGCATCAAACAACCTCATTAATAATTTAATTAAAAATGAATTTCCTAAAAATTACTGTAATGTCAATTTTTTAATTAAACAAGGTATGGTTTGGGATTAATCCTTTGGCTTAAATAAAAAATAGAACTTTCCTTGCATATTATATCACTCAATAGGTGGCGCTGGGAGCTTACAATTTTTACCTAAATTATCGTTAGCTTTGTGTTTTTAATAAGCGGGAATCACAATCGATAGCTTAAAATTTCCTTGACTGTTGATGGTATGTTTTTGCCTTTTCATTTTTTCTTTAGTGTTTTTTATGGTACTTTGGTGTTTATTGTTTTTTTGTTATTGTATTTTTACTTATTAGTGGTTTTTCTTCTAATTTGTTGTTTTGTATTTTCCTTTCTGTTAAAATGGTATATCTCTTGGGCCCAATTTCAGGGGATTTTCGGGTCACGAAGGAATCATTATTAGACGTAATTGTCTGAATTTCCTTAACAGAAAAAATCCCTTTTTTTGAATCCCTGCCTGAGGGTGACCCTTGAAAAAGTCTTCAGGTAGGATTCTTTTTTTATATTTTTTTATTTGGTTTATTTGTTTTTCCTTTTAACTTGATTTTTATACTTTATATATATATATATAAAAGCTGGTTCCATTGCTCAGAGGATTTTTAAAAAATGAAAGAATTTGATCTATACTATGAATTTATATTCTGAATTTTGAAGTTAAATTCTGCTTTGAAAATAATTCAAACTATCCAACACATTTTATGTGCATCTAAATCCTTTTGAATATAAGAATTTATCACAATTTCATGAAAAAAAATTGGTCAACTTAAAAAAAAATTAACTTGCATGGCCTTTGTTTAATTAACTGATTTAGGAGCATCATTCAATTTCAAAATAAATTAAGAAAATCTATCCAAAAATTCTCTTTAAATAATTGAGACAATCAAAAAAAATACTGAAACAGTAAAATTTTGATCAATATAGAAGTTATTTATTGATGCTACATTCAATAAGCTTAATATGCCAATGATGAAAGAATTGTAAATGGGCCATCAAAAAATTTAGAACTCTGTATTGTGCAATATTAACTTCAATAGCTTAACATTCCAGCTTATTTTGGCAATAGAAAATTATACTGTGAATATTCTAAAAAATTACGTAAGGGCTTTTTTTTTTTTTTTTTTTTTTTTTTACTTATGTACTATTTTCAATGAAATATACTTTAAGACAGCATTGCCAAAATACCAAATGGCCTAAAAAATCATTGCTCTAATTTTCTATGTACCGAAACATTCATATGATAAAATACTGAAAATCATATATTATGCTATTTGCATGCATTTTATTTTTTTTACACCTCTAAACCCAATAATTAATAACCTCTAAACCCAATAATTTTTTACACCTCTAAACCCAATAATATTCTAAAATAGCTCGTATTTGTCACTTGTTTGCAGAAATTCTTTTTAAGAATAAATACTTTTACATATTAAATTATGTAAGAAACAGTAATATTTCAATGAATTATTATTTGATGAAGTTTAAACAAAAATGCATAAACTTCATAACTCAGAATTAAAGTTTTTAAAAAATTCATTCTAAAATTCAGTTTAAATACATAGATTAAATATTTACAGCTTAGAAATTACAATTAAATAAAACATCTTCAACTATGTATAAAGCAATTACTGAAAAAAATGATTTAAAAATACATCTTACTTTTCTGGCAAAATGGTTTGCTTCAACAACATGAAATCTCAGTGAATACTTTAGAAATTGGAGTTCTTTCACTAAGAAACCTCCTTTCATTTCTGCAGCTAAAGGAGGTGTTGTGATCCAAATAATTAAGCTTCTGGGTACGAGTCTCCTGAATTCCTTCATCAAGAATTTCAGATTTTTTTGATAGTTATACACTCCATCACATCCCCATCTTTAAAGTAAGCAAAACAATAAATTTTAAAAATATGTATTATAAAATAAAAATGTTATGAAACACTAAAAATAATTAATGATTCAATAAAATAATGATATTCAAATCCTTCAATCTAGTAAATTGTTTTTAAAATTCTAAAGTTTAATTTTTTAAAGAAATTTCAATAATGCATTTAATTTTACTAAGTTGGAATGAGAAAGTGCAGTGAAGTTTGATACTATGGGCGACTAGCTGAAGTACCAACAAACAGCTTTGCCATTTCTACTGACCCCAAACTGCACAGAAGCCAAATAAAGAGATTGGGTGGTTCATAAGCAAAGATCCTTCGTGATAATAGGTCATCCTATTTTATATCATAATATAAGATGTTTGAATTAAAGAATATTCCCTATTAAACTTGCACATAAATTAATCATATATAATTTCTAGTCTTTCAATAATGTAATACTATTTGAACTAAATAGTTATTTCATGCAGTACTCATAATAGTAAATGTACTAAATCAGTTTTATTTCAAATAAAATAATCACAAGAATTGTCACTCAGAAAAACATAGCTTTAATACAAGACTACTTAAATTTTTATGCTTTCTAAACCCCCTTTTGTTTTCAAGAATATTTCATGAACCTAGTGGCATAGATATAAGATGGCAGGCCTGGAAAAATACAAGAGAGCAATAGTCTTAGGAGGAACAAAGAAATATCAATTCTCTCAGTCATCTTTTTAACTATCTGAAGTTCTTTTTAAAATCAATTAATAGTGTAATAAAGAATGAGTTTGTATTTTAAAATTTAAGCAACTTTAATAATTAGTAATTATGATGAATGTAATTTTCTATGGGATCCACTTTAAGCATTTTCCAAGAGCTCCACCGCTGTCTAATTATACTCTGCCTGAACTCTTTGAGCAAATTTTTTTCACAACCTGAATAACAAATAAAAAAAATAGAAGAAAAAATTAATCAATAATAAACAAAAAAATCAATTAAATAGATTTATTCATAAAATGTAGATTAGATATTAAAAATTTATATCTGCATTTATCTTGTCTATTGCTTGCCAACAGATTTCAAAACCCTCCACACTTTTGCATATGCATTAGGAAGGGTTTAATTCATCAAAATAAGGGTAAGTTGAAAAATGAAAGGAGGAGATGTTTGCATTTAACAATAAAGTAAACTCAGATCACTTGTAGAAATGAAATAAATTAATCTGAATTAATATAAAATAATATAGTCAGAAGTGACATGACTCTTACATGCACATGGAGGAGAAAAAAAACTGAACAAAAATGTATTTAACAGAGCAGAAATTAGGGTCAAAGAATGATGAAGAATTCCAGAAATACACTCATCCTTTGGGTCTCACCCCTTGATGAGATAGAATCATCAAAAATTGATAGTCTCGGGATAATGAACAAACAGTGCATTGATGAATTTGAAAAAAGCCTTTCTATCAATATTTCTGCAATTTATAAATTTATGAATATTGTTCCCCATAGTTTAAAAAAATCCTAGATTAATTGACTGAGCAGAAAAAAAAATGCATTTTTCAAAATGTCAGCAACTGCTTTTAAAATCAGTGTATAAAAAAAAGTGTGTATAAAAGAACTTTTTAAAAAAACAAGAACATTTTTCTCTTTTTGTTATTTTCCCAAATTTGAATACAATATCTTAATCTTATCATTTTGTAGGTAGAAGTTTCATGCAAATTTCTATTAGACATTTTCAACTTGCATAGTATTGCAAAATATGATATATATTATAATGTCAAGATTTTTAAACTGTTTTCTGTGAAAGCAAATTATTTTTAAGAAGCTTTATTACAAGGAAAGTAAATTAAACAGCAGTTGTATAATTTCTAATACCCTGTAATAAATAATGGCAGACAACCTCCTATTCAGCATGAAAACAAAAACTCATTTTAAAAAATTCAAAGAAGAATTAGATTTAGAGAGCTCTATCTGTATTTTCTGCATGTTTATTTTAATATATATATTTTTTTAATTGGCAAACCATTGAGAATGGATATGAAAATTTTAAAATATCATCTACAAGTTAATCTTTTTTAGACTTAATTGGAAATTTTAGCATATCCCATTTGCTCTTTTACAGAACAATATTTATTAATGAACAATGAAACTCTTCCATTAATAATTATTAATCTGTATTTTTCAAATTATAGCTTATTATAATAAATTTGAAATATTGTTTGTTATTCTTTGACAACTTTTACATGGTTTAAGTTAATATGCTTTGTTAATTTTTGACACAGGATTATTCGTTCATGTTATAATAATATAAGTTTTGAAAAATGCTACTTATTTTTAAAAATAATATCTACCTAGTAATATCCCAAACACAACTATTTATGATTATAACATCTGGTTTTGATCTTCTGGTAATTCTTTTCAAGACATCTTCTACATAATCATCATAGACTTTAGTTAAGAAGAAAAAAGACACACAAGTATTGTCGAATAAAGCTTCACGTTCTTCTCTGTAACAGCGGCCATTTGTTTTTCTGCCATGATAAATTAAATTATCTCCATAGACTGTATTCTCCATCTATAAAATTTTATTCATTTGAAAATAATAAAAAGACAACTTTTTGAAGGAATTAAATATACTTTAAATAAAGATAAAGGAGTAGGACAGATAATAGAGGCAAATTTAAATTAATATTTCTCAGAATAATGTACTAAATGTATGAACAGTTATACCAAGTTAAATTAAATAAATAAAACAAATTCAAAAGCATTTAAAATTTTTATATTTTATAAGAACTAATTGACAATGAGAAAAAAATACCATTGACATGCTGAAATTTAACAATGTATTAAAACAATATTTAACTGAACATTAATTAATTAAATTGTAAATTAAATTTCAATTGCCGTAAAATAATACTAAAAATGACCAAAACAACTTTGAAAGTAAATACTTTTAAAAATATAACATCCTAATAATTTATAATGGCAGAATGATTTAATAATATTAAGATGGATAATACTATTATTAAAGAAATGAAGATTAATAAACTTTAAAAATATTTCATCTGCTTACTTTATTTCTTAGTACAGATTGTGGAATATAATACGAGTTCTGCAGAAGGCAAAGAAAGTCTTTATACAAAGCTCTAACATCTGTAATGAAAAAAAAAAATCCATCTTCATTTAATTTGCAAAGAGTAAAGCATAAGAGATTAGAAATGAATTACTGTGTTTAACAAATTAACTATTTTGAAGTTATAAATAATTAATGGCAAATTTTGCAATATTTCCCCTGTTCTTAATCCCCACTTACACATAAACTTTACAAAATCCCCTATCGCACACAAATAAGATGAAATGCATAATAAATCTTTAGATAAAATGCATTTCACAAATCTGGAATTAAAAATCTTAAAAGCCATTTCAAATATCAAATAGTTAGGAATAAATTAAAAATGTTCACCTTTCTGTTAAAACACAGTCATTCTTCACAATATTAAACACATATTCACTATCGAAAATTTTAAAAAAGATGCACTTGAATACCTTAACAAAATTGCAATTAATAATATACTAAAGATTGTATCAACTTCACATATAAAGAAGATAACATCCAATTCAAAACAGTCCCTGTGAATACAAGATATTGATATCAGTTGAAGAGACTAATCGAGTTTTGATCATATATTGGAGAAAAGATTTAAATTTTTAAAACAGTGCTAGTGTAATTTTATTGGAAACACTTTACTAGGCAAAATAGTAGAAATTGGAGAAAAAATTATATTTCAATTTTTATTGGTAACAAAATGCAGCATTGAAACATTCTTCTGGATTTTTGATGCAACTCTAAAGCTAGTGCTTGTAGTTAATTGACAAAAATGTCATTTTTGCAACAACCGATTAATTGTGTTACCACCACAACAACAAAAAAAAAAAAAAGCTAAAGGTTGTTACCATAATTATTAACTATTCTGCCAATTACATACTGCAAAAAAAAAAAAATTAAAATACTTACTTTAGACTTATGCATACAAAAGTTTGTCAACTTCATGTAAATGAGCCAAAACAGTTTGTTATTGGCATGTAATTAATGTAAAAGTAAAACAGAATTTTAATTGTTAATCTAAGTTTTTTATAATTGTTTGATAATGATATAATTTAATAATTATTAAAGATAAAAAAATTAGATAAAAATATATAAGAATAGTCAATATTATTTATTTTCTTGCAGCATAGTTCAAACAATTATTACTTAATTTCCTAAATTTGGATATATATTTTTAAATAATCATAATGATGCAACTGAGATCCAACTTTGAGATTCGATTACAGTGACATAGCATTACAGGAGAAAATACAAATGTTAACCTTCTCAAAAATTGATTATCATTAATAGCCTGTTTACAATTACTGCATTTGATTCCATCTTATATGCAAGGCCTGACTAAGGCAGGGCATACGGGGCAGTTGCCCCAGGCCCCCATATTAGAGAGGTCCCCAAATCGAGTAGAAAGTTTATTTTACATTTCCTTCTTTAATGAACTGAATAGTGAAGCAGAGGGGAGGCCCCAAATTAGTTTTTGTCCCGGACCCCAATTAGGCTAATTCAGACCCTGCTTATAAGACAGATTACATGTACTTATATTGTTTAAAATAGTAAACATAAATATCACAAAGCTGATATTTGATTGTAGTTACACATTTCTATTTAAATATAAAATAAGACAAATAAAATGGTAATATCTTACTTGAATCGCCTAAGAAAATAATCGTCTTCCTTTTCACAAGCTTATGCACATCCTCCGTGAGAAATATGTCATACATTTTTAAACAGTGTTCTTTCTTTCTCCTTTCTTTTTAAATTTCAATAGCTCTGAACAATTGAAGATAAGTGAATTTCATGAAATTCTCATAAATTTTACAAATCTAAAAGCATTATACAAACTATTAAAGATATTTTGTGTACAGTATTACATTTAGATGTAATATCATGCATAAAAATCTCATTCAATAAAATTTCATACATGTAATTAAAAACCATTAGCATAATTTTAAAAGTATTTTTATAAGATTGTAAAAACAAAAGTAACCTCAAATAAATAAAAAAAATCACAAATAGCTTTTACTTTTTTTAAAATCACATTTCAATAAAATTAATATACACACTATTATATAACATAAAGCAATCAGAAAGCATAGCAAAAATTTTAAATAGGACGTCAAATACTTTTTTTTAACTAAAATATATTCATGCAGTTTTCAAGGATAGAAACAATTCAATAATCTTAGCAGTTACAAAAGTAAAACTACAGTAAAATATTTCGCAAGCTATAAAAATTATTCTAACAAAATATGTTGAAAGCTTATGTTATATAAGGACACAGAGCTTATGTTTCAAAAAAATTCTTCATAAAAGAAACTTTAGAATTCGAAACGAGAAGACTGCCATAAGATTTTTCATACATGTCTGATAATGCAATTTCAACGAATTTCAAAGCTTAGAGACGCGTGCGGCAAATACACGTTCTGTAATTAAAAACCGATTGATTGGTTAAAGCCACAGTTATCAAGATTTTAATTAATAAATTGAAGCTTTAATACTTATTTCGTATTTAGCGCGTTTTTCAGTCACAGTTAATGAAGGAACTGCAAGCGCTTCTTGGTTTTTTTCAGTTTCGGTTTCAAACATTATAAACATTGATTGGTTGTGTTTGTAGAACCCTCTGAAAACATCATAAATGTAAATTTCAAGACTGCTTGCTTTGAAGTAGGATAATTTCTCCTTCTTTTAATCATAGTAACCTTATCTTTATTAATAATAACTGCGTTTTTTTATTAATACTCCATTATTTGATTTTAACTGATTAATTAGAGTAATCGTCATTTACCAAAGATTTTAGAATTTAGTTAATGTCCTGAAGCTAAGAAATTTTTAAGGGACATTTTTAACATTTTTTGTTACTTCATTAAAAAAGTCCTTCCAGTCTTGATTAATCATGTTTGTATCGGTAGACGAAAATTAATACGTAGTAGCAGCAATGTGTGTTTGAGTTTAATGACAAGTGCTATTAATAGAAACAACAGCAATGTTTAGATCGAGCTTCATTTTTTCTGCTTTAATTTTTTTTTTAACTCTCGATTGGTATTGCTTCATTTTTCGGCAGATATAGCAAAAATAAAGTACGAAAATGGATGTGGTTAATTAATTATTAATCAATTAAATGTTTTCAATTAATGTGATTTTTTTGCAATTATGATTTTGTTGATAATAAATTATGATTTAAATTACAGAAAATGAAAAAAAGAATAAACAATGGAATACAATATTTACAAAAATTATTTCAAAAACTTGAACTATTTCGTTAAAAAAATTATATGTATTAATAATATGAGTTATAATATGTATTAATATTATGTATTAATAATATGAGTTATAATATGTATTAATATTATGTATTAATAATATGAGTTCAATTACTATTGAGTAAATGAATAACTTAATTATAATTTTTAAAATATTATAATTAATGACAAATAATTGAATCATGCAAATTACCACATATTACAATTATTGCTAAAGAATCATTATCACTTTCATGATAAAATTATGTTAACTTATGTATATTAACTTATAAAATAAATCGCCTGTTTCATTAAAAAATAAAACATGTTAATTTCATTCTGTTTTCCTAATTTGCTTAATTTTTTACTGATTTACATTAAATACTGCAAAGCATAATTGCTATGCAATGTTTCATATGTGATTTACAGATTAAAATCATAGATCTATTCTTTTTAAAAAAAAAAAGATTACATATATTCTTTTCAATATATAATTCCGTAAATTTCAAAAATATTCTTAAAAAAATCATATCACATTCTTTTATCCGATTTTTTTTTAATGGAAAACTTTTACTTAAGGCCTAATATCACAATCATTGTCAAGATAGAAAGAAAAAGTGAATAGAATGCTATTGATTGAAGCCTTAATTCTTTATATTAAATTAAAGAAAAAAATTAATACATAATTTTTCAACACTTAATGCATTGAACAAAAGAAAATTGTACTTAGAAATTAAATGAATACGATATATTATTATTCTGCATTTTATTTGTACTACTACTGCATTTTATTCATTAAAACTATATACTAAGTTGTGCATGATGTTCAACCTGTTTATGTGCGAAAATATTTTAAAACTTTAAAAAAAAAACCTATTTTATCTGTTACTCGTTCATGGTGTTTAATGAAATTATAGAATTGTAAAGAAATAACTCCATCAAATATTTATTGTGAAATATTATCCAATACTATAACAGATAATATTTACTTTATTGATTATATTGCTAAACAATTCATTTCAAACAATTATGTAAAGAGTATCATGAAAACATGCGTACAAGTACTGCCTGCCATTTGAAGCGGTTTTATTCACATTACCACTCAAGTGTATACCTCCAAAAGCAATAAACTTTCCCAGGTAAACAGCATATAGAAGTGTTAGGATATTAAAATATTTATCGAGATCTATCCTAGTCCTTGATGATGATAGCATAACAAAATAGTAGGATGAAAAACAGATAAATATTCTCAAATAACATCGAATGAGCGTGCAACAAAAATATGAAGGGAAAGTTGGTGTACATTGGAGGTGACGGTTTTTGAATCCCCGAAAAGGCCAAAAGAATGCATGACAACGAAGATTTCTGATCCACTGACTGATTTATCCTTTACTGTTAATGACACACTGTAATCACTGAGGGGGGGGGGAAGCTCATCATTCACTCTAATATTTGAAATAACAGCATTTTTTTTTTATCTCTAAAGCTTGGAAAAAATGAAATATAGTCATCCAGGATACTATATGAAGAAGATTTTAGCATTTATTTTGATGAAAACAGTTTAACATTATATTTTAAATATATATATATATATAAACAGCAAGTCTATTAATTTCCGGACTCCCGCTTTCAGTTTTGGCACATCTATACTTTTACCTCAATGGTTGGAAATATCAGAATTCTAAGAATTCCGATAACAAGAATTTTTCACCTTTCATTATTACTTAAAAGCATATGAAACTGTGTCATTAATACTCGTCGCATATCATAAGAAATAAAGGGTATTGAAGTTTATTCCGTTGTTTTTATTTAGTTAGAGACTTAAATATTTTTTACAGCATTAATATTAACTTTCATGCAAAAATAAATGGAATAATATATATTCGCATATTCTATAAGGAGATCATAAATAGACAGAAGGATTTAAATGTATCCTATCTACGAAGCACATGAAAAAAAAGGTAATGACACAACCCGGTGCATTTAAATAAATACTGAATCAAAAATTATATATGTGTATTAAAATGGCATGAAATTTAAATAAAAAGTACCAAAATGCATTTTTAAGATATTTGTAATGATTGATGTGATTTTCTTCTATTGTAGAATTTAAAAAAAACTCTTATTAAACATATCTTTATTAATATACAAGGTGTGTGTGTTGACTGCCTACAGGCCAGACGGTTTGACCTACAACTACCAAATTTGGTATATATATATATATATATATATATATATATATATATCCTGGAAGATAAAAATGTGATTTAGAAGCGAATTTTTCAAGATTTTAATTAGAATTTTAATTAAAAATGATACTGTATTTAGCATTTTTCTGCGATAACTTTCGAAAGTATTATTGCCCAAAAAGGAATTTTAGCCGTTTCAAAATACAAAAAATCGTCTTCATAATGATATCAATATAAAAGTTAAGCGAATTTCTTCTGAATTTTGGCAATTTCTTAAAAATATTATTTTCCTAATTTTCAACAATAGATTACATTGTTGTCTTGAAATTTAAACCGTTTTCATTGCTTCTTCGAACATTTAATCGCGTGATTTTCTTCCGTTGTTGAAAACCAATACAGAAGGATTCAGTTCATAATATGCGTTGTTTACAAAACAAATCAATACCGCAAAATTTAGAAGACAGATGAACCGGACATTTATGGTTTTATTGCGCTTTGATGCCATGGGATTTGTCTTCCTTAGCAAGATTCATGTACGCAATGAATAGGGCATGAAGTAATTAAAGTAACACAGGATTCATGTCTGACAATTCGGCGGAAACATGGTTATAAAATGGTATCTAAATGGAAATTCCCGGCGAAACAGTTGATCGCTAAAGATGATCAGTTCAACAAAAGTTAGAGCGTTTCATTTTAAAGGAATTTTTCTTCTTGAGTAGATAGAAAAACAATTTTTCCAGATTACAAAAAGTTAATGCTTTGGACGTACATATAAAATAGCTTATTATTGGTAAAATATCAACTGTGTTACAGAAATCTGTCTTTGCATTCATAGTTGATCACATTTGTAACATCAACTGACATATTATTCTGTTGATCATTGACATGTATATTTCCAATTCATTATTGTTATTGCTAGCATTTAAAACTTAGGAGAAATTTCGAAATACTAAGACTATTAGTTTTTTATTAATAATTAGTTATTAGCAGAGAAATTAAAATTATATTTAAAGAATAGTTCTAAGTTGATTGACGAAAGATGCCGCATTCAGTAGCTAACTGCAAGATGGCTTAGATTTAATGCGGTTACTTACTTTTTATACGATTGTAATAGATTCTTAACATGGAGCAGTTTCCAGTACGATACGAATGTAACGCATGGTATAGTAATCATTTAAGTCACTATTAATCAAAATGTTGCACATATTCAAAGTTATCAACTATTCCAAATCAATTTGTTTAAGAAAAATGTGACTAAGCATAAAATAAATAGCAAACATTGAGTTCATAAGACAGGTTTTTTTTTTTTTTTCGATATATTACTTAAAAAAATTCGCAGCATCGAAATGGCCTAATAGTTCAGAGTTAACTGAGAAATTCGAGATTCAAAGCGCTTCTTCCCTTAGAGACAGAGTGAGAAAGTAACTTTAAAATGCCTGTGGAGCAGTAAAAGATCGTTGCAAGTTGTAAAAAATTTTGGAAAAAAGTTTATATTTTTAAATGTATTTGTGATGACTTGCTGATAACTACTTTTTTTATAGCTTAACTATTCATTCATAATACTATAATAATAATAATACTTTTTTATAGCGTAACTATTCATTCATAATATGCACACATACACATACATACACACACACAAAAAAAATCGAAATTTTATTAATTTTAAGACTAGATTTTTTTTTTTTCAACACTTGTTGGTTGTTACATCTTGCCACATATATGGGGAAAATTTTCATAGATGTTGGTGAAAGTTATAACAATAAAAACAGCAATATTTAAAATTATTTCCCTTTCTCATACTTTTATTAATTAAATTACATAAGACGTTTGTTTATTATCACTTAGCATAGAGGCAATAAATGACACCAAGTGGTTTACAGTAAAATAAAGATAATTATTTAAGCAAACTACATCAGAATTGCAGTTAATTGTAATTGTAATTAAGCAAATGATAAATTGCTCCTTACTGCATACATTTTGCAAACCAAGCATTGGACCTATTCTCATTTGGTACAGCTGAAGGCTGCGATTTCTGACGTCTGGGCTCTTCGGGAGACGCAGTGTTTCAGGTTTCACTGAAGAAATGATATGTAAGCGGTTTTGTTATATGTTAAATGTGTCGAGAATCAAGTCTCCTTTCTAGTTTATAAATTTTTAATTATTTATATAAATTCTAATTTTGCATGAAATATCTGATTTTAAATCATATATATGCAGGATTAAATCAATTTTCTTTCTTCTACTGTAATAGATTTGATGCCGTTAATCTGAACTATCAATAATTATTTTATTTTTATTGTTAAAAATTCCGAATATTGAAAATTAAAAATTGCTTGTCTTACATTTAGAAATATAAAAAAAGTTGTTCCATTTTCTGCTGAAGATAATATTTTCCAAATTATAAAAATTGTTACACAATTATTCGAACTGTGATTTCTATACTGGAAGCATTTTCTGCAGTTGTCATATTTATTGAGTATCTCCGGATAAATATTTTTAAAAATATGAATGGTGTTGAAATTTATAATTGGCAAAGATTCATATTTGTCGAAAATTCATTTTCATTTCGGAAAAGGCTTCCACATAATATATTTTTGAGACGGAATCATCAATCTGATAAACTCCCCTTTTAGCTTTGTTGCATATTTCTTGACATTACTTACCAAAATGAATAATTGTGGTTAAAATGTTGTTGTTTTCAAACATTCTTCACACTTCATTAAAGCGGTGCCATCTAATTACACTCTTGCGACTACTGCGATATTTCCAACTTTGATATCTATTACGAACAGATGTGGGTTTTACGTTTGATGTTTCAAAAGTATTATTCATAATTAAAATCATGTCAAAGCAACGGAGGGAGAAAAAAAAGTAGTCAAATCAAGAGGTAAAATTTCTAAGATGTTTCTCGCCTTCTTAAAGGGGCTACCGTAGGAAAATTGGTTGAGGGTTATTTCCCTCAGAAATAACCCTCAACCATCAATCACTTCTTATCATAGCGAGAAATAGGCATTCTCTATAACTCCTCTAAATGCTCCCGCCGAAGGTGACTAAGCTCCAGTCAACCTACAGAGTGAGAGCAAACAGCACTAGTTAATGAGTTCAAGGAATTTGTATTTTTTGCAAACTCATATAGCAATCAGGGTATTATTTGAATATATTCGCTTGCGCTCTCCAACGGCCCTGATTGGAAATTCGCCGCTGATTTAATATAGCATTCATTTAAATTCCTTTACTAATGGCATAATAAATATGCGAGGTAAAGTATCGTTTTCCGCGCTTACATCTGGACAGATATCTTTTGGCGATTTCTGTGATCTCCCGCAATGTACATCGTGAGACTTTCAGGGCCCTAATTTTTTGTGACGTGAAAAAAAAATACAGATACGAACATATATTATCAATGCGTGTTTATTTAATGCGTGATTTTGTTTTAGCTAACACATCAATCACTTCAGAAATTTTTGCAATTTTTTTTTCGATGCTTAATATAGCAAATGCATTTAACTCTATGAGCCTTGATCCCCCCCCCCCCGATATCACCCCGTTTGACAGGGGCCTGATCATCGGGGGTTGTGCTTCTGGCCGCCGCTTGCGCCCATAAGTCCCGCCGCTCTGTGTTAACATGTCTGAAGAGGTTTTCCTTATTTATAAATGAACTGTTTTCTCTTTTTATAGGTATTACTGCGATCATTGTCTAATAACGGCGTCAGTCGATGCCGTTATTAGGCAATAAGTCACGTGGAAACAAACTTATATACTTTCAGAACGTGTGAACTCTATTATTGTTAAGAACACTATTTTAATTCTTAATCACGGTGGAGCCCCCCTCAGTCGCGGGACCCCTCCCCCAGATGGCCGGCCCTGGTTATAGGATCATTAATAAATATTCCTGCAAATTTGAAATCCTGGATTCTGGGACGCCCACAATTCGAAAGGATCCCCTGTTGCGTAAAAACTGCATTAACCTGTCAAAGGCAAACGAGACCAAAACTCCAGAGTAATTCGATTTTCATTTCAGAAGGAACTGAATCCAACTTAATAAATTAAAACGGCAAAATTAGTTCAATGAATTTAGAACTTAATTTTGAAAACATTTTGCAATAAAGTTCCATTTTATATTCTTAATATAATAGTTATGTTAATTAAAATTAAAATAATTAATTAGAAATTGAAAGTAGATAGTTAGAATATAAAGCATGTATTAAATGTTAATATTTTTTAACGTAATAATGTAACTCTATAATTATGTTAACACCATTATTATGTAAGCAGCATCGATATATATTGCTTGATATAAATATCATTCAGAACACTTTACAGGGCAAACATTTAAATCTAGAATGATCAAATTTAGCAGGTGCTCGGTAAAAAGGAGATTTTAAAAATGTTTAATTTAATTTTTGATCTAAAATTAATCGAATTCGGAGCACATTACAGCATTAAAAAACCTTTTATTTTAAAATGAAAAAAAGGTTTTCAAACATATTATTTCTATGCATTTTTTTCTAATTTTAAAAATTTGTTATTAAATTTTAAAAAATTTGTTTTAAGTGCATTTTATAATAATACTTTTCATTGTTTCAATACTGCGTGTATATACTGCACATTGCGACGATATTAATTAAATTTTTTGTGACGACGACATTATTGTTAAAATTAAAAGTAAATTTTTTGAAAATAATATTAGGATAGACGAGTGTCGTATGTTAAACAACGACGTTTCCGTCTGGAAGTTCGAATCTTTAAAATGTTTGCTTTCTTTGATATCGTCAATTCCATATGCATTGCATAATTACACTAACTTTCAATTAATAATGATAATAATCATGACCGTAACTTATTGCGATTTTTAATAATAGGTAGAAGCGAGAGCAAATATCTGGATATATGGATTTTATTTGAATTGAAAAGTAAAAATATTTACTATAAGTGTATTGGTTCGTTTGAAATGAACTTCATAACATTTATTTTGGATTTTATTTCCTATTATTTATTAGACTTCAGTTCTTACTGAGAAAATTTAGCATCTAGCACTTAAATAGAAATGGGGGAAAAATGCCATATTTATGATAAAATCAAAATTCATGATTGAACTTCGGCAGAATTAAAATGTGAAGATGCTTTAAAAATGAAAATGCATTAGTGACAGTTGTACAAGTAACTAAAGAGCAAAGAAAGCGCTTCAAAACTCCGCTTGAAATTCACATTTCTAATCATTATATTTAAGAGTCCACTAAACAACCGAATAAAAACAAATAGAGTTGCCTTTTAACGTCAAAATACATTGATATCTTTCAATTGTAAAACACTGTACAATCTTTTCGCCCTCTCTCCATTTTTATTATTAAAGTTTAATATGGGCTTATATGGTATTTGCGAAGTAAAATCTAAAACAAATTAACATAGCATTTTCATGCTTGCTTCGAATCCTACTTTTTTCTATCAATCAATCAGTATCAATGTATATATACGGAAATACATTTTATGCAAAGTAAAAGTAGCAGATAATAGTGCAATCTTACCTCTTTATGAACGGACTCCTTTATCTTATTGCCAAAGAAAAGTATGCGCTATCTCCTACTCTCTGTTTACTGAAGACAGGAATCTTATGTCTTCCGAGTTATTTGTTACGAATCTTAGAAAAAACGGATGTCCAACCAGCAGGAATCTGCAAAGTAATAAATCTGTGGGGAAGCTGAATTTGTTTTTCCCTTTTCCAAGAATGTCATTATTTTCAAGGCCATCCCTCTCCCTCCCAGGGTAAAGAAAGAAAAAGGTTCTTTTTCAGATACTGGCATCACCCTGAGGGGAAAAAATGGACAATACAATACAAACATCCCTTAGCCATCTTATTCACTAAGCGAAGAACGAGGAGTCTTCTCTTGGACTTGATCAATTTTTTTAACCTCTATTTAAATTTAAAAGAAAAGGACGCTTAAAATATTGCATAAATATGATAAATATAATGTTCAATTACAAAATGCGTAAGAAGAATGAAAATACAAAGCGGCCCACCGAAATAAGCCAGATATTAGAAAAGCATTCAAGCATTGTGAACCCCTTAAGACAGCGTATTTATTTAAAGAATTGACAACCAACTTTCTATCGACCTTAAAGAAACGAAAACAATTTACCTCGAAAAAATTTTCATTTTTGGAACGCTTAGTTTGGAGACGAAAATTCATCTTACCATTGGTCTGAGACGTCTTTATTGCTTTCTCGGAACTCGGCAGTGCATGGCCAACAGATTCTTTTACTGTTGCCGGAGCCCTACGATCAAAATGAAATAGCACTTCCCTCTTTGCAAGGGTCGTGGGACTCATCCGTACCGGTCGTAAAACTCCAATAAATCACGTGTAACTCTTTGGAAAAAAAGTGGGT
>JAPMOR010093826.1:0-12574 GCA_026543865.1 Argiope aurantia | reverse complement strand
TTCTTGGCATCTATATATTTCCCCAATGGTGGTCTGGTTCCTTCCAAGCTATATTCGGGCAAATATCTAAAAAAATTACTTCACCATAGAGTAGTCATAGCTACAATCTTATTTTTACTAAAAGGCTTATAGTAAAATGGTGAGGTCACAACAACCTGTCACAGTAAATGATTGTTATTACAACATTACCAAATTTATAGTCACTACTATCGATATTGGAAAACGGAAGTCTATCCTTCACTCCAACCCGATGGAGCGTGTTCAGATCACAAATGTATTCAGAAAAGCGTTTTTCATGGCAGAAAAGGTGGTTTTTTTAGTAAAAGCAAAGTAAAACAATCGAAATGGGCATGGTCCTTGCTTGTCAAAACGTCTTTGCATTTCACAGAATATTTATCCTATTCCTTTGAGATTTTTGGAGAATTCAATTAAACGTCCAGAGATAATTCTAAGCTCAAAATTTCAAACTTGAAATTTTCATCCATTTTAGGGTACTAATTCCCCTCAGTCGGCTGTTAACATTTCGCCCTAAGTCGGGCCCTGCATGACACCACATATATCTTAACAGGAAAAAGAAATTTCATAACTGAGATGGAAAGAATGAAAGAGTATCATTTATTTTTAAAAAACGCAAGCAGAACAAAAGGTTAAAATTTGCAAATGTTAAAATCCAATAATTTATTTTTATACCTGTTAGTACTTGTTATTGAACTCCTTTTTCAATTACAATTTACTTCTGAATTCTTTTGTTAGAAATTATGTTACACTTTCTAAAAATAAATTCTTTTAATATATAGACAAAATGTAAAACTGGTGAATTCTTTTTAAGCCATTCGGAAATAAAAAAATTTTTAAAAAGTACATTTTTAATTTTTAAAATTGTATTTATGTGTTCTCTACTCGTCAAACTATCTTCAAAAACTCGGTAAAAAAATTGCCAATATTAAAAATATAATCTTAATATAAATGCAGTCACTGAGGCTGTTTATATGTGTTATAGATCTAAAGAACTGTTCCGAAATAAATCAAACCTTGTATACTTATTATTTAAAAGAAAGAGAATGCTGTTAACTTTTCAATGTATGGAAGTTAATCAAATATTCAATTAATTAGAATGCATCGAAATGTTATCGTTTTTCTACAGCAACTTCGGGGCAAATTTTTCTACAAGTAACGTTTTTATATCATTTTAAAATTCAAACTTCTTCCTTTTCAATGATGCAGTTTCCTTTCCCTGTAATTCTTCTCTACTTTTCGCCATTTTTTTCTTCCAAATTTAAGAAACAATTATATAAATGCAAACTATTGTGAAATAAGGAATTTTATCAGCATTTTAAAAAAATAATCTGGTTCAATTGACGTTCTGATTTTAATTAAAAACATGAGACGCTAAAAGTATTATGTATATTATAATATTTTATAAAGAATGATTTTTTTTTAAATTTTTAAAACTATTACTAACGAAGTATTTTGATTGCGAGCAACGTAGGACGTATAAACTAGTAGTTTAATAAATGAATACAAACAGAAAACGGGAATAAACAGAAATCTACAAAACGTTGTCAACCCCTCTACATAAGGTCAAAGACGTACATATATGTCTCTCCCTTTTATCCTTGAAAGAAGTGTGGGAAACGAACATCCCCTTCCATGAGACAAGTGTAACTATTTTCCGAATAACTGTTGCAATTCCCCTTCCCCCTTCTTTTGTGATAGCAGATTGTATGACTTTTGCGTACGTCATAAAACTGTCAATCAATAGTCTCGTTTACAATGTGGTTCTGTTACTGATAAGGGTTCGTTCTAAAAAAGGTTATAGCATTTTAAACGTTATCTAAAAGTGTCTTATTTGGCAATAGTTAGAATAATGTTTGACACGATTTCAAATACTTAACGATACGTTCACTAATACAATTTCATGCGTTTTAATACTATATGAATAATTTCCACTTTGCTTTTTATGAAAGATGGATTGCTTTTCAATGTATTTATTCAAAAATGTATGATAAAAATCAGTGAGGAATCTTCTCATATAAATAGTGTATCCACTTTGAAATAATAATCATTTCTTTTAGATTTCAGATATAAATGCATTACTTTACATAAATATAAAGTTTTGTATTAAACGAAAGAGTTTGCGTTTCATTAGTTTTTGCTTTATTTCTTCTTGATTCGTTTATTTAATTCAATCAGTTCGAACATTAAAATATATGTTATTTAAATATAGGCACTTAAAAAATGTTGTTTCTTAAATTTAAAGTACAATTAAATGAGGTTTGTGGTATTGGAATGATTTGTCAGTAGGGCAAAGTGGCAAAAGAAGTTTGCATACTATATCAGTTTCCAGAGTAGAATGCCATTACAAATTTACTCTGGTAAAGGTGAATTATCTGTTCATTATTTGACTTTGCATTTTGTATATGAAAAACTGTTAAGTGTTCTGTGCATAAAGTAAGCAGCTTACTAACTCAGAAATATATTAATATTTTGCTGACTGATCATTTGTATCTGCGAAAATTTGTAGGAGATATTAGCTGAATAAACATTTAATTTTCTTCTAGTTGCACTATTTATTAAACCAAAATCCAAATCTACTGTTAAAAAATAGAATAGAATTAAGAATTTTTTTTACTTTAATAAATGTACTATATGTTCTTCAGAAACTTCAATTTTATTGAAGATCGTTCTTATATGTACAATAAATCATTAAAAATAGTGTTGAATGAAGTTCTGGTAATACACCCTTCAACAATATACATCTGCACCTTTATTGAAATGTTTACTGATTAGCTATGCATTTTTTTCCATATTTTAAACAATGTAAATATTTCTAATTTCATAAGAATTCTTGGCCGTTTTAAACCTTCCAGGGGCTCTGAGATAATGCAAATCTCAAAACCAATTTTTCTCTCCAAATTTTTTTTATTGATTTTAATTTAATTTCTATTCAGCAATTTTAAGTAGTAAATTTTGAAAACTGAAGTCGCAAGTTCCTTTCTAAAAGCCCATTTCAATATTGTACAAATAAAAAAAGAGCACAATGAAAAGGTAAAATTAATTTTAAGCAAAATATCGAAAACAAAAGACAACTTTCTATAACACTCGAAACAATATTGTAAATGGAGGAAATATATATTTTTTAAACTGTAAAGCTCCAAATTTTTAGAATTATAAAATAGCATAACGAATAACTTGTAAATGATAATGAGGAATATTACTAGAATAAAGTTCCAAAATTAATTTAATCAATACTTGATTATGACTTGAATAAATTTGAGTGCAGAGCCCTCTGTCATTAAATGAAAGTATAAAACTAAATACCTTTTTAAAAATTATCAAAAGCTGAGGGTATTATTCTTTGTTGCGTTTTTTAACTAATCACTCTTTGTTAAGATTTGTCATTTAATCAGACTCGTCATATTTAAATACTTCTTCATTGATGTAGAATATTATGTTAACTTACCTGCATATGCATTTTACGATTAATATTTATCATAAGTATTCTTTGTAAGCTTCTTATGCATTCTACTTTCAAAATTTACGTCATCAATGGAAAAATAAAAGAATACAGCGTTTCAAAACTACCTAAATTTGTAATAATGTATCAAAAGATAAAAGAAATCACACTGAGAATATTTTAAAATAATATTCAATACATTGCGATATTATAAAAATTAAATAAATAGTAAAAGCGGGATTGAAAAATAGTAAAAAAGGCTTTCTTACGTATTATTATTCCATTTTCAGTTGTAAAGTTTCATTAAAATATCCCGAATTTTATTTTTAATTCATAAAATAAAATAAGGACTGTTTTAGGAACTTAAATAACAAACTAGCTGATAACGTACACACACACACAAAGGAAGGGGGGAGGGAATGGAAAAAATTGACTTTTACACGGAAGCATATACTTTAAATTGCACAGATATTTCCAAATTTTTCGGCGAAGGCTAAGTCTCGTTCTTATTTTGGACACAATATTGCCTGAAATTGAAAATACTCATTTACCAGTTACTGAGTTTGGCATCAAATTAGAAAGTTTTTTTTCTTTTTTTCATTTGTTCAAATAATGAAAATTCAGCCTTCAGTGTCTTTTGATTTGTAAGTTTTTCTTCAGGGTCTTCATGAAACTAAACAATTATATTATTTCCGACAGTTATTTTATGAACTGCTTTCAAATGATTATGCAGATTGCTCGTAGATGATCCTTCGCAGCTCAACATTTTATTACAATGATTTCAGATTGCCTTGTCTATCCCGAACTTTTTGAAACTATCCGAAACTTCCGACTAACTCATTTTTATCTAAAAATGAAATTAAAGTTATTGAATAAATATTTTTGACGTTTATTTTAACTATTAATATTAATTACTTCTTTATCTAAGTCCGATGCCTAGCTAAAGATAAAATTTATGTTAAAACGTTACGAAAGAAAATACGGAATATTTTAACACCCTGTGTTTTATTTGAAATTCCATTCAACCGAAGTCAGAACTTCTTACTGTACACTAATTTTTGATAGAAGAAATTTATATAATAAAATTTAAATTTTAAAATTTAAGATAGAAAATATAAACATAAAAATTAAACATACGTTATTTTGAGTGTTATTATGTGAGTATTATGTCATTTCTGACAGCATTTTATTTTAATTGAATATTTTGTATTGATATGGCTAGTTCAAGTGGTGTAAAAGAATTTTCAGGAGTGGTACGAAGAAAATTTTATATGATATCATTAAATACTGTGATCAAGAAGCAGAAAACGGGGAATTATTTATTCCTTTCACACGTTCTTCGAAACGAGCCAGTCAAATTGCTGACGTTTCTATTAGCACCGACTTCATACCAATAGACAAAACATCCGACGAGAAGCAAGAGATGAACTTTATCGAAACTTTTGTTTCACCTAGAAAAAAAATGAAAAGAGATGTTCATAAAAAACATAAATTGACGAATTCAAGGCGCAACTGTGCAGTGCACAAGCACTGGCAATGCAGGCAATGCAACTTGCAACGTTGAAAAAATGTGTTTGCTGCCCGTTTCATAAGCATATAAAATAAGTTCAAAATTAATTTTTACATAATAACACGAGTTCTCAAAACCGGTTTTCTTAATTTAAAAACCGGTTTTCGAATGTGACAAATTTACTTTAAAAAAATCGTTTTTTTTAAAACCGGGTTTGAAAACCGTCAAACCCTAGTATTCACCCTCTTTCCTTCCAAAAAAATCGTGCCTTAATCCGAATTGACGCAGCATGACAGGATTTTAAGATTTGTTTATTTTAAAAATCTGCATCTGATTGGATCCCTGCGCGTGAATATTTATTTCATGACGTAAAAAGCACATGAGTATCAAACCAATAACTGCAGCAATGAAAAGAATTGTGGTAAAAATATAACATAAAACATTGAAATTCATTGAAATTAGAAAAAAAATTGTGTTGAAATGAAATCGGTGTTATTTTTAAAATTCGAAGTGATATAAAGAATATTTTTGCTCAATAAAATATTTCAAAGTTATTGAAGGGAATTTAAAAATTCTGAAGATGATCATTTTGAATTCTTTTTTTCAATGCGCCTATCCAAATTTCTTTATCGATGGAGTCATTTTCCCGTCAATGTTTCTGTTGCTGCGGTCCGGTCATTCAGTATTTATTTACCGTGTGTCTTCGGGCGGGATGGAAAGTCAGTGACATGACTTAGCTTAACTGTTTAAATAATTTTTCCAATAAAATCAGTCGACAATACATAAGAGTTTCAGGATTTCTATTTTTTTTATATAGTTTATATAGTTACAAAAAGCTGAGATACTTATTTTCCATTATTAGAGTTCAGCGTGATTTTTAACAGTATAAAAAGTCGAAACGTTTAGACGCGAAATTATTTTTTGAATTTTGAATATCTTTTCATTATTACACACAAAAAAAATCTCATCTAATGAAACAGCATTAAAATTTATAAAATCAATTTCGTGTTCTACTTTTGAATATTCATACCCTCGTCCAACCTTCCTCATTGGAATAAGAATTTAATTGTAATAAATTTCGTATGTAATTATGTCGGCAATCACATTTTTCAAATAACTTTGAAAACTATTTTGCAGATGTAATGGATTTAATATTTTCTATTAAAACTTTTATATCAAATTCGGTTCGATTTATATCATTAGGAAAAAATAAAAAGAAAGTAAATGAGAAATTTTTGATGGATCTTTAATAAGTTCTATTTTAATAAAAATTACAGTTTTGATTTTTCTTTCTTTTTGAACATTTACTGTGCAAATAGCAAGTGTCTGAATGTTAACTTTATTAATAATTTGCGATATGCACGTACCTAAAATCACCGTTTTCGTAAAAATTTCGAATTTCCTTATTATTTTGTATTAAATCAACACATTTAAGATTCCAAAAATGATTTAATTTTGTTTCTACGGTAGTTAGAAGCAAAGTTACTGTCAACACTATAAACCAGAAGCGAAATATTTATAACTGATATTAACAAGGAGAAGGCACGAGGTTTAAAATTGAGTTCGGAATGAGATTTTGTATAATGATAGTATACATTTAGAATGTTTATTAATGAAAATATTAAGACTCAATAGCCAACCTTAAAACTTTCAAATTAGATTATATATTAATAATGGATTACGTGAACGAGCGCTCGAGTAGTGCAGTGGTTAGGGCACTGGCGTAGCATTCAGGAAACCTGGGTTCGATTCTGAGCTAGCATTGTCTTTTTTTTTCTCTTTCTAAATTATTTCAAAATAATTTAACATTTTTAATTAATCTCATTTTCATTTTTTATGCAAAAATAAATATTATTCAGAATATTCAAAGAAAAAAAAGACCTGGGTCACTTTTATAATCTGCTTTTATTATAAAAAGTTTTTTTTAATCTGTTTTTGTTGTTGTTGTTTCCAATGGCCTTGCCATAGGCAAGCCCGCTGATTTTAAGCCGAAAGGGAACGTCTCTTATTTTAGTAGCGCCAACGAGGGCCAAGAGTACGATTTTGCTACTCACGCATCACATTCGCTTGCACAGCCCCTTTTTAAAGGGGGGGGGGGCACATTCACACATCTCACAGATAGAACAAATGAAGGACAACCATGCCCGAACCAGGACTCGAACCCGGGATGCCCAGATCACGGGGAGGACGCGCTACTCCTATGCCAGGACGCCGGCTTTTTTTTTTTTTTATCTGCATGAGATAATGATAAAAGTATTTGAACATGTAATGTAAAATTAAAAGATGTTTTGGGGTAAAGAAAAGAAATAAAATGTTTACTTAAAGAAGAAAAATACTCACTTTTAATTAATGCACAAAAACAAAGCAAAAATGTAAACATAATTTAAATCATTAAACTCGGCTACTGATGTAAAAAAGAAAACATTATTTTCGAAACCAGTTTGTTTAGTTTTCAAAGAATGAATATATATATATATATATAATATATATATATATTATCTAGGAAATGAAAACCGACCGCACCAAATGCCGGAAAACAAAACGTTGCGCAGCAGTTTTGTGAGTATGCCAAGATTTGCGACTTGGCTCATGTTGCGTACACTTGTTCAGACTAGAAACAAGCGTCTAGCTTCCTCCATTTATATCAGCTCTATGGTCGGCTATCACATTTTTCAAACAACTTTGAAAACAATTTTGCATATGTAATTGATTTAATATTTTCTATTAAAACTTTTACATAATTTCGGTTCGAATTATATGAGAAAAAAATAAAAGAAAGAAAATGGGAAATTTTTGATGGATCAAAACTTTAATAAGTTCTATTTTAATAAAAATTTCAGTTTTGATTTTTTTTTTCTTTCTGAACATTTACTGTGCAAATAGCAAGTACAAATCAAATTTGGCAGCATTAGGTTCAATTGTTTTATTTCATCGATTTTTGAGTCTTTTCACGGAAAATATGTCAATTCAAATTCACGTATTCACGGAAAATACGTCAACATAAAAGCATTAAAATATTTACATCAAGAATTCTAAACAATTTTTTCTTCAACTAATTCTTCTAATTTTTTTGTAATACGTGAAAAAAAGTGCCAGATGATTGCGAAAATTAATTATGTGATGTTTGTAAGCAATACAAGTATATTATGCAAGTCCACTTACCAATCTAATTGCTTTATTTCATTCGAAAGCTCATAAACAGTTATTTTTTTCAATTGGAATTACGAATAATCTGTCAGCGATTATATTGTTACGAAATTTTCTTTACCGGGGTCGTTTGGATAGTGGGAGTGATATGGTGTGGAGAACGCTCAATAATCAGACGGCAATGGAAAAAGAAATAACGACGTTTATTTACACGAAGACACACAGGACAGTACAAAGCGACAACTATATACAGCACAGAAGACGATTATCTTCACCCGAGACGTGTAGCATACAACCAGAATCTACCGCAGACAGTAGCGCACAGCTCAGTTCAGCACTAGCTTGCCTCAGTCGCTTCCGACTCCTCCGTCTTCTACTTCTCCGACTCTGGCTCGGATTACTGACTTTCTTTTCCGCTCCGTCTTCGGACTACTGGATTCGTCGTCTACCAACTCGGACTTGACTTGCTCTGGCAGCTGTAGACCCTTTTATAGGTCTCAGGAGACAGGGCTAGAAGCCTCTCAACCAATCAGGAACGTTCGAGGCGTATCTCGGTTCCTACTGGACGGATCGGGAAAATTCTCGAAGTTTCGGGTATTATCTATTTTGTCGCCAAATTCGTCGCTAAGTCGCCAAGTTTGTCGCCAAGCTCTGGGACCTCCAACGTGCTAGTCCCATTCAGATGACTGTAAAACTTTCTTTCCAATGATGGAACAAACTATGCTGGGAAGCCGAATTGCAAGTTTGTAACAATATATAACTAGTTGTGGATCCCCCATTTCCTTAAAATCAGATTCGTTTAAATTGTTTTGGGAAATAAATTTCTTTTTTTTTTTATTTTATTGGAAATAAATCTCTTCTCAAATTGAATTTTGGAACGCATTGATATTTTAATAAATTTTAAATATAAAATAAAATCGCATTTCTTAATTAATAAACCTGCAAAAACTGTTTGCGCCCACTATCAAGACAATCGAAGAGGGCGAAACAATGTTTCCGCCCGTCTTGAAATAGATTTGCTTTGTACAAAACGGTACTCGGAGGGTTAAATAACAGCTAATAGAAACATTATCTTACTCTGCAATACATTATTATGTGTACTCAGCCACTTTTCAACAGCAATATTAAGGAATGAAGATTAACCCAGACTCTCCACCCAAATGTTCTTATTCTGGTTGGTCACCCTTGTCAGTTAGAACACAAGATATCCTGGCAAATATAAAGAAAAGTTTTAATACAGTTAGAAATAAATCGTCATAATTATTAATTGTTTGAAATGTATATACACTGCTTAAACCGTATCTAATTTGGATTCCTAACCAGTGTCGCATAATGGTTTAAGAGTAATGTTTAAAAGTTTTTGTAGAATTTCCCATCTTTTTGAAGCAATATCCAAAAAAAAAATACTGCTGGAAATGGCATCATAAATTAATAACTTAAAAGAATGTCGTAGGTTATTCACATTAATTCTTGTACTACTTTCTTTCCTCCATATTTCCTACTAAATTATGGTTATGTATCGCCATCTACAGGACGAAATTATAAACTGAAAACGAATTTCCTAATTTTATTTCATTAGCGGGCGGTTTTCGCAAGCTTTTTTTAAACTAATATACGAAATAACATAAAGATTGAAATCAAAAACGCATTTATGGTTAGATGTCACCATTCACAGAGAAAAATTATAAAAATCATATCATTTCATTTCAGAAAAGGGTTTTTTCTCAAAAGTTTTTTTAAACTAATAAACATTTAGAATAAAATTAATAACGCATTTATGGGTGGGTGTAGCCATAAACAGGACAAGCAAATTACTCCGCTTCAGTTGAAGGCGCTTTTAGGAAGCTAATTTTAAATTAATAAACGAAATTAAAAAAAAAAAATTCAATATCGGATTTATGGACAGCTGTCGCCATCTACATGGCAAAATTATAAATTCTTAAAAGGCCGGCGTAGCCATAAGACTGTAACCTACATTCATTTACTCGAAGAGCTGCTAGAATTACAAGAGGCAACAAACAACGAGCATGTGATCATCCATCTGAAGGGCTTCAAGTTCTCCCCCAAAATAAAGCACAACCTCACAGGAAATACAAAATATCAACCTAATGCTAATAAACTTGCTTAGAATATTTTCTTGAAAACGCTTTGAATGATTTATTCTATTTTTTTATTTGCATATTGCGCAATTAAAAAGCTTAAGAAAGAGAAAATTAAGAAAGCAAAGAAAATTGTTTTACTTGTTACTGTATATAGATAATATCAGCAATGGAAAAAAAAATGTATTTAAGTTGCTAGAAATCTTTCTAGAAATTATCAAGGGAAAGAAAAGCTTTTTATTTCTATTTTCTCAATATTTATTTTGCTGATAAACTTAATATTGTACATATGTTTGAAAGGGTCGCTTCTTATCACCTGTTAAGAAATTGTTTGTTTACATTCTAAATAAATAGTTTCCTCATAAAAATATTTTAAAAGGTAATACCACTTTTTATATTAATTCTTAAAATTATAATAAATACTTCAGCTTTTGAAATATTAAATTCATTATATTTGCTATAAAATTACTAGAAATAAATTAATTGTCTTTTTAAATAGTTACACTGCAGTTTCTTCTAAACGTTATAAAAATGTTAACAAAAACATTGCTTTCTTTGGTATAATGTTATTATTCTAGTAAATCTATATGCTAGGTATGAATACTATCATTCTCTTCTTTATTATAGCTTTCTCTAATTGCAATTGTATAAATATAAATGCTATATTTTTGTTTCATTCCACTTAAATTTAGGTAAGTGTTCATGAAACACTTCGATGGCATTAGAATTTATGCTTTAAATTTAAAAATTTCCGCTTCTCCTTCAAGCCGAACATTAACCACTCCATTAATGGGCAACAGAGGTACCTGCCAACGTTTAAAAGGTAGTTTTTGGTCAAATTTCTAAAATAAATTATTGGTTTATATTAAAACCCCTCTACTTGGACTTCCAAAGCGGTGTTTGTTTTAATTCTAAGATAAACAGAAAGAGATATTCAAAATAGTTCTACTAGATGAAACGATTCGGTTGAAGCAAATTCAGCATAACACAGTAACAGTATTCAGTAAGAAAGCGAAATGAAAGTAGCCGTATTTAAACATTTCTTTATAAATTGAAGCTTATAGAATAATTGTTTCGGGCCTCGTTTGGATTATTTTGGCAGTCGAGAAATGAGTATTTGACACAACTGAGTTTTAAGGCACAAACTCTAACTAATTTGCAACTCTGTGTTGATTCCGAATAGAATATGGACTAGATATTAATATAGACTGACAACATGATTTCATTTTACAATGTATTGAGATATGTTCCTCTTCAGCTCTACTATATTATATTCAACCTTCTCGAACTGAAAGATTAACTTGGATTTAAAATTACTCTCGGAAATTCATAAGTAAATTAGGAAGCAAAAAAATGGCATCTGTTCCGCGAGTATTTTTTCTCATTTTCATAATGCGCTTTTAGTCTAAATTATCATTTAAAAACTTATTTACATTGTATATCCGGGTGATAAAAAATTCGATTAGTTATTGAGTTTCTCTTTTATCCCAACTTAGATATTACCATTTATTCTGTTCCATTCAGAATTCATTAAACGGTAAAACTTATAATAACGCGCATTTAATTCCGTTTTGTGGGTGCAAAAATGAGAAGTTATATGAACATGGAATTATGGCTTTGGTTGAAAGGAGGAAAAAGATCATAGATAAAGACGACAAGGCTTAAATTTATAATTACGTTTAAGTAAAATTTATAAGTTAAGTTTGTAAGCAAAAATTTCGAATATACATATATATGAAAGGAATGTTTAGTTTTATGAAACTAGAAACTCCCAGCCTCAGGTCGCAAAAGCTGAGAATGAAGAAGTAAAACGTAAACATTTTTAATTAAAAGATCCTAGTGTTAAATATAACAGTTACAGCGAAGTTGATTTTGACGTAATGATTTATTTAACTTCCTAATAAGACGGCATCTTAATTGTAAAATTATTTAAAATCTTATAATAATATAAGCATATCTGAAATAGTGTTGCGTTGCAAGTGATTTTTTTTGCGTTTTAAATTATTTCACACTTTGTGCACTTTATTGAAGATTTTAATTCAGTGATCCGATGAAGGAGGCAGACTCGTAATTGTACGAGACGGGAGTGA
The DNA here is from genome assembly GCA_026543865.1 of Argiope aurantia. NCBI lineage: Eukaryota > Metazoa > Arthropoda > Arachnida > Araneae > Araneidae > Argiope > Argiope aurantia. The sequence continues at coordinate 271 of JAPMOR010093826.1, read as the reverse complement.
ATAAGCATGAGTAATTCGAATTCTTATATTTTAAGATAAAAGCACTGCTTTCGTTCTCCTACTAAAATTAAACAGATACTTGAAATTAAAAGAATCCGGACTTTAAAAAACTAATGAAGTAATGAAAACATGCAAGTGATTTAATTGGGGACAAATCTTAACAACATCAGCGTTGCAATGGAATTAAAAATTTAGGAAGTGCGATGAATTAGAAATGTATAAAAACGAATACATTTGTGAAAGCGCATCTTATTGGGAGTGCAATTAAAGG
>JAPMOR010093824.1:17752-149848 GCA_026543865.1 Argiope aurantia | reverse complement strand
AAAGCTCCAATTAAAAATAAATTAAATCTTTTTGGAAATGAAATCTGCAAATATATAATTTTCGGCACGTGTCTGTAGGAAATGAAACAAATATGAAATATCATTTTTTCTACAAAATAAATTCAAGAAAAATTATTTTATGATCTTTTACACTCTCTATATTATTAATCCAATAAATCAGTTTTATTTTAAGGCAAGTTATGTTTAATATGAACAGGATATCCATTCAAATCAGTTCTACACAGCTAATTTGTAAACCTTTAGTTAGACACAGATATGCTAAAATGGTCTAGATGGAAAATGATTATATTTTATGTAACTCGATTCAATAAAGGCTCTAATAAATAACGAATTTTGAATTTTATATAAAGCTTCTGCTGTGGCAATCACGATTAACAAAATATTCTTGAAACAGTAATATTTTAAATAAAAAGAGTTAATTTCCAATCAACTAAATCAGTCACTTAAAATGACTGATTTATGAAAATTTGAATATCACTATTCAATAAAAAAAGGATAATTTTAGATTTTCCATCGATCGTTTCAAAGAAAATCAGCACGCAGGTTTCTCAAGATTAATTGGCCTAAGAGTATGAAAATGTTGAGTTTTTCTAAATTTTTAACATTCAAAACTTCATAAATAAGTCTTAGCTGATCGTGGAAAATAGAAACATTCATTCATTTATTTATAATTTGGTGTGTCCAGAATATTTCTCAGAATATGATACTTTACTGCATTAAATTTAGACTTCATAAATTTTAAATATATTTATAGGCCGGAATAAAATATTATTATTGATTTCATTTCAATCCTTTTGAAAGCAAAACTAAAAACTGAATTTGATGCTGAATCTGAGAAATTTTTGTTGAATTATTCTTTGAGATATTACATAAATTATGAAAAATATTTTGTAGTTCACGTAGACTTAAATAACGAGCGATTCTGTTTGCAATACTCATTTCAATAATAATAATAATAAATAAATAACAATAAAGATGATAAATAAAATAAAACGCTTGGTTTTATTAAAAAATATCTTTATATTAATTGCAATTTCATCATTTCCACTTTAAATTAAAGTTGAAGTTTTACCGGAAATGACAATCAATTAGCAAAATATATATAGTAAATTGAACAAAACGATCTAAACAACAGTATAAATTTGGTATGACTATCAAAATTTGAAGATTAAAAATGTTTTTTAAGAATCTATTAATAGACCAATTACTTAAAATATTTAATTGAAAATTGTAGCGAGCGGTAATACTGGCAAACCGTCTGGTCGCCAAAGGCGGCTAGTCAGATATAAAGACAGAAAGAAAAGCGATCTTTAACGACCTTACTCGAGAAATCGCCATTTTATTCATCTTCTTTTGTTAAATAACTTGTATGACTTCTCATTTCACTTAGAGTAGACAAAATTTGAAGCTTGCTTGAAGTGTAATGGAAGTAAGATTTTAAAAACTTAAGTGGAAGTTTTTAAATGAACAAAAATCGAAAAGAAATAGCGAATGGCCTTTGTAAGATTAAAAACCTTTTACAAAGTTTTAACAATTATGTACAAAATGTTATTTTCTACTATAAAATTCATATATTTTGCCTACCTTTACTTAATAACAGATATCACTGAATGACAATAGCCCTGAGGAATAAAGAAGACTTATTCTACAGCTCTTATAGTTTTCGGCTACATTTTTAAAATTATATTTTAAGATGTATTCGCCAACCGACAGAGTTGCCTTAAAACATTTTTATGTGGGGTTAATCTGAACATAAATGATGACATTTTGTTTAAATTTTTTGAAATATCTCAAAACTTACTGTTATTATTTCTATAACTTCATGAGTGGTTTGGTGGATAAATGGGCGAGAGAAAGAAATAATGAGAGAAACTTAATTATTATTTTCTTACTGGAGTGTTGGAGTGCAGGTTTACCCTGTACCTGTAAGCATTTCAGATTCAATTGATATTATGTCTGTAGCCGAAAACATAAATTTTATATAAAATATTAACTTTCTGTAGTTATTAAGCACTTATGAAGATTAATAAATTATTTTACGTTTAATAACACTTATAATGATGCATATATGAGGATTGATTGAGATTCTTCTCTACTACTTATATTAATAGAAAGTTTAATAATAGTAAAAAGTGGGAATGAATTAAAAAAAAGTCATTACGGTAAAACGGGACAAGTGAAATACTTTTATAATTAATCAACTGTAATATATACAAATTAAAACAAATAGCAAGAAAAAAATCAAATATTAAGGACAAATTTTATTATTTGAAAAGTCATTAAAATAAATATTATATAGGGAATGATCAGTAAAGTTCTTTTAAGCCCTTCAAATTCAAAATGGCGTCTTTTTATAACCATGGAAGTATCATGTACCTATGGTAAAGTGATTATACTGAATTTATTGTGAAAGGTTTACTGCCCCGATAATGAAAATAAGACACTTACAAAAAAATATAGGAGATCGTTCAAACAGGTCAATTAGAAAATTGTACGTTATACAACATTAAAACTCATAAAAAAATGTCATGGAGCTATTGGCAAAATTGCCGGAGATATTTGCGATTAAAATTATGAACCTTCAGCGACTTAAAAAAAGGCTCGCCCTAAATTGAAAAATGTATTTCTGTTATGATCATATTTTTTTTTCTGAATAAAACAAGGCGAAGGGAAATTTAAAAAACGAAGACAGTAAACATAAATAATAATTTTAAAAAATTGAAAACTCACTTGGGAGGGGAAAAATAATACATTTTTTAATATTTGGTTGAACCTTCTTTTTAAAGTTAAGGAAAATTCAAAATTTTAATATCAAATATCTCTGCCAATTTTAAAGATTACTCCGCGGAACGACTTTCTTATGATATAGCTTACATGTTTATTTGGATGTTTTAGTTGATTTCCTTTATTTATTTATTTTTTCAGTTAATTTTTGTAATTGCCTTATTTAGCCATTTAAGTACTTTAACATGTATCATTAAATTTACTATAGTCACTTTACTATAGGTACACGATACTTCCTTCACTACAGGGTTTGGTTATATTAACGTCCCGTTTGAAGCAACACTTGGGCTATTTTGGGACGGACCTCGTAATTTTGAACCACGGTCAGATGACGAGGACGACACCTGAGCTGGCACCCCCCTCTCCACACCATCGGGAGGACGTTTGGTCAGGACGGATTTGACGTGCAACAGACCCCATTACACGACGGTTCTTCGGTGGAATCGGGTCTCGAACCTGAAACCCTCCGGTTCCAAAGCCGAGACCTTACCACCAGGCCACCGCGGCGCTTCACTACACAAGATGCTGCTTCGAATTTAAAGGGCTTAAAGGACATTACCTTTCATCCTGTAAAGGTGCGTTATATTTCCACCAATAAAAATAATTTCCTGGTTTGACAAATTCTTTGAAACACCTTTCTGATTATAGCTATCAATTTTATCATTGCTCATTTTTCATTTGAAAAATTCTGTACTTGATAACGCGGTAGAAATATCCCCTTATTTCAGATTTCCTAGAGAAAATTGTCAATTCCTTTGAAAAATATTGAGATAAAATAATAATTAGGTCATCAGGGACTAAGCATTCCCAAACAATATTTATTATTTTCTTACAACAACAGTAAATTGAAAATATAGTAATGCTTTTGAACCTATTATAGCAAAATTATTTTACGATGTATTATACTTTTCACTGCACTTACGTCTTTTATTTGCATATGATCTTTAAAATAAAAAAGTTATTCTTTTCAAATTCCATAAAATTGCTTTTGCTTTGAATTATTAAATTATTTAATATTATTGTTGAAAAGTATCTTAGGAATTTTCATAAAATGTTTTTATTGTAATGGATTCAGAAATTGTTTGGCTTTATATAAATTCAATAAATGATTTTATTTGATGGAAGATCATATTTATCGTTTGATAACAGTCTATTAATAACAAAAACATTGTTTTTGAATAGAAACCTGTTAATTTATTTTTATGAATGTAAATTTAATGTAAAATTGATTTTGAAGGAGAAATATGAAAAACAACATCATTATTCTTTAATGCTTTGAATCATTCGAGAATTTGCTTTTAATCGTGGTTGTCAAATAAATTTTGGGTGCGATTTAAAATTAATAAGTTACTGCACATTTTCGCAGCTTAAAGCTTCTGTTTAATATAGAAAGAGGACGATGAATTAAAAATTATTTATAAATTCCTGTTATTGGTATATATTCGTTAGATACATAACAGCAACTGCTTTGATGGAAATATTTATATTTTTAAATATTTAAAGGTTAAATATAAATCAATAATTAATTAATATGAATTAATAATTAATCTTAATTAATTCTTATTTTTGTAATTAATAGGAACAATATAAGCCGTTTTGAAGTGTAATATTAAAATAGTAAAATTGTCAATGAAAAAACCGCCTTAAAGATTTCTGTTTGCGAAACTTGTTGTTGAAGCTTATTTGTATTTTCTTTAATGACGAACGATTTCATTGAAATATAATGAAAAGTTTTAGTTCTTTTTAAAGTTCAAAAATTGAAAATGTTCTTCCATGAAAGTTTTATAATGCGTTATTTATAATTTGAGGTTAGAATGAATTTTTGTTAGTACTTATTACAACCAAATATTCTCGATATTGATTCATAATTATTTTCTGAAAAAATTTTATTTTGTAGCAGTTGCATTACTCTTATCTTCTCTTTTGGATACTAGATGGAGATGCCTGATTAGGCCATCCTATATGTCATCCCATAGTGCATTGCGATTATAATTAGAATGAGATGTGATGCTGAACTGTGAAGCCGCGCGCGTGAATGTCTTGTCTTTGTGCTAGTGTATGTTTAAGTGTGTGAATGTGATTATTAAAGAAAGGTTTCCAACAGCATTCGTCCTGTTGCTTCCTGCACAGATCATAATAATCTACATACCACCACAATTTTAAATTATCGCTATTGCCCATCATTATTTTTTATTTCGTAATTTAGTAGCATTTATGCTATGTTTTGGGAAATTTTAATAATTTTAAAGCATTTTCATGCCACTATTAAAAAACGATATAATGACTAATGTTAATTTTATTATCATTTTTCCTCTAATTTTCACAGTAATTAAAAGAAACTAATTTTGATATTTAATAACATGGCCAATAATAATAATAATAAACGCAATATGTATAAATATATCAATATAAATGTATAATTAAAGATAACAAATGAAAAATGTATTTCTTGAATTTGAATGACAACGAACAGACGAAAAAATAAATAAAGTGATTAAAAAAGAATCTAGCATTTTTATTCACCCTGAAAGGCAATACGCATGGTAAGATTTTTGTATAAAAATGACTTATAATTTGCTCAGTATAATGACAAAATTTAAGGAAATTAGAAAGGATAAAATTTCTTCACTTGAAATCCAAATTTATATACTTATCTTTAAGGTAAATTAAAATTATCAACAATAAAACAAAGAACACATATTTCGAATAAAATTTACGCAAATAAATACGAAAGACAATATTCTTTATTCTAAATATCCATAAGGAATGTCCAGTATGGAATATTTAAATCGATTTAACAGTTCTAACTCAAGTCGGAATATCATTTTGTTTATTATTGAGGTTTCTCAAAACCTTGCAAAAGATTTCTACTGTGCGTTTCTAAATACGTAAAAAATACTTTATTTTGTTCAGCAAAAGAATTATATTTAAGCTAGCAGAAGATTCTTTTTAACTACGAATCAAAAATCCATAGAATTATTGTAAACATTTGCATTTTCTCTGCTAGTAAGCGACTGTAGTAAAAGACTCGCAGAAAGCAGCGAACACCGGTAAAAAAAATGTCAATTTAATAATCATATTAGCATTCGCTCCCAGAGTTTTCACCCCTTTGTTACGTTCACTTGAATACTGCTTCATGAATATTCACTGATTTACGATTCGTCGCTGGTGGATATTATTCTAGTTTTCAGCGAGCTAAAAGTTTGAATTGAATTTATGTTTGGTTTAACAAAGAGTTCAAAGTGGATTAAAATATTCTACTCTTCTGTTAAATTTACAGAACTTCACTTTTAAAGTCCAATTCGCAAATTTGTTATTTTATGTTTAGATAACTGATACAGAAAAACGGAAAATGCGATTTAAAGCTTGTGTTACAAAGAATTAACAAAGATGTTCTGTGACATTATTTCAAAGAATTTTCATTATTACTATGTTTTGCTTAAGTGATTTGATAAATATTATTTGGACATAAATCTACGTGAGGGAACGGAATAATAAAATGTTAAATACAGGAATTTGAAATAAGTTATTATTTAACTGTGTTACATTAACTAATTTTTTGTACAATCACAAATGAATTGTTTTGAAAACTTATAATCACTTGTTATGTATATTTAAATCATGAAATATTATCTTTTATTTTTGAAAGTAAACATAATGAATCGTTTCTTATGATTCCATTGAAATATACGTTATATCAAGATTACCGATGTTGAAAAATTCTACTTTTTTTTAATTACAGTCAGTCATGCTGTTACCACAGGACTGAGTCGTATAAACAGGGATTATTGTGATTGGCTGTAATGCTCATCAACCATCCAACTTTTGCATAAAAAAGAACGATTGAAAGAATCGTCAAATTGTTGGTAAAAACCTAAAAATCTTTTCCGTCATTTTTTTAATGTTTTGAAGTTTTCAGGGTATTGTAATATTGTGTTAAAGTTATCACAATCCATAATGAGTCCTTCTCTCATTTCACTGAGTTCGACACATTCTATTATGTAGTGATGAACGAAGCCTATTTCCCCACCAAAACATGTGTTGTCTATTAATCATTCAGAAATGCACAATTCTACTATAAGAAATATGTATAAAAAAAAAAAAAAAAAAGCTGAAATTTGTCAGAAAATTCCTTTTTTTTTTTTTTTTTTTTTTTTTTTTCCTTAAGGAATAATTCCTCATAATTTCTTCTAATAATGTTTGTGTGTGTGCATTGGAGACCTAAATATAGATTCCCAAATTAAGTACTATATATTTTATTAGCTGCAAAGATTGCTGAATAAGATAGAAATATGCACCTCGGAAAGAGTTATGAAATTTTAATTAAGTAAAAATGAAGCTAAATTTTGGCCTTTTGCCTTGATAATATCATAAAATATTGTAAGACTAAAATAATTTTTACGTCATATTAGAATACAAAAAAAAATATTCGTTGATATAAGTTTTTTAGTATAGAGTAAAATTTATATTTTTAACCAATCTTTAAAAATATTTTAAGCATATTTTGTTGTAATTTATTTCACATAGAATAAAATTAAAATCGAGCAAATTACGCGTGCATGAAAAAAATATTAGTTTTTATCAACGTGCTGCCAACACATTGTCAAAAGCTCAAATTAAAAGATTAAGTTAATTTTTACTGCAAATTAAACCTAGAAAAATATATTTTGAACACTTGTCTAATATATTTTAAGCACTTGTGTAATAACACACTGTCTATAAATGAAATAAACATGAAACCTGATAACATGATAGTTTCAGAACAAATAAAAGCTAAATAAAAATGTTTTGTGGGTTTTTAAAATATCTATGTTATTAATTCAATTAACTCTGTAGTATTTAAGGCGAACATAGTATGTATATATACACAATGTTAGCCTTAAAAGCTACAGAATTAATTGAATTATGAAATTCGACTGAAGATCTTCTCAATGGATAGGGACTTCCCTCAGAAAGGCACTCAAACGAGGGATTTTTTTCTGTGAGGGGGTCTGACTTTTGTCCAAGAATATTGACCCCCCGTGACCCGAAAATCCCCTGAAATTGAGATCTTAGAAATAAACAATTTTTTACAGAAATAAAACAATAAATTATAATCACCAATTTAGCGAAAATTATAATAACATAATATAAACTAAAAAAAAAACATTCACAACCAGTTATTGAAACAAAAAGGAAAAAACATACAAGTGGCAGGTAAAATCTCTACAAAAAAGGCTCACATCTTGTTTCTCGCGTCATTTACTGCCCCTGCATAAAAACGCCACGTCATTTAAAGTAATAAATAATTGGAGGATTTCAGAGCCATCTTTTGGGTTAGTTGACATGTAACCGAAAGTCTATTTTTAGTTATGCCAAAAGATTAGTAAGAAGTCCAACCTTCTCTTATTAAAACCTCTATATTGCAATAGTTTCTGAGAAATTCATTAGTAGTTAAGATTTTAATGAGATTATTTGTTGCTTCAATATAAGAAATTTTGTTGTTACAAACTCTTTTAATCCTATTAAATTTGACTTGCTCTTTAAACTATTCTTATTTGCTCCAAACAGTAAAATTTTATAAAAAACCATTAAAATTTAGATTCGTGACTTGTAGCACTGGCAGTTATAATTACTATACAGGAAAGTATTTCTTTAAATACTTAAAAATTATCCTGTACAAAATTAAAGATAAAGATAGCTTTATAATTAATTGTAACAAAAAAGTTTTGGATTTTCTAAAATATAACAAGATTAATAAACTTAATACTTATGATTTTGAAAATTTATACACTAATCTGCCTTATGAAAAATTAATAAATGTCTGTACTTTTATATATGGCGAATATTTAAATGAAGATATTATTACAAAAAATAACTGACTAGAATTATTTAAGTTTAATATTACCGAAAATTACGTTTTTAAGGGAATTAATTTTTATAAACAAGTAAAGGGCATTCCAATAGGAACAGCTTTCTCAAGTGCATTAGCCAATATTTTTCTACATTACTATGAGAAAAAAATAATTGAACAGAGTATAATAAACGGTTGGAGATATATTAATGACTTACTTTTGTTGAACTTAGATAATACAAATATTGTTACTAATTGTTATCCAAATGATATATGTTTGACGGAACATATAGCTGTAAGCATAATTTTAACTCTTATAATCACTACCATCAACTTCCTTAACTAGATATTTTGTATTGCCATGTTCATTCTTCAATAGCAGAATTAAGTAGACAAAGCCAATTCGAATTTCACTTCGTTCCTCAACGAACAATCACTTCCTTTGAACTTCATCAGAACGAAGTAGCTCGAAAAATCACAAACAAATTTCCTCTTTTCGATGACTTCTGACTAATTGGACCCGTTACATTTTGGAAAATGGCAGACGATATTTGAATATAAGAGAGATCTTATCTTTCTTAAATTAATACATAATCTGAAAAGTTTTACAGAACGAAAATTTCTGGCCCATAGTCCTGGTGTTCGCCGATTTAATGAATTAAAATGTAGATTTAAGTCTTAATTCCGTTACTTTCACCGAGTCTCCCAATTAACGATTAGAAATAGTTTGACTTCTAGAGATGTCAGCTAGAAGAAAAATGGCACAGGTAAGGGAAAAGGAACTTTATTACTGTGTTCATTTCTAGAATGATTCTGATAAAGTTCAAACGGATAGAGTTTAAGAACAAATGAGGTGATCGTTTCCCCATGAAAGTAATTAGTGTTCGGTTAAGAATGATTCGTGTTCCAATAGATAATTCTTTTCCGTTCTTCTCTTTGCATTCATTCTCAATTTTACCTTTGTTAAAGGATACAGGTGCAAGATAATTAGTGTCAAGTACAAATGAATTTTGCCATTTTATTTTTGAATAAATGAAATTTGTTGCTTTAATTTTTGGGTAACGCTTAATTGGATTGTAATGAAAAGTAAACTCAAAGTTTTGAAAACTTTAAAAAGATGGAACGATAAATATTATACGTTGTAAATAAACTACATTGCTTGCTTATCTTTATATCAAAATATTATGCTAAATATCTTATATAACAAATGTCAACCTTCAAGACATATGTAATAATTCAAATTGCCTGTGGAATATAACATTAAATAAATGAATGTTCTGAAAATAAAGGATTTTATGGAAATTTCTTTGTATTTAAATGTCATGGTGAACTCGTACTATAATTCTGGCTTTTGGAAAACAATTACATGGGTTCGAGATCTTTTCATGGAAGATCCACCATGTATGCAGTCTTACCACTGTTTGCACCTTTCAGGAATGCCACTTTGGAGTTTAGTATTAATCTACCCTGATGATCCCGCAAGACATGAAATTATTTCATTATTTTGGGGAAGAAAAATTTCGAGTAGGAATTCATGTAATCTGAAGTTCAGTAAGTAGTAAAGTGAAAAAAATGGAATGCATTCTCGAAAACAGAATGATTTATTTTTTTTGCTAGTTCAATACACTTCAAAGTCGTCACGAAAATTTCATTTTATAAAGCATTGTACTTTCTGGGTGTGTAACAACATACTATATATTTGTATGAATACCTGTTGTACAGCATGTGCATAGCCTACTTAGCTCTTTCCGGCGAAATTCAAAGGGATGAGGTGGCCTAATGGCAAGCTCTTGGCTTTGGAGCCTGAGAGTTCTCACTTCAAGACCCTATTCCATTAAAATTCCGTCGTTTAAACGTGCTTGGTGCGCTTCAAATCTCACATCATGGACCAAAAGCCATTCCGCTAAGTGTGAAAATTTGGAGAGAGAGTACCAGTTCAGATGATATCCTTGTCATTTGATTAGGTTGCAAAAGTACGAGTTTCGTCCCAAAATGAACTCCATATTGCTTGCAAATGCTATGTTAACATAACTAAACAGACAAAATTCAAGAGTTTCATAAATTTTAAAAGTGAAATTAATGCCAGATAACCGATTTCTCGCTGACGAAGTATGCAGATGATGAGGTAGAAACTTAGGTGGAGATTTTATAATTCTTGTTGGTGGAGATTTTATAATCCATGTAGGTGGAGATTCTTGTTTATTTATAAAATAAACAAGAATCATGACAAAAATATAGAAAATGAATAGAATAGAGATAAATATTTTAAAGATATTCATTCTTGAATATAATTTTATTCATTCTTGAATTTAAATGCATCTATTCATATCTCATATTGTACCTGACATCTCAATTCTAGATTAATATAATAATTGAATGACATTTAAGAATAAAATAAAGGATATTAAATACAATTTTAAAGCGAAGAATATTGAAAGAGTAATAATATTTAAAAAAGAAAGTTAAAAATATTAAGAATATTAAAAAGAATAAGAGAATATTTTTTTAAAAAAGTTTATTCTTTAAGCACTGAAAAGTATTTAATCAGTTAACCCCTTTGTAAGAAAAGCAGAATAGAATTTTAGATTTTCGAGAATAACAAGCTGCCAATATTTTCGGATGAATACGCACTTGGTTATAAGAATAAAGACTCAATCGTGGCCTTATAACTCTAATCTAAATATAAAAAAATGCTTCTTAAAGATATTCCTTCATTTCATAAAAAGAATATAAGTAAATTCAATACTTTTAAATGTCAAGTTTTAAACTGAAGCTACAATAAACGAAATTGGGAATCTTTCCATGAAGCGAAATTTCAAAATTGGAAACCACTCATCAAGTGTCAACAACTCAAAATTAATATCTCTCCACCCACTTTCGACTCAGTTAGGCCAAGAGGTCATTTTTCTGAAAATGACCTTACAGGCAGAGATTTAAATAATTCAGTTCCTCTTCTTTTTTTTTTTCTTTCTTTTTTCCTTTCTTTTTTTGTTGGGAATGACAGCAAGTGTCAATCACTTCAGTCTTCAAGAACTTTATTTATAAATTTTTGTCACTTAGATGTAAGATTTGAAGGAATGGCCTCGTAGCTTAGCAAATTTTCAGTTTTATATCTCTAGCCACCAATGTGGTTTATTTTAACAATTTCCGTCCGATGAAAAAGAACTGATGAAAGGATGAAAAGATGACTATGGTACTGATAAATGCTTGAAACGGCATTGAAATATCTATCACTTCTTTCTCTATGAAAAAAGGATAACGTTAAAAGGTAAAAATACTTGAAATTAAAAAAAGCGAATCATATAATGATAATTCTTTTTCATAAAATTCCTACAAACAATAATTATAATACAATTTTATGTTTGTCCAAGGAATTTTGCAAGCCCATGTTTATTGTTTTTAAAAAGTTTACTTTATTAAAAAATATAAAAGTAAAGTATTTTAAATATTGCTGAAAGCATAGTATAAAAATCGTTTTATGTTTTGAAAACAAATAAAGAAGGAAGAGTAAAAAGGAAAATATATTAACCCTAAAAATAGAAAAACCTAGAAAAGGGAGTTTGTGATTTGTGTTAAAGAATACCAAAAAGTCTACAAAAAACTTTAATCAATTTTTGTCTCCAATTTCAAATAAAAATGACTCTGTCTGTGAAATTGATATAAAAATTATTGGACTAATTATTTAGAATAATGCATTGACAAATCGCTTTCATCTTTTTTGCAGTCTCCACAAAATACATACAATCAACATAGACACATATGCGGAACTTTGAGAAATTAATTATAATACATCGGAAAACAGTGCAAATATATTTGATTTTTGCAGTAAATATCTTCTATCTTTTACAGTACGTATAAAAAAAGATACCACAGAGTGAATCTACAAAAAAACAGTAATAATAATTTATCTACATAGAAAAATGAAAAAAAATTATTTATCAAGTGCTTCTCTAATTACAATAGGAGAATGGAGTATATTTGCATAATTAAAGCTTTTGAAAAATAAGACAAATATAAGTAAAATAACCTCTTCAAAGAAAAGAAAATCCTTCAAGGATACCTTACAGTTATAATAAATGCTAAAGACAACAAAAAAGTTCTCAGGTTACTTGAGATAAGCGCTATGACAGAATGTGTTTAAAATAATATTTTATATTAATTAATTCTTTTTTAAGGACCAAAAGAAAAAATTCTAATATAATAGAGCGTGGTAATGAAATCCTTAGAATTACACACTTTTTCCGAATTCAGACAAAGGTTATTTTTTAAAAAAATTAAATCCTTATAAATTCGCATTAAAATGATTTAAGTACCCTTCAGTTAATGAAATTCCGTCGTAAAATAATTTTGAGCCATAAAATGGGACCTAATATTAGAAGTGAGGAATTAAATTGCCCTTATAGTCTTGTGTCAACCAAACCTGTCTTGTGTCAACGAATCGAAACTTATTCCTCATGTTACGATTTCCGCTTAAATATTATTCTAGTTTGTACAAAAAAAAAATCTCCACAAACATTTTAAAGCAATTTTGAGTTAATTCATCAGTTAATTAAAACCTGGAGTTTCCAAATAAAATTTTGAAATTTCTGTTTGATTAACCGAATAAGTTTCAGTTCAGCTAAAATAATTATAGTTTAACAAAAAAAATGAACTAAACCTTCAGGACGAACTTGAGATTATTTTTCATATTTGCACTATTAAAAGAATGTGCCATCATAAAGCCAGATTTTTAGCTAACTATACTTCTTTCAGGTTTAATAAACATGTAATGAAATAAATGAATTGATTTAGTAAAATTTATGAATTTGTTTTTTTAATTATGTGCTGATTCATGAATTCTGTGAAAGTAAAGTAGCATGGATAAAGAAATTTAAATAAAAATAAGCGATTACTGCCGTGTATTAAAATATTTCAGAATTAAAATCTGTTTAAAATTTCCAAAACTATTAAATCCATTTTTGACAAAAGACAGTTAAGTTTTAAGAACTAAACATGTTAGAAAGTAATAAAGGCTTGATATTTATCTGATATGTATTTTACCGTCGTTAACGTTGCAATGAATTATTTCGCTTAGAACAAAGGAATATTTATATTTCACTGTTGTTCGAAAAATGCAGGTCGTTATTTGTCAAACACTAAGCATTTATGATAAGAGAAAAATTATTTTCACTTATTTTGAAAAGACTTCTGTACATTATTGAATACCCTATGCAAATGAACACGATTGCAGTAGTAAAATTCTCTCCATTCAGACTTGCATCTTTTTCCCCAACAGAGAGATAGCTCGAAGTAAAATCTTCCTTTACAACCGTTCATTAGCAGCTTCAGTAAATGTAACGGAAGTGGAATTAGCGTCTTCATTTTAAATCATTGTTCACAAAACATCAGAAAATTGCTTCGGATCTTGAAGTAACAGGGGCCTTAATTCTGGAAAACTTTGTCGTAGATTCTTTTTGAGAGATAGGCAGAGAGAAACCAGTATTCAATTATCATTTGTCTTCTCCTAAATGTGATACTTCGTTTAATCTGCCGATGTTTAGAAACAAAGAAATTGGCTTTCGGTTTGTCAGGCTGAATTGTTCTAATGAAGTTAAAATGAAGTCATTTGAAACACTTTCGGAAACACACCGACATCTGTTGTCATCTGTATTTGCATTGTCTTGGTAATTATGCTGTTTAAAATTCAGAACGATTTTGTGCTCGTCTGACTAACTAGGGAAATGAGACAAGTGTTTCACAAATGTTTGAAATTGTCTTTTGCTGTTTATCTACTCTGATAAATTTTGGTCTTAAAATTATTTGAAGAATATTCTCGTGACTTATAAAAGGCAAATTAAGTCACCCAAAAATTTATCGACAACTGAAATATTTATCTCATGGTATCTGATTACAAATTAGCTTTTGACAAACACTTCTTTATAGAAATTAACTGTTTGACTTGTTTTCTAAAATAAATGATGATCTGTATTTAAAAAATATGCGATGATTGTCAGTTATTCATATTCTGAGTGTATGCATGTATCCAATATGATAAATACGCTGTAAAAAGACAATATTTCTTCTTTGCGATTTATGTATTTCTTTTTTAAGTTTCTTATTCTTACATATTTGTTTACATAGTTGTTACAAGCAATGTTTTCAAACCTGTTGTCTTTTCTTTAATCGCTTAAATATTATAACTTTTCAAAACTATTTATTCATTATGTATCACATGATGAACAAGATTGCAATGCTAAAAACTTTATTAAAAAATAATCGAAAGTAACCAACATCTAATTAAAATATAATACGAATAAGAAAGATGATTTTCATTCTGAACTGTCTTTAATAATTTTCTTTTCATTTAGTTTCCACGTATATCTCAAAGAATATTTCCTATGCTACCATTCTTATTGAACGAAAACCTTGTTGATATCTTAAAATATTTTTATTGGTTTGCCGTGAGTGGCCACTAGCATTTTTTAAAAGATTCGGATTGTTCATTTAAAAAGCTTTTATTTATTTCTTAAAATACACTCTTAGAAACTAATATTTCTACTGATATTAAAAAGAGAATTTAATATTAATAATTAGAAAATAAGAATATTGTAATAATATAACGATACAAGGAACTATTTTCCTTCAGTGACGGACGCTTAATTCATTGTGAGAATCAATGTTTTTATGAAACATCTCTTAAAACAAGAGGAAAAAGGACCCTGCAAATATTAGATACAACAAACGCAGACTGAAATACTAAGAATCCTTATAATTTATCTAGTCTGCATTAGATTTAATGTATATGTCCCTTAACTTTGATTTTAACAGTTCTCTAATATATCTCATATTTTAAAAGGAGTAGTATACTATATGATAACATATTGTTACGAAATTTCTTTACCGGGGTTCGTTTGGATAGTGGAAGTGATATGGTGTGTAGAACGCTCAATCAGCAGACGGCAGTAGAAAATAAAAAAAACAACGACGTTTATTTACACGGAGACACACAATACAGCACAAAAGCGACAACTATATACAGTACAGAAGACGATTATCTTCTCCCGAGACGTGTAACATACAACAGCACACACAGCAGCATACAACCAGAATCTACTGCAGACAGTAGCGCACAGCTCAGTTCAGCACTAGCTTGACTCCGTCGCTTCCGACTACTCTGTCTTCTACTTCTCCGACTCGGATTACTGACTTCGACGACTCTCGAACTCGGACTGACTTCGCTCCGTCGATTCCGCGTACTCCGCTATGTCGCTTACGACTCCTCCGCTCCGTCTTCGGACTACTCCGTCGTCTACCTTTGGCAGCGGCGGCCGCTTCCTTTTATAGGTCTCAGGAGGCGGGGCTAGAAGCCTCTCAACCAATCAGGAACGTTCGAGGCGTATCTCGGTTCCTACTGGATGGATCGGGAAAATTCTCAAAGTGTCGGGTATTATCTATTTTGGCGCCAAATTCGCCAAATTCGTCGCCAAATGGTCGCCAAGTTTGTCGCCAAGCTCTGGGATCTCCGATGCACATCTGGACTCCGTCCCATTCAGATGATTGTAAAACTTTCTTTCTGTTGATGGAACAAACTATGCTGGGAAGCCGAATTGCAGGTTTGTAACAATATTAACAAATTTTACAACGCCATGCCATTTATTCTGATCTCATGCAATATTAATGAGTTTTCTCACCTTGGTACTGCAAATATTATTGAAACAATTGCGTTTGTATTTTCCATTGCTCTTAGAATTGTTCATTCTTCCAAACAAATAAACATTTCTGATTCAAGCCGGAAATAAAAATAATCGTAAAGGGCTTCTCATATGCAAATCACGCCAATACCATTTCGACTTGACTAAATTTCGAAAATTGTATGTACGCTTCATTTATTTCATAATGTACTGACCTTGGTATATTTTTAATGAGTTTATTTTGTTTTACATCACCTTAGCTGTTATGAATCAACTGCAATGATAAAAGAATGCATTTATGGCTGTAAGATTTTGATGCATTCCCTAGTTACGAAAGCAAATCTATTTCACATAATAGAAATAAAGCGAGAATTTCTTTCGACCAAAAGATTGAAAGAGTATGCTTACATATGAAAAATAAATAAAGGAAGATGTGAAGTTAACTGATTAAACATAAATTTGTTAAGATATTTGAGAAAAAAATGCCCAATTTTATCTTCAATAAAGAAACTTTAGAAGATGATTGATTTTCCTTTTCAAAGGGATAAGTATTTAGGAGCCAGTGTCAAAAGAGGGACTACCCATTCTGTTCTTCGTTGATCAGAATCCGCATTTTCTCGATCATAGCTTCATTAAAATAATAAACAAGTAGCGTGTGATTGTAGTATATATAAACATGTAGCATTTTGATCTTTTATTGTATACTCCATCCATAACACTACCACCATGGTTGTAGATGGGAGGATTTTATAAAAGATTTTTTTATGTGTTAAACGACGGCGTGAGAGTCAAAATTTCAAATATTAGTTATAAATGGGAAATATATTATTTGAACGAATATATAGATTAATTTACTCAAAAATGTCAGTCAACAAACAACTTAAATTCAATTTTTTATTAGATTCAACTTGGTTAAATTGAATATAATAATTATTATTACTTGCACCCTTATTACTTTTTAATAAAACTTTCTTTCGTATAGTTATAAAAATCATTATTTTTTATGATTGATTTTTAAATATCTTTTTAACTCATTTTTAACGTTTATTGATTTGTCCTGGAAAGCGTTTGAATCTTCCATATAAGAGGTTATTTTTTAAAGTTCAAATATATCACAAAAAATACTGACAAAAGACGAGATCAAAAAGAGTTTATCTTTAAAAGTTATTAACAATCAATTTGTCCTTTCGATGGATCAAGTTTCCAATCGCCTTTTCTAAGAATGTTCCTCCCCAGGTGATGTGAGATGGACCTTAAATATCCCTTTGAAGCTCCTCATTAGTCTCCTCATTATTTTGGCATCATATCCAGTTCTTCAATTCAGATGAAAACCACTCGACTTTAAGCTGCACTAGAGGAAAGAAAAGGAAAGAGGAAAGGAGCAAGGATAACAGAAGATATTGTTCAATGAAATGCTCTAGTCACTCGAAAGAAATGGATAATGCTGGAACCCAAACAAGAACCTGGCCGACCAAATTCCTTTTCAACTTTGAGGGTAAACGTTAAGTCATGCTCGCTCTACATTCTTTCCTTTACCAGAATAGGCCCATTTCAAATCAATGGTAGCAACATTTTCCGAAGAAATGATAGGAAAACTAATCCACTCGATATAACAAATCTTTGAATCTTCTTCGCCCAAAACTGTGAATATAATAAATCTAACAGAGATAAATCTTACCGATTACTAACCATACTTATGGATAAGACTTTTTGTAAAAAATTCGTTTTGTCCTCTTATCCTGCAATTTTTGTGATCATTTCTTTATAGTATCTTTTTCTGAATCACGTATAGTATCTGAATCAGGTATTTAATAAAATCAATTCATAATATATTGATTCTGAATTCGCCTTTGTTTTTCTCTGCAATGAATGTTTCTTCTTAATTGTCCTCCATAACTGTTAACTATTTCTTATGTCTTAGACGCCGTCTGCGAATCTCAACACCTGAATTTTGATGATGAATCGTTAATTTGATTTCGGGAAGTTTTAGGTAATTAATGCAGAGTATTGATCACCATTTTTTGAGCGAAGAATTTTCCTTCGATATTCGCCTGCCTGCGTACTTGCCGATGTAGTTATTAGCGTGTCGGGTTCGCTCGAACTTGGTTTAAATCTGAACTTTGAAAGGAGGCGAATTTATGAATTTCAAACAGTTGACTCAATCATCCTGATATGAATATTATGCTTTTTTTGTCTTAACTTCATTTGCTGATTTATTAATTATAAACATCGGAACATGAAAAAACATAAGACGGGAAAACATTAAAAGATATTAAAATGCAATACTTGTTAAATATCCTATCTCTTTCCTCTTTTGCATAAATCAGACGAAGTTCAATTAATGGGATGTAGGTGGAATTTTCAAATCTGTAAATGAAATTTACTTTTGTATTAGTTATCTGGAAATGTTTTCCCATTTATTAACACACGAGACAAGTAATATTA
Source organism: Argiope aurantia (assembly GCA_026543865.1). Lineage (NCBI taxonomy): Eukaryota > Metazoa > Arthropoda > Arachnida > Araneae > Araneidae > Argiope > Argiope aurantia. The sequence continues at coordinate 131,095 of JAPMOR010093824.1, read as the reverse complement.
TTTGCATCATGGAAGTGAAGTTATGTTGCATGTCTGGCATCAGTAAAAAAGCATTATGGGTAAAATATTTATCTCCAGTCAAACTAGGATTGCTTAACTTTATCAATAATAGTAAATGAATAAATGAATATCAACTAAACATTAATAGGAAATAAAAGCTTATACTATAGTTCAAATGATATATTTAGTTTTTTGTCAGTCTGTCCAAAAATGTCCCTGGTTGAAATGACTGTAAAGGAAATTCGCATATATATGACAAGGTGTGCTAGTCTCACTAGATGCATTCTCAAAATAATCGCTCACATTAGGAAGCTACTCTTTTTTCGAAATCGTGAAATTCATTTTATAACTAAACGAACGGCAATATTGATATTTAGATAAAAGAAAAAAACAATAAATTCTGTATTGCGGAAACCACTTATTATTTAAAACTTTTACCAAATCTGATCACTAAAAAAAATTTTTGAAAGAAAATAGTTTTTTACTTTCTTATATATGAAGTACAGAGGAATTATTGTAATCATCAAAAATTCCAATTTCTAGATTTTGTCTGATCTCCCTTTTTATTAACTCATTGAAAAAAAAGACATTTTTGGCGTTATGTCTGTCTTTCTGTCCATTTATCTGTGATAATGATGACTCAAAACTTTGAGATAGACGAATGAGTTTTGGACACGACATCTACACCAAATGTATAGATTTCTTTCATATTTTGAACAAACTCCGTTTAGAGGAATTTTGTCCGTTCTGGCTGTTCGAGTGTAAATAAGCCCAGAACGAAGAGATTTAGATGAATAAAATTCTGAACAACCATTTAAAATCTATATTGTAGACATCTATTAAATTTTGAACCAAATTTAATTTGTTTTTCTGTACCTTCAGAAACATTTAAACGCGATCTTAAAAGTATCATATTTGGTATGTCATATTGTGCTTAAAAGTATAATTCTGCTTAAAGTTTTGTTTCAATCGATTGAAAAAAATTCGTCTAAAACACAAATTGGATTTTCAGATACTATTAGCGGCTTACCAAGGATTGATATTCAAATAAATCACCAAGTATCACACTATATATTCATTTAAAATGCTACATTCATTCCAAAATCTAATATTTCTTAATTAGTTCATAATACTAGAAGTATTATGAATACTTTTATTCATAATAATCTGTTAAAACGAGTGGTTATCTTGTTAATAAGATCGATTTCATTGTTAGAGATTAGATAATGAAAATTGTTGAGATAATCTCATGCACACTGACAGAGTGCTTAAGAGCTAAAAAATTATTATTTGCAGTAGATTTTAGGTGTAAATATTATTGTTAATATTAAAGGTTTTGTTTCCTTGCAGTGGAATATTCTTTTTCATTCCCATAATGTAAGAGAAAACATAAATCAAAACACTTTAGACATAAACACTTTGGGATAAAATGGAGGCCCACATAATTATTAAAACTATTATCATTAATGTTGGCTAGACATCCAGAGATACGAAACAGCTATGAGAAATTCTACAAAGAAACCAGAACGAATAAAGCGTTTATATACGAATTAAATGTAAAAAAGGTACTGGCATAGTCTTAGTCTCTACACCACAATGTGGTTTGTTGAGCCATTTTGTTGCCTGGGGCTCCAAAATCGCCCATTTCTTTCAAAGAACCTGCTCACCTCATCGAGCAAGTTTTCCTTTTCGACAGCCTTGTAACTTTCTACCTCTTCACGGAGAATGCGGTTTAGAGACGAGCGATTTTGCCTTTTCTCTGAAATGAAGAACTGGCTAGGATGGCAAAATAAAGGAGGAGCTTGAATGAATGTTTAGGCCCCTCTCAAACCACTGGTAGCAGCATTCTTAGAACATAGGATTAGAAACTTGATCCACTGATAGGACAAATGCCTGAATCTTTAAGAAGATTATGTCGAAAAATAGCCGTGTTTTCACATAACTTTTGATAAAAAATTCACCGTGTTTCTCAACTCTTATCAAAATGAAAAGAATAACGTTACTTTTATATGAAACATTCAGAAGGAATTCAGACCAACGAAATATACATTAAAGATTGTTTAATTATCTGTTAAGAGTTTACGTTCTATTTTTCTCAAGCTCAAAATGATTTAAAAACGAAACTATAAAGAAAGGATCATAAAAATAATAGAAGAGAACAAAATGCATTTATTACGAAAAGTTTTCAGTCATGGCTATTTTTCGACATAATCGCCGTGATAATTTTGTCATTGGAAGATGTCAGATGAGGGATGAAAATAACATTCTTCGAAAAATGTTGCCTCCAATGACAGTGATACGAAATGGATCTTAATATTCATTTGAAGCTTCTTATCAGTCTAGAAACTCTTTGTTTTGTGGAAAGAATGTAGAATTGGAATATTTAAATGTTTATGCTATAAATTTGGAATTTCAGCATGCTACTTGGCTAGCTTGTTTCCAAGTATCTTTCTAACGACTCGATTATCATTTCGTTGAAAAAGATCTTCTATTGCCCTTGTCATCCCCTCCCTTCATGGAAGGGTGCGACTGAGAATTTCACCTGGAATGAAGAATTGGCTAGGATGCCAAAATAATATTGCAGAACCAATGAGGATCTTGAAGATCAATCTCATATAACTAGCTCAATGTCTTTAGAATAGGGGATTGAAAATCTGATCTATCCGATATGACAAATGTCTGAGTCTTCACGATGATTACATCGAAAGGTAACTGTGACTTTTAATAACTTTCGGAAATAAATTCATCAAATGTTCTCTATTATCTTTTTTAAATAGTCCAACATAGGTAGTATAAAAAAGAAAATGGCCCTAATGCCGTCATTATGTAGTATAGAGAAATTATTCAGTACAGTATCGACAAGAAGAACATAAATATTTGATTGCCGAATCTAATACTTGGTTTTTTTTTAGCTTAGAACTTTAGATCTCTTTCAACTTAGGCAGAAATGGTACAGAACATTTGATTAAAGTTTTGAGATTTTGTTAAATTCTTCAGGAAGAACTTGGAAATAAGAATTCTAAAAAAAATAAGGCATAATTTTTTCAACAACTATAAACTTTAATAAACTTTCCAAGCGAAACATTAAAAGTTTCTCTTCGAATTTTTTTCTTGTTTTTATAAATTACGAATTTATGAAAATAATGCTAATGGTCCCATCCCATAAGAAATATTAATAAACGTTATTAAATAAAATTTCTTCATTTTTTTTCTATTTGTGATGTGAAAATAGTTATATTCTTCTGTCGTAATAAATATACATATTTTCTATAATTATTAACTTCATGCTCAAATGAAATGCATTATGTGTTCACAACGATTTAATTTGCAATCTACTGCATATTTCGACTTGAAGAAACCGGAGGTCTTCCTGAAACATTCTCGCATAATCTCTAATAAACATACTTGTGTATTATTAACCGTATGATAGCAAACAGTACTTACGAAAGAGTCTATTACAATGGTTTACCTATTACTTACTATGAAACCAAATGCACATTTCGGATGATTTTTTTTCATGCATATTAAAACCAGAATTTTACATAGAACTGAAATTATAGTCATTAAATCACATTCCAAATTCTATATATTCAAGTAATTGAGCTTTTAAATTGCATTCGTATCTTTAAGAAAGTACAAATTGAAGACGCCAACTTCTTGTTGAATTTGGTTCCACATTTCATACATTCCTACCATTTAGACTTTAAACCTATGAACTGAATTTTATCGACTTAGCTTCCTTCATTTTGCATTTATTTTTCTTCATTTTGCATATATTCTTCATTTTGCTGATAGATGAACAGATACATTTCGTCCGAAAAAAATTTCTTTGAAAATATGATAGCCATCTGTAAATTTAGAATAGAGACCTTGAACCAAAGTTCATTCTTCTTGCTCAAAACCCTTTTGAGTTATGGCGTTCACAGCCGGACAGATCGACATATTTCCAATAATGTGTTTTTCAGACTCAAGAAGATCTGCAGTTCTTTTAAGCCTGAATATCTTTTAAGCCTTAGAGAAATTTATTTATAGACATCAGTATATTTTATGGCATAATGCACTATACAAACTCAGATGCAGCAGCAAATTTTACCACAAGTTTGATCTAATAGTTAAAGTCAAAGATTCAAAATTCATTTTTCTTAAAACTTCGCATATCAACAAACACAAGCTTACTTATGCTGGTAGAAATCTTAAAATATTTTGCTTGAATATCAAGGATTTTCAAAGCTGAGTGCATATTAAAATATTGTTACGAATTTTACCTCGGTTCGTTTGGATAGTGGAAGTTATATGGTGTGGAGAACGCTCAATCAGCAGTAGAAAAAGAAACAACGACGTTTATTTACAAGAAGACACACAGGACAGCACAAAAACGACAACTATATACAGCATAGATGACGATTATCTTCAGCCGAGACGTGTAGCATACAACAAGAATCTACTGCAGACAGTAGCGCACAGCTTAGTTCAGCACTGGCTTGACTCCGTCGCTGCTCTGCTAATCCCTGGAGGACCAGTTCTTCACCGTCGATTCCGACTCCTCTTCTCCGTCGATTCCGACTACTCTCTCCAACCACTCTGACTACTCTGTCTGGCAGCTGCAGAACCCTTTTATAGGTCTCAGTAGCCGGGGCTAGAAGCCTCTCAACCAATCAGGAACGTTCAATGCGTATCTCGGTTCCTACTGGACGGATCGGGAAATTCTCGATGTTTCGGGTATAATCTATTTTGGCGCCAAAGTCGCCAAGTCGCCAAATGATCGCCAAGTTTGTCTCCAAGCCCTGGGACCTCCGACGCGACACCGGACTCCGTCCAATACCGATGACTTTAAAACAGTCTTTCTGGTGATGGAACAAACTATGTTGGGAAGCCGCATTGCAGGTTTGTAACAATATTCTATTATTCTCTATCACAATATTTGTTCATAGCTTACTATGAACAAACTCTCTTAAGGAATAATATTCCCCAGTTTTTTATCGACGCTAAAAGTATAAGAAGATTTTTAACATTTTAAACAAACCATGTAAGATGAATTGATATTGCGAGCTATAATATAAATAAGCAGATTTATTTTCGAAGTCGTATTTTTGATTCATTTTATTTTGAATATTATAGAGTGAGCAAAAAGTCCGTAAAAACTTTAAAAATTTATAAAACGCAAAAAATTGAACAGAATAAAACGGTTTGCAGGTTGAGCATTGAAAAGGGATTTTTTTTTTTTAAGTTTAGAAAATAATAATTCAAAAAGCAGCCGATAGGCGGCGTTTTGTACATAAGTGAAAGAAAAGACAAGCAAATAACAAAAATAGTGTTACAAATCATTTATTACAACAATGTGTGTTCTACATTTTGACGACATTTCAACATTTAGATTTTGAAGCTAATGTTTCCATTTCGGCTGCAAGGCGCAATGAACACGGTCTGCCTTAGATTTGGTCACCCGGACCTTACACGATCCTTTACGAGATCCAGTTTCCTCGAATCGCTGAACAAGATTTATGAGGCCTGGCATTGTTAAAGGCCCTTTTCCAGTCTACACATTTCTCTGAAGTCGGAATTTAAGCAGTGTTAATTCCAGGTTCAGATAAAACAACTTCATCAACAAAGTTTTATCTTTTACATTTAAGTCTTGTTCACATACAGGGCAAGCTATGCAAAACTGATTCTGGATCGAGAGAGTACGTATTTATAATCTCCTCTCTCATTTGCATACATTCAACTAATTCGTTCGTATCAGCGCCATCTGTTGGCAGTTTTTTTTCTCATCTTAAAACAAATCCCATGACCTATCAATGGTAAACCTGCAAACCGTTTTTTATTCTGCTCAATTTTCTGGGTTTTATGAATTTTTAAAGTTTTTATGAACTTTTTGCCCACCCTGAGGAATAAAAAAGATTATTATAAATTATAAAATCTATACAGATAATCCATCCTAACAGTTACCCAGTAATTGATTTCTAAACTATTATTGAAAAACATAAATCTTTAAATAAAGTAAATAACTGTGCTTTACGTTAATTTAGCCTATAAATATATGACTAAGAAAATAACCAAGTTTAAATGTCTCAATACTATACAAGTTATATTTAGTAAAATATTTTTGGTATTTTAAAATTTTACACACAATAAAAGGAATGTTTTAATTGTCTGATTCCAACACGACGGAGCTCTATTTTCATTAATTTAGACCGATAAAGCAACTACTTGTTGATTTGCGGATCTTTCTTGACGTTTTCGTTTTAATGATTTAAGAATAAGCTTAAAAAAGTTATAATAAAGATCTCTTAACTTAGACAGGTTTAGTCGAAATAAATATGAACAACTTTTATTTAGTATAAAATATAAGTTTTTGAAGAACATCTTACTATTTATGCAGGACTCAGGAATCACTACTATTTAGAATCACGCACATTTAATTACATTTAGGACGAACAATTACATTAACATAAAAGAAATGAACATTAAATAGATTTCGTCGAATACGTCGCAGGATTAATTCACATGTGCCATCTCGTCTTTCGTTCAGAGACCCGTCTCGTCTCACGCGTCTTGACTTTCGTTCAGACCCATCTCGTCTCGTTTGCACTCCGTCTAACAAGCATCAACGCCTGTTGGCCAGCAGATGGCGCTCGTTATCAGGCGTTCGTCACTACATTTATAACTTATAGAACTGGTGAACTTTATAAAATTTCACTCTTGCTAATTTTTTCAGCAGTGAATCTATTAACACAAAGAACATAAAGAATATTCTAAACATCATTTACAGCATAATTTTTTTTGCCAAGCAAATACTTTTCCTAAAAGAACCAGCTTTCGCGACAGATCTATACGTTAATAACGCTTTATTTAAATAAAGTATAACAAACCCATATATAATTTATTTAAAATAATATTAAGGTAAAATCATATTAGATGCTTAATTTACCTAAGATACCTAATTTTATTCAAGGATACTAGTTCCTTAAACTGTAAATGAATAACAGCGGTAATTATTCTCTATACATTATCAGATTTTAATTATTTACAGTTTATTTTTAAAAATCAGAGGACCAAACTTCACAGTTTTCGAAAAGAAAATGAATCTAAACGTAAATCGCATTTCACTGAGCCCGATTTGAAATTCAGATTTACGAAGTTTCTAAACACTTTTCACTTTAATCTAAACTATAGAAAATTCTAAATTGTCCATTTTAATATGTTTAGTGTGGATCGCCCTGAGAATATTCAGTCAAGAAATATGATCGATTACTGAAAATATCGATAATCGGAATATTTGCACCGTATTGAAGAATGATAAAATTTAGCGATACGCATGATAAAAGTTTCTTATTTCATATTTTATTCAATGAATCATTCAATTACCATAATCTGGAAGCATTTTTATAAAGTTTTTCATTTTTTTTTATGTGTGTGTTGGTTGTGATATTTCAAGAAAATCATTATCTTTACTGCTTAAAACTTTAATAGAAAAAATGACTCGAATAAGTGTGATTTAATTTTAAAAATATATTGGAATTCGGTGTTAAATTATGCGAAATAGAAACAAATGAAGTTTGTGGCTTCAGGGCGAAACATCAGAAATATATTTATATTGCCGCATTGAAGAAAGACTGTCGAATCTCCATAGCCGATTGGTCATGGCACTGGTCTTGTGATGAAGAGACCTGGGTTCGAATCCTGCTAGAGACACTGAGATTAATGCTATATGTAAATACTTAATTCCTTTATTTCATGTTCCAGAAGATACTGGACATTTCTTTAGTTTACCAGACAAGTGTTCTGGACTTTTCTTACTGTCTCCCGAAGAGTATTCTGGAACTTTCTCTGCTTACATAAAAGCAGAAGATTTGTCAGTTACTGTATTCTCAGTTCTGAGTTCAGAGTTGAGTTAATAAATTGGTTTAGCTCTACCTCTTGTGTGTGTCATTATTAAGTTCCATACTAAAGTATCTACGTGACATTCTTTGGTGGAGGCGCCGGGTACTATTCCAGTCAGCGTGGAAACGCAATTACGAAGAAGCGATCACCTTAAAGGCCTTGAACCAGAATTTGGACTTTATAATCCACCATCCAGAAAGACAAGGGAAATGCCTGTGGAACCAGAGACAAAACCGATCATCCTGACATCAGCACAGCAACAATATAGGAATCCCTCTGTATTTAAAGAAGACGTAGGACAAGACCCAAAAAAATAGCTGAAAGAATACGACGTATCAGTGGTGTACAAAAGTGGAAGGAAACCCAAAGATGCTGATAGTCTGTCCAGAAACTCATTGAAAGTCGGTGCTTCATGGTCTGGGGACTCCATTGGTGCCACTGTATTCACTAATCTCTCAGAAGAACAGATGAAAGATCCAGAATTGGCAAGAATAATAAGAGGCCAACAAAGTACCGAAGCAAGCAGGCTTGGAAACTTTGAAGTAGTCGAAGGAGTCCTCTACAAGAAGAATTTTGATCCGTCCGGAAAGAAATTTCTACCAGTGATCCCGAAGCATTTACGGCTCAGTATTCTAGAATCTCTCCATGATGACCCTACCGCCGGACATCTAGGATTCACCAGGACTTATGATAGAATAAGAAAGCGATTCCATTGGTCAGGTTTGTACAGAAATATTCGAAGATATGTGATGCACTGCCGAGAATGTCAAAGGAGAAAATCTATTCCTCAGAAGCCACCAGGTCATCTCGTGCCTATTCCACCAGCTGCCGCCCCTTTCCATCGCGTCGGAGTCGACCTGCTTGGACGATTTCCAAAATCTGACGACGGCAACAAATGGATTGTAGTATGCACCGATTATTTGACACGGTACGCAGTCACCAGAACTTTACCAACGGCGGAAGCTACCCAAATTGCCAAATTCCTACTAGAGGACATAATCCTGAAGCATGGAGCTCCACGAGTTATCATTACAGACCGTGGGCAAGTTTTTCAGTCCAAGCTGGTATCCGATATTAATCGACTGTGCAATATCACTCATCGAATGACAACAGCCTATCATCCGCAAACAAATGGCCTTACAGAACGATTCAACAAAACGCTAGCAGATATGCTTTCTATGTATGTTGATGTCGAACAGAAGAACTGGGACCAGATATTGCCGTTCGTCACATTCGCCTACAACACTGCCAAGCAGGACACGACAGGTTTTACGCCCTTCTACCTCCTACATGGGCGAGAAGCTGAAACGCCGTTGGATACGATGTTTCCTCGCTGCCCCAATGACTTCAGCCAAGAAGATGATTACGTTAGTCATCTGATCAATAAGGCAGAAGAATCGAGGCAATTAGCTCGTGCACGAACTCTCGAGGCTCAGCAGAAAGATCGCCGGCATTATGACTCCAAACATCGGATGGTGGCATACGAACCAGGGGATTTGGTGTGGATTTTTATTCCAGTTCGTAAAATGGGGCTTTCTGAGAAGCTACTCAAGAGGTTCTTTGGCCCTTATCAAGTCTTGAGGCTGTTGTCCGACGTCACCTATGAAGTAGCCGATTTCGATCCTAATTCTAGAAGGCGGAAACCGACAGAAGTTGTCCACGTTTTACGTATGAAACCATACCATGACCCAGAAGAACAAGACGACCAACATTCTTATAAAATAATGGAGGTTCCGGAAAGAGACATTTCTCAGAGACTACTCACCGTGAAGATACGACAACTTATACTGGCCCTGTGACTCGATCGAGAGCTAGAACCATACAATGAAATGTCATAACATCGAAACGCTGTTCTTCTAAGGAGGGAGCAATGCCGCATTGAAGAAAGACTGTCGAATCTCCATGGCCGAATGGTCATGGCACTGGTCTTGTGATCTAGAGACCTGGGCTCGAATCCCGCTAGAGACACTGAGATTAATGCTATATGTAAATACTTAATTCCTTGATTTTATGTTTTCCTTTATTTCATGTTCCAGAAGATACTGGACATTTCTTTAGTTTACCAGACAAGTGTTCTGGACTTTTCTTACTGTCTCCAGAAGAGTATTCTGGAACTTTCTCTGCTTATATAAAAGCAGAAGATTTGTTAGTTACTGTATTCTCAGTTCTGAGTTCAGTTAATAAATTGGTTTAGCTCTACCTCTTATGTGTGTCATTAAGTTCCATACTAAAGTATCTACATGACAATATAGAGCGAAAAGAATAGATAAATTCAAATAGAATTAAAATTTTTAATTATAAAAAATATTTTTATTTTTAAATTTTCCGCAAACAAATGGCCGCAATTTTCCGCAAACAAAAATATTTTTAAATTTTTCTTCAGAGTACTTTATTAAGTATATTTTTAACATCGTTCTTTATTTTATTTTGAATGAAGTGCAAAACGTAAAGTATTGTAATCATCAAAAAAAACTTCATCTCGTGATTTTGACCAGTTCTAGACTTCCTGGGTCCAAAAAAATAGTTTTGGAATAAAGTCAGTCATTCTATCTTTTCATTCAAATTGAAGAAGGGCAATGAAGAAATTATTTTTTTCTCCGTGTATGAGTAGCGAAAATAATTTTATATCGAGAACATTTTTGTTGATAATATGATAAAATTTTATATTAATCATTGTAAAGACTTTCAAAATTCCACTTTATCTACATTATTAATTCATATATAATAATGGAGGAAGGACAGGTAAATATAATTATAATGTATATCTTTTTTTTTTTCAGATTCCGAGAAATGAAAAACGTTTAAAATCGTCAAAATTTGAGTGCCGAATATTTGGAGATTACAATATCATTTTGTTGTATAAAATATGAAAGAGAAATTAATAATTTAAATAAATATTTTCATATTTAGAAGCTAAATACGTTAGACCGTTACGTAAGCTAAATATGTAAGACCGTTTCGGTGGTCCTGGGGAGGTCGTCTGGGGAGGCATTATGATGAACGGGCGGACTGAGCTCCACGTTTTCGACAGAGGTTCTGTAACTGGAGATCGCTATTGTCAGGAAGTGATCCTTCCCCATGTGCGTCTGTTCCGAGGTGCCATTGGATCAGACTTCGTTTTTATGGATGACAATGTACGGCCACACAGGACTCATGCTGTTGAGGAGCTCCTGGAAAGTGAAGATATCACTCGAATGGATTGGCCGGCGTGCTCCCCTGATTTAAATCCGAGAGAACATGTGTGGGATGCTTTGGGGAGACGTCTTGCGGCACGATTACATCCTCCTGGGAACACCCGAAAACTTAAACAGATGCTGATTGAGGAATGGGCACTCTTACCTCAAGAACTGTTGGACAATCTGGTGCTGAGTATGGGGAGACGGTACGAAGCAACCATTGCAGTAAGGGGAGGGCATATCCCATACTAAGGAACATCTGCTTGCTGTTCTTCCTCTTGGACAGACAATCATGTGTAACGATACTATGAGTTCAATAAAGCTTTTTTTTGTTTGATTCCATACTGTATGCATTGTATTCATTTCTGCGCAACCATGCTTTCGTCATTCTTTCAGAACAAAATGCTGTATCTCATTTCTGAATTTCATGCCTCTCAGATGATTTCTCGTGACGTTATGGCAAAAAACATACCTGCTGCTTAAGTTTTGCACACCAGTGTACATTCCTATGATAAGATTATTAATCTGCAATATTGTTTTCTTGCAAAGTCAATGTTGTAGCTGAAAGAGAGAGTTACAGATATTCTTAATAGGTACCGGGTCATCGAGTCCATTTTCTAGTGATTAAGCATGGCGACGAAATGAAAAGAATTATAGTAATATCTGTATTAGGTGCAAAGTTTCAGATATCTCCTAGAAAATGCGATATTCTGTTGAAATATTTTAAAAAACAAAGTGAGTACACACGGAGTCTTTTCTCTCTGGTGCGTTAATCGTTGAAATCTATGGCTGCGTTATGCGGAACAATGTGTACTAATAAATTGGTGATTTAATATGCTGTTAGTGTCTATTGTACTTCATTGTATATTTAACTGTTTTTCTTCCATTTGTTCTTATTTTCCATAATATTCTAAGAATAAAGCGTCATCTTTCATTATCTATCACATTGGTTCCCCTTTACTTTTATATTTCGCATGCAATTGTTTTTTTAATATTACTTCAATAATTTTCAGATAAACCTTTGAATGATATGAGGGCAAATCTTAATCTTTTCATCAGTGAATTTTTGAATGACTGATTTCCCTTGCTAACCAACTGTAAGTTAAGTCCTTATAGGTATACATAAAAAAGTAGACGAACATAACATTTTCTTCGATATGGGGATGTCTATTGTTTCCGAAAGTTTTTTTTCTGTCGCCAGTTTTCTGATCGTTTCGTTGACATTGATTGAATACGATTTTCTTCCGAAATGGAAAGAGAAAGCAAAGAGATGGGCTTTTAGTGGTGTTACACTAGGAATCGTCTCTTATCTTTCTTATTTATACAATTTTCCTTGCAGATATCTCAAACAAAAAACAAAACAGGAAAAAAGCGTTTAATAGAGTTGAAAGTATCTGAGAAGGACTGACATCATAACATACACTTGCTATAAAAAATAAATATTAAGTACGTCAAATTATTACTCACAGTTCCTTTTAAATAATATGTGCACCAAAATCTGGTAGTTAGAAGTAAGTAAGAGTAGAACATAATAATTATTTGTATTTTACCTCAAATTCTGTTGTAAGATAAAAGTCATCAAAAGAATAGAGAATTAAAAATCCTCATGAAGGAAATAAATTAAGACAGTATCTTAGAAATGCAACTTTACATTAAAAAATAGAGTTTTATAAATTTTTCTCTTTATTTTAGTCTTTAATTTGCAACTCAATGTTTCAAATGGTGTGTTGTCCTGGAACCAGTTTTTCTTAGATACATTAGATTTCTTAGATTAGGTGACATTACTCACATGGAATTAAAATTTACTAAATAAAATTTAATTTAAATGTGTTAACTCTCAGATTGTTTCATTGATTTTTTTTTAAATTACGATACAAAAAATTAAAAACGTGGGAAAAAAAAGTTTTTAATTGAAACAACTCACTTTTTTCCCACAATAAAACTGAAAGTTTCATTTTACATACTTTTGGCTGATAATACTTAATTATTTTGGCGGTAATTATTTACATTGTGTTCAAATTTATACCGAAGAAATAATTTTATTAATTGTTTAAAAATTACTTTCTAAAATTAATTTTTTTAAAGAAAATTTCTTTGGACTTTGACTTAATGATTAATTTTCAATGCTATAAAACGCGGACTTTGGACATTAACTTCAAAATAGGATTTTCATTTTCACTTTTATAAACTTTTTAATTTGCACTTGAAGTAACTTATAGTAGATTGATTCAATTCAATTTTTATAAAGTAATAATTTATAAAGTAGTGAAAGCCAATATTCTCGTCAAAAAAGATATCGCCGATGGCGGCTAGTTTTATATATTTTTAAACCTGTTGATTACTCATGTATTCGCACATTACAATACTTCAAGTCACATTCTGCTAAGATGTTATAAAACATGGTAAAAAAAATTTCAAAAGTAGTAAATACAATTTACATAACACACTAGTATAACCTCAGAGATATTAAATTCACCAAAATTCACCTCTTATCAATATTTATCTCCACAAAGACGAACGCTCTTTCGCCACTTTCCTTCTGGCATTTATTAATTAACTTATTATTCCCCGAGTTTCTTGCAACTTTCCCAGCATTCTTTGGGAAATGGATGGCACGAGGTTACTTATTACACTCGCTATTATAATAGTCTCCTTCGTATTTCAAGAATGCAGGAAATTGGGTTAGGAATTTCCCAACGATAAAACAAATTAACTCCTTGCTTTTTCTTGTAATATTTATGTAATTTTCACAGAGTTATGAACATAAAATGGCCGAGGAACAGGGTAAAAAATTTTAATTTTTACTTTTTTTAGATTTTGATTAGAATACATATTTTATAGCTTAAATCTTTTTTTTTTTTTTTTTTTTGACGTCAAAGTGAATTGTTGTCCTTTTAGTAGGTTCTAGTAAAGCAGGAAAAATTTTTATATCAATTTTACAAAAAAATTATATGTATTTGAAATGTTTGTTTCAAAGGATGAAAATAAAATTATTAACGCTTGATATAATTACCGTGGTGACACATAAATGAGAGAAACTTTAAAAAACAGTTAGTGCAGAAATGAATAATTTAAAATTGTTTTCTTGTAATAAATTTGAAATAATTTCTAGCAGTTTTGATTAAGCACAATATTCTCTATAAAAATAAATTCACCCACACACATACATGAACACAAACTGATAATAACAATTGAGCAACTGAATAAAATCTTTATTTTTTTAAGTTAACGAAGTTAAGTGGTCAATCATTAGATAAATATTTTTAAAAATTGAAGAAATTCTTATCCTTTCTATTTACAAGATGAGAAAAAGTTCTAATCTCCAAAATCATTGGATCTCTGGATGTTAACGAATCGCCATGTTTAAGACATCATTGAATCCGAAAACTATATTTTTGAAAATATGTTTTCCTGCCATTTGGGCTGTGAAAACAATAACTCAAAACTATATTGACTTTGTTTGATAAAATTTAGACATGCTTAGTTAAGATCAAAGTATTTCTTTTTTTCTATAAGAATTTGAACAAAATCTGTCGAGAAGAAGTACTTTCACGTCCTTTCCGGTGAAACAATGCCTCCAAAAATGCAAAGAGCTACATGGATACAATTTGGTACATAGGATTATTCATCAGAACTGTTGACTAAATGTTGAACAAAATCTGTCATAAAGAGATCATTTGTTGACATTTACAACCATGATAACTCAACAGCACAATGGCTTTGTTGAAAGTGAAATGTGGTCTTTAGGGTAAAGGAAAATCTTTAAGACAAAATTGTAGGTGTATGCCAAAGTTTCATTCATTCGAATGAGTAGAATGCAATCAAAATTAATATAATTTCTCCATTGTATTACGGTAACAATATATTACGCAATATTGGTACAATACAATACAATAATGGTATTGTATTACGCAAATCATGCCTTACTACGTCACTACGCAAGAAAATCGGTAGAAGGGGAGGACAACACTAGATATTGAGAATTAGTATGTCCTTAAGGGTCTTCCACTACCTCCCTACATAAGCTCATCACCCTTAATTGCTGATGAGACATAACAAGATGGAAAAAGAGCATGAAAGAAGGTACTAGATTGCTAAAGTATACAAATCGAATGTTGATTTTGAATATTGCCTTCTATTTCCTATTTATCAGTTATAGGCAATAAATAAGAAGACAATTTTGCTACTTACTTCTTATTTCATACAATATATCTTTTTACAACCTTAGCACTTACAAGCTTTTTAAAGCACGAGTTTTAAAAAGTTTGTTCTCATAAGTTTAAGGAGTAGTTACTCTCATAAGTTTAAGGGATCCATTTTTTTCTAGCAAACAGTGCGAATTAAAAAGGGCTTGCCTTAGCGAAGATCAAGTTAGAATAAACATTTCCAACGTAATTAAATGATTTAAAATGTTATCGAGAAGAGAACGAAAGGTCTCTTTAGTTGTGGCAAGGTTTAAATAATGCCTAAATGGGTTTAAAGTGCGTTGTATTTGGTCAAGGAATTAATTCGTGCGGTTTTACAAGAGATGGCGTAACTAGCTTATTGTTCCATAGTTTCGTTTGTTCAAACATGCATTTAAAACTACTGTTATTGCGCATCTAGTTTAGTATACGCCGTTTGGTTTAAGCGTAAACAACAACAATTTTTATTCAACTGAAAATGTCAAATTTTGTTCCTGATAAAGTGCTTTGCGGGGGGTTCTTCTTCATTACTTTAACATGAAGAAAAGTGCTACCGGAAGTCATCGTATTTTGGTGGAAGTTTAAGGTGACCATGCTCTAGCTGAGCGAACGTGTCAGAAGTGGTTTGCAAAGTTTAAAAGTGATGATTACGGCTTGGAAGACCAAGAACGACCTGGACAGCCAAAAAAATTTGAAGCTTCTGAAACCTGGTGAAACTATTAATGGAGAACCTTATCGACTTCAGTTGATGCGTTTAAAACAAGCTTTGGCCAGAGAACGACCAGAATGGGATAACAGACATAATAAACTTATTTTTCAACATGATAACGCTCGACCACATGTCGCAAAACCGATCAAAACATATTTGGAAAATGTCGGATGGGAAGTGTTACCCCACCTGCCGTATTCACAAGACATTTCTCCTTCAGACTACTACTTGTTTGATTGCATGAATACCGATTTGCTTGGAGAGCGGTTCACTTCTTCAGAAAATATTGAAAAATGGATCTCTGATTGGATTGTTTCGAAAAGTGAGGAATTCTTTCGACACGGAATTCGTAAATTGCCTGAAAGACGGGAAAAAGTAGTGGCTAGCAATGGACAATATTTTTGATAAAGTATTTATGTATTTTGCTTTCTAAATAAAGCTTTAATTCTTTATTAAAAACCGCACAAATTAATTCCTAGACCAAATAAGATTTTTTCCAAATTCAGCTATATGCAGAAAAGTGAGGAAAAAAGTTGAGCAATGGACGATATTATGAAAAGAGAGACAAAGAAAAATACCATCAATTCTTGTCATACTGACAAGATACACTCCGCCCAAGTAAAAGTCAAATGGGGAAAGATAGACCGCCATAAAGCAATCCATTCGTTAGGAAAGACCGAAAGAAAATCGTCTACCACCAAATGGAAAAACCGAATACCTGAAGCCGGCAAATTTACCCTAAAGTCTTTTAAACAATAAGATAAAATAGTAAATAAAAAAAGGAAAGAAGGAAAAAAATTAATAAATATATAAATATAAAATAGAATTCTAATCGGAAAAAATGTGTCGATATCCATGTTTATTGATGTCTAGGCTCTGTCTAATTCTTTAGAAAATAATTTTCAGCAATAAGAATGGCAGAGCTCCTGAGAAGTTGGAATTTTAATAAGGTTCCCAATTCGATTTTCATCCTATCAGAATGCCATCGTTTACGCTAATTATTCCAAAGTTTACACTTTTTGATATTGTGTGAAACATACCCACAGAGAAACACTTTGCATTGATATGCATTAAAAGAATTGAGAATCTGTATTCCTTGAGTAATATGAAACACATTTGATTAACCAATTATATCATCCGAATGATACTAATATGATTTCGAGTAACTGATAAAATTTAATGACAATTCAAGGAATAAACTGTTGCATCCTTCATTTGACCCACTACACTCTTGTATTCCTTATCAAATTATGTAATTAACTAGATGTCGCAATGGTCCAGAAAATTTCAAAGGACAATCACTTCATTTAAATTCCTTTAAAATGCAGAAGTCCAGAAAAGCGAAAGCGAATTTCTTCGCTTCTGATGTCAGAGGATTAACCGGACCCGTTACGTTTCGGAAAAGACTGGCGATAATTGAATGCGACTGAATTCTCTCTCTTCCTCGGTATCTTCTGCAGGAACCTCATCTGAGAAAATTTTCCAGAGCTGAATCTCCCGCTACATTAAGATCCGAAGAAAGTCGCCGAGTTAATGAATGGAAATGAAGACACAATGTCCTTTATTCCATTACACTCGTCAGCTCTCCTAATTAACGATTTGGAAATGAAGATTTTATGCCAAGGAATATCCATAAAGAAAGAATGGTGATAAAGTCAACGGTGCGGAGAAGGAGATATTAACACTGTAATTGTGTTTTTTAACAGAGTAAATTCGATAATATGTCGAGCATTGATTCTTCAGACCTAATCAACATGGGTTTTTTCCGGAAATATCAGCTTTGTTTCATAACGGACAATTTACCTTTGGCAGAAATTGGTGAAAGATAAATATCTTTCCATTCTAGGCATTCATTTATTATAACTTGAGAGAAAAAGATTCAAATGTTAGATAATTAGTATTGAGTAATGATTGCTTTCTGATTTTTAATTTCCGATTTTAAAATATGTCCATCGTAAAATTTTCAGATTTTACTTTACATTTTCTCCAACACATATTAGAGGTTAAAACTCTGTTCTAATTCCAAAGATTTTGTATGGAAATACAAAACCTGTATACTTTTGTATAATGATTTGATAACAGTGTAATAAATGAATCACAATTCATTAGTAATCATGTTACTTCCAAACTTATTTTTGTAAAAATTTAAGCTTCACGAATTCTTTCGTGCTTTGCAATCATATTAATAAGTGATAAATTTAATGATAAATAAGTTTAAAGAATGAATCAAACAACCAGGACTTTAATCATGACACTTTTAAGAATAAAAAAAAGGCAAATTTGGAAAAAAAATCTTGAAATAATTGTGAATTTTTAATAAAGGCTCAAATAAAAATAACTCACATCATGTAAATTGTTATAATCAAATCAAATGAAATTTTAATCTTTTTTGTGATAATTTTCGAAAATTTTAATATAACCTATTCAATTTAATAGAAAGAAATAAATGCCATTAAATTCAACTCAATTAAGAAAAGATTTTTTAAGATAAATTTTATTAGTAGCTTAGAAATTTGTAAATATTTTATTTACTGGTCTGTTACTTCTAAATTTTACTATGATCAAAAATTTTAAAATCTTTTTCTCAGTATTTTTTTTATAGAAACCAATACTACCAGACAAATTTATTGTTTGTTTACTTTGAAATTTTTTCCGATTGTTTATTTTCTTTGGTTTTGTTAATTGTAATGAATGTATCGTCTTTCCATCTGCATTATGTTATTCTTCATTCGTGATGAATGTTTTCACTTCATCAGATATCGAATTTAATCGGTTGGTAAGTAAAAGAATTGGTTTAATATAAATGTTAGATTCACATCAAAGAACTATACCTCGAAACTATTATTCGCCATTGCCATGAAAAAGCGCTTTCAACCTTTCTCACGGTCCACAATTTTATGGAAAAGGAGGAATAATCCCTTTCAAGAGAATATGCGAGAAAGTTTCAAAGAGACTGAAGTCACTGTTATCATTTATTACTCCTTTAACAAAGAATTTCTATGCAAATTGGGACAGATAAAAAAGCAACGTTATTTTAATAACCTTACATCTGTTCTGTTGATTGTATACATGAACTTTCATAATGGAATCAAGTTCTATGACTTCATAATCCATTAAAACTGAAGTGTCTAAGAAGTTTTTATTAAATTGAATGTTGTCTTTTCTAGTTATGCGATTTCATTTTCTCCGATTCTCCGTCACATAAAAAAAATTAATGCGCAGTATGTTACTTCTCTCATTTTCAGTATTGGAAGAAAATTGTGAGATTAAATATTTGGTAAAACAATAGAAATGGCTTGATTTTTTTTTTTTTTTTTTTTTAATGATAAAGGCTTCAGATAAGAATTCTTAGGACTGCCAGAACTTAGAAAAGAATTGTATTATAGTTGAATTGATATCATAAAAAAGATTTAAGAGATTTAATTTTTTCTTTAATTTTTAAATGGACACTAATATTTTCAGGAGGTTGTTGTTGAAACTTTAAAAAAAGTCTTAATTGATCCTTAATTAATAAAAATTTAAAAAGCCATTTAGAAATGCATATTTCACCATCAAAGTATATGTATGTTAAGTCTAAGTCTAAGTCAAACGGTTTGTCCGTACAGTGCTGACATTGGTACTGACAGATGCATTCTCAATTATTATCTG
The DNA here is from genome assembly GCA_026543865.1 of Argiope aurantia. Lineage (NCBI taxonomy): Eukaryota > Metazoa > Arthropoda > Arachnida > Araneae > Araneidae > Argiope > Argiope aurantia. The sequence goes on along the minus strand of JAPMOR010093824.1, from coordinate 111,497 downwards.
TACAGATTTTATAAGCTAAAAATCAGCGTAAGAGAAGAATTCTAGAAATTTTCCCTCTAATAATTTCATACACGTGTAATTCGATCTATTAATAAATGTGTACATAAATGTGTGTATTTAATAGAAAATAATATCTTGCAAACGAAAATTTTCAGTTGTACAATATGGAAAAATTTCAAAAATTAAGGCTACATTTACAAGGATTCACCCACATTTTTTTTATTTCAATCATTTACAATGATTCAGTCTAATATTATAATTTTAATTCCATTGCCTCACTGAGATATTTTTTTTTATTTACCGCTGTGTTCTATTTTCCAGATGTTTCGTTTACACAAAGAAGATAAAATGGCGCAATTGAGAGATCTCATCCTGAGCTGTGCATCAATCCATCATCACAGACAACTTTCCTGGCCACCGGAGAATTGAATTTTCACTAACCACACTGCCCAAGAAAAAGAATTCCGTTTCGTCACGATTAAGATTGAGAGAGGATGCTTGGATATAATGATACCTATTTGGGGCTGGAGTATTGCCTTGTCATGATAGGGAACTATCTATATCTTTTCCTATAATGGATTGGTTTATTTCCTGATATCTGCTTATTTCTGTTAGTTAGAATGTAAACGATGCTCAAAATAATATCACAATATAATCCTGTTAATATCTGCAAATGCCTTTTCTTTTCAAATGATGATATCTTTGAAATTTAGATACTATATGCCTTTGTCAAATCCTTTCTGTAAGCTCCTTGCTTGTTTGTTTCAAAGTACCTACTGATCTCAATTATTTATAAATGAATTTTATTTTTGATGATCAAATGATATTTTAAATATTTTGGTTGATTTTTGCCAATATTTGATGACCATTTTTGCTTAAAATGCGAATTTCTCGGAAAATCGTAAAATGATACAATTTCTATTATTACTGCAAAGAATATACTCGCCTTTTCGTCAGGGTGTGTATATGTTGGCTCTTTACAGACCAAACTATTTAAATTATATCCCTTAAATTTGGCTTATACATATTGTTTGGGTTGGTTGGTATTAAAAAAATTGTTTAGAATTTTAATCGATTAAGAGCAGGCATATTTGGAATGCTTATATGCAATAAAAGAACATGTTATTAAGATGGAATCTTTTTAAAGCTTATCAAAAATTCATGCGTAAAATTGCTTTTATTTTTCATATATCATGGACATAAAATTATGCATAAGAGATTTAATTGAAATTAAATGAAATTGCTCAAATTCTAATTATCTTTGAAATTATCTTTGAAATCTAATTACCTTTGAAAATTTATGACGTACATAATCAGTGTGTTTGCGTTCCATACTTCTTCATACTTTTTAGTTTCATGACATACTAGTAAAGATCAGCATGTATGCATCATGGACTTCTTCCATTGACCATTTGACACCAAATTTGGTACCATTAATGTCATTGACAAATTTAATGGACATTTAATATAATAATGACAAATTAAATATTAAAGACACATATCTAATTTAATTTATTTTGGTCGATGTGTTATGAGTCATTGCATTACTTTAAACATAATTAAACTCAAAGGTGGTCAATCTTTGGATAGATTTCTTCTACAATTTCATCTATATCCAGAATTCTCGAGGAAATTTCTGGTGCCAAATTTTACCCATTTAGTTCATTATCTTTTTTATTTATCATATTTGCTTACAGAATGGTGAAATTTCTGCCTTAGTATTTAAATAAAAATTAAACAATGATCTTAAATCGCTGTGTAAAATATAAACCTTCAATTTTGACAATAATTTCTAAATAACTCGAGTGAAATATCATCACACCTAATTTTATTAACTAATCACTTTTACAAAGTTTTATAAATTTCGACCATACAACGACTATTATACACACCCACATACACATACAAACTATTATTATTACTATTTGTTAAAATGATAATAAAAAATTAAAGAATAAATTCACATAAAATCACAGAAAGCATAGGCGGTTGCATAGGAAGAATATAGAATTAATATTTGCCTTGGTAAATGACTATAAGAAAAGTTTCTTTTAGATCTTATCCAATTACTCCACAATCGAGTCAATTGGCTGAGAGGCTTTTATTCCAAGGCGAGAAAAAAGCAAAACTAGAGTGTTTCCTCCCACTCCATCGCGCATTTTCACGTTTCATAGTTCTGACTGGCGAAGACAGTAGATGTTAAAGAGATGTTACAACAGCTTTTGGGAATTACGAAAGATTCCTGATTTAATAGATTATTTTTTCTCTATTAAACAATAAAAACACAGCCATCAAACGATAGCTGTTCATAATATATTGTTACGAAATTTTCTTTACCGGGGTTCGTTTGGATAGTGGGAGTGATATGGTGTAAAGAACGCTCAATCAGCAGGCAGAAGTAGAATAAAAACAACGACGTTTATTTACACGAAGACACACAGGACAGCACAAAAGCGACAACTATATACAGCACAGAAGACAATTATCTTCACCCAAGACGTGTAGCATACAACAGCATACACAGCAGCATACAACCAGAATCTACTGCAGACAGTAGCGCACAGCTCAGTTCAGCACGAGCTTGACTCCGTCGCTGCTCACCGTCGTTTCCGCCTTCTCCGCTCCGTCTTCGGACTACTCCGTCGTCTCGACTACTGGCTTCGTCGTCGTGCTCCGCTCGGACTTGACTTGCCTGCTCTGGCAGCTGTGGACCCTTTTATAGGTCTCAGGAGGCGGGGCTAGAAGCCTCTCAACCAATCAGGAACGCTCCAGGCGTATCTCGGTTCCTACTGGATGGATCGGGAAAATTCTCGAAGTTTCGGGTATTATCTATTTTGGTGACAAAGTCGCCAAATTTGTCGCCAAATGGTCGCCAAGTTTGTCGCCAAGCTCTGGGACCTCCGACGCGCTAGTCTCATTCAGATGACTGTAAAACTTTCTTTCCAATGATGGAACAAACTATGCTGGGAAGCCGAATTGCAGGTTTGTAACAATATTATTATATTCAGTATTGCTTTGTAGCAAACGATATTTTTCCTTTAAATATTAATATATCATAAATAACAAAAATGTATTTTCTTCCTCATGTAAGTAAATCGTTTGATATTGGAGCAATAATCTAAAAATTATTGAAAGGAAGAATGGAGTTGAAATTTTATCAGAAATATTTGTTGAATAATTAAACAATTTTAAAATCATATTTCCTATTAGCAATTAAAATTATAAGAGATATTTTTATGCTTTTATGTGTTGTTTTTATGGTACATCGTATATTTTTTGTTTGGTTATTTTGACCAAGCTCCTTTATTTTCTGAAGGTCTCCTTCGAAACTGCATTATTCTGTTGTTACGAATTCTGTAATCTGTCTCTATGAATTTATCATAAAACATTTTACTGTAGTCAGATGTTACTTCTCTGGTTGTAGGAGACTTCCCTGGCTTTGAATTTAAAGAGATAAAAATGATTTATCGATCACCCTCTATAGATAGATCATAGTTCCACCGATAAAGCTTATTTCCTGGTTTGATAAATATTTTAAAGCACAGCTGTTGTTGTTATTGTTGCCATTAGTTTTAAACTTTAGTTAAGTTTTATTAGTTAGTAAACTTTTAAAATAGTTTTGTTTCTAAACTTTTAAAATAGTTTTTTTTCTAAACTTTTAAGATAGTTTTTTTCTAAACTTTTAAAATAGTTTTGTTTCTAAACTTTTAAAATAGTTTTGAGCTACTGTGTATTAAAAGGATTGTGTAAAATTAACTCATTTTATGCTAAGTATCATGGCAATTATTTTTTTAAATATTGAGATAATAAAATGTTTACTCTTTAAATAAAAGTGTATGCGCTTATCTTTAAGGTAAATTGAAATTGTCAACAATGAAACAAAGAACACATATTTCCAAAAAAATTTACATGAATAAAGAATGTCCAATACAGAATATTTAATTCGATTTAACAGTTTTAACTCAAGTCGAAATGTATGTAGTTTGGTTTATCATTGAGACTTCTCACTGCCTTGCTAAAGAATTCTACCAAACAATTATAAATACATAAAAAATATTTATTTTGTTCAACAAAAAAAAATGAGTTTATGTTAGCAATCGACGATTCCATTTAACTGCGCGCCTCAAATTCCAGTGAGTCTTGTGAATATTTGCATTTTCTCCGTAAGAGACTGCAATAAAAGAATCACTGAAAATTCGGAGTGCCGGTAAAAAAAAATGTCAGTTTAATAATCAAATTAACATTCACTCCGAAACTTTTCATCCATTTCTTGCGTTTCTGTTCCTACTGTTTTATAAATATTCTCTGATTTACAATTCGACGCTGGTGGATTTCACTCTAGATGTCAGCGAGGTAAATATTTGGATCGAATTTAAGTTTCGTTTAACAAAGAGTTGAAAGTGGATTAAACTAATTTGCTCTTTACGGAAAAATTTACGGAACTTCGATTTTAAAATCTATTGTATAAGTTTTTAAGTTTAGACAACTGATATGGAAAGTGGAGCAAAAGAGTAAAATCTTTTGTTAAAAACTATTAACAAAGCATTTGTGAATGTTAATGTTATTGCTTTGTATGCTAATCAAAAAATGATATTACTTGGTATTATTTCAAAGAATTTTCATTTTTACATTATATTGCTTGAGAGATTTGATAAAAATAAATTAGGCCTAAATCTATAAGATTTAATGGAATAATGAGATGTTAAGAATGGAGATTTGAAATAAGTAATGATTTTATTATATTATATGAGGACGAAATAAATTAACTAACTTTCAATACATTTGCAAATATTTTGTTTTATCCTTTTTCTGAAAAATTAGAATCAGCTATTCTATATATATTTAAACATGAAGCATTATTCTTTAATATTAAAAGACAACATAATCAAAAGGCAGTCTTTGTATGAAGCCATTGAAAAATATATTATATCAATATTATCAATACTGCAATATTCTGTTTTAAGAAATATGTAAAGATAAAAAAAAATTAAATTTGTCAGAAATTATCTTTACTTTGAGGAAAAATTTCCTCATAATTTCTCCTAATAATGAATATATCACTGAATGTCTTTTAACTGGATGACCTACGATTTCTTCCATCTTAGCTGTATTGTCACATTCTGTATTGTCACATTCATTCTTCAACAAAATTAGTTACATAAAGCATACACGGATTTCACTTTGTTCCTCAAAGAGCAATCACTTTATTTTAACTTCATCGGAACAAAGCAGCTCTCAAAGACAAAAAAAAATTCCTCGTTTCGATGACTTTGGATTAATTGGACCCGTTACATTTTGAAAAATGGCAGACGATAGTTGAGAACAAAAAAAAATCTTATCTTTCTTAAATTAAACCATAATCTGAGGAAGTTTTACAATTCTTTACATTACTTTAAAATTCGAAGCTAGATGTTAGCCGAATTAATGAATTAAAATGTAGATTTAAGTCTTAATTCCGCAGCTTTCACCGAATCTCCTGACTAACGATTGGAAATCGTTTAACTTTCCGAAATGTCTCCTAGAAAAAAAATGGTACAAGTAAGGGAAGAGAAACTTTATTATTGCAACTATGTTCGTTTTTAGAACGGTTCTGATAATGTTCGGCGGATGGCATTTCAGAACAATTGGAAGGTGATCGTTTCCCACGAAAGTAAATAGCGTTCGACGGAAAATGAGGAGTGTTCCAATAGTTAATTCTTTTCCGATCTTCTCTTTGTATTTATTCATTTTCAATTTTGCCTATGTTAAAAGTTGCAGATGCTAGATAATTAGCGTTAAGTACAAATTATTTTTTATACTTTAATTTTTTGAGAAACGAGTGATTGGGTTCTAATTAAAAGTAAACTCAAAGTTTTGAAAAATTTCAAATGGAACAATAGACTAAAAGCGTTGTAATGAAACTACATTAATCAGATTTCGTTTAAAACTTGTAATTTTTTAAAATGTTCGTGTTTTTTTATACTATGCATGTTTTGATAGCCCGATAAGAATTTAGGAAACTTTATCTTTCACTTAATTTAACCCTTTCTAGGGCCATGGGAAGCATGCTTCCCACCAAATTCCTCAATTTTTGCATGAAATTATATTGGGATACGTTTTGATCAGTTTTTCAATAAGACAAAAGCTTAAATGCTTCAATTTCTTATCTTACACAACATAGTGTGCCTTGATTTGTTACTTAGTTATTAATATTAATTAATTTATCAAATTAAATTTCTCTAATAAGCTAAATTAATCACTTTTCTTAAGCCAAACTCAATCCTAAAAATACTTTTAATGTACCATGATTAGAAAAAATTGGTCTTTTAAAGAGTTAAAATATGACACATTTTCTCCAATCTCCACGTTGCTAATATTTGAATGTTTTTGTTCTTTGGCACATTAATTCCATTTACTACAAATGCAATTATTAGCTTTAAACTCATGAAAAATCTTAGATTTTTATTCAAAATATTTTAATAACCCATAATCTATGAATTATTTATTTAAGTTTTAACATTACTGAAAAAGTAATTTTCAATAAATATCCTGAAAGTAACTATATAATATTCAGAAACAATGTTATTCTAATTTTTCAACAGTAGATATATGTAGCAACAATAATTATGTCTCCTAATAAACAAGTAATGAATATTTTACCAAAACTACATTGCTTCCTTTTTTATAATTAAAGCATTGTTACAGTTACATTCATTGTAACTATTAAAAGAAATTGAGTGTAATAATTGCTTCTCTCTATTCTTACTTCTGTTGTCGGTCGCTTCGCAAAGAAAAGACATTACACATGAAATATTTTAAAGCTGGTCTATTTTTGTTCAAGAAAATTTATTTGTATGGAAGCTGCAACTTCTTAACAAAATACACTCAAATCCGTAAGTTGATGTTTGAGACAGGATTTGTAAGTTGGTTTTACTAATTTTTAGTGTTAAGATCGATGGGTTTGAAATAGTTTACTAGCTAGTACCCGGTGCGTTGCTGCCGCCGAAGAAATAATTTTGGAAATATGGTTTGAAATTTAAAATAGCAGTCTTGGTTAATTAGGAATCGCAGAAAGAATGATATTTATTTTCTTTTCGTCAATAAATACATTCATTGAAATTGAATGATATATATAAAGGAGAAGTACAAATAATACTTGTTTTAACTTTATTATTCAAATGCTTTAGGATAGACAATATTTTTTGGTTTTCCGTCTTCAGCAAAAACAAATTAATTTCTTGGCTGCCGAATCGTAAGCATCCAGCCTACAATTGGCCATGTGAAAAACATGGATTTTCTAGGTTCACTTTTAGTGATTGATCTTGCGCCTTGTTGTTTGTCATCAAGAATGCAAGTCGAATGGGGAACTGCAGTTGTTTGAAAGCAAAAGGCATGCCGGTGAGAATAACGGGAATGCGTGGAGTTACCACATATTCTCCAATCGACATTCCGTTAAGAATAGTTGCCTCGCTTCTTGCCACATATTGGCCTTTTAATTCTGATCAGATAGCATATAAACGTTGTCTTATGATTCTTGCCGCATGTTGATCTTGAGATTCTAAAGCATGTAAACTTACAATTCGTAAATGATTGTTCGCTTGTTGTTTCTCATTTGTTCGAGAAGCTCGAATTGGCTTATTTCTACTTACTGCACTGATAAATCTATTAAGTGACGAACGTTCGGGAACATATTTTTAATTGAAGCAATCAACACGATATACGTTCGTATAACCAAAATATCGTTTGTCGATTCACTGAATTAAAAAATTTACTGTTTGCCCTGAAAACTTTCCATTATCTATAACTCAACTTGATCGGCATCGATAGCAATAATTCTATTTTGTATGTGTAGATAAGTTCTGAATACTATGTGCGGTTAGCCACAGTTGAAATTTTGCATGCTCTGAATGACAATGACCATTCATTAATTAAAAAAAATTGCGCTTGCACTACATATTTTTGTTTTTATTTCACTCACATAGATTGCATTAATCATAATAATTTTATTTTGTTTGATATATGTGCGAATAACTCCGAATGACATGTGCCGTTTGCCTTTTACTGTTTGTCTTTTCTCAGTTGTCAGTTTTAAAATATAACATTCGCGCAAGTGCAAGCAATAAGTAGACTAAGTTTCATAGCATTCGGTTGAACGGTACGGCAGATACGAAAAAACAAAAATTCATTTTTATATATTAGATTTACTAAATCTTTGTTATAAATGCATTCTATCATAAATAAAATAGACTCATCAGAGAAATTTTCATTATGTAATGTCGTTTCAAATAATCAAATGCCATGCTTCCACAGATAATGCCAGCATTTATAACTGTTATAATGATATGTATTCTAAATGGGGAAATGAAGAAAATAATGCAATTATTATTTTTGGCGACAACCGTGATAGGCCTATTTCATGAAAGAATTTTCTGCTTTTGACATACTTTTTTCACAATCTAGCTTGTTAAAATCTACTTTAAACTCCTCTTTTATTTTGTCGTAAGATGGTGGCGCAAATAATCAAGCGGAGCAGTCACGGTAGCAAATTTTTGGCGAATACTTCACTGCATTTTTAGCTTTTTTTTTTTTTTGATAGATATGGCCGACTTGGCGTCATTACCGAAATAAAACAATTAAAGCAGATTTTATATCTTTAGATTTTACTCAACAGAAGGTAAATTATTCTTATTTTATCAATAAAAATTGAAACTTAACCCTAAACTTGGGAGGTGCGGTCTACGAGACAGCATATTTTTTACACTTAATTTAAATTTTCTAATGAAAGTATTAGTGTGAAAATCAGCCAATATATTCTGCAGATATTTTTCTTGGTATATAATTATGTTTTAGAAATTTTTCAAAATATATCATCATTGAAAAAAGCAATTGAGATTGAACATGCATTTTCTTCTCAAACTACATGTTACAACAAATAATATTCTTGAAAAAGCATATTACTTTTTACTTTTTAAATCGTATCTATTCTTCCAGCATACAAAGGTATATATAAAAATCAATATAATGGAAAATTCTAGAATTATATGAAAACTTTAAAAAAATTGACTCTTTGTTTTTATCGGCATCATCGGAGGGCATTTTTGGATCTACAAGTACAATTACAAAAATCAGGCTTTAAATTCAGTAGATATTTCTTTTGGTATATTAATAAAGTTTAGAAATTATTCAAAATACATTATCACTAGAAAAATTAATAATATTTGAACATACATATCAGAATCAGTCGAATGCGAACTTTCATTGAAGAAAATTTTCTGTACAATTATCCTCATCACTAAAATCAATTTCTGCTTCATTTAAAAGTCTCTGGGGCTCTGCTTCATAAAGATAACAGTATATTGGGTGATATTTTGTGGTTTAGGACAATTTGCTAAGTCTTGTATAACATTAGAACATTAAAAGGCGGGTACTGTCTCACTGATGTTGCGTAATGAAATAGTTTAAATATTTAAAAAGCATCCGCTGAAGCCGGTTGAAGGAGTGCACGTGTAATGATCACTAAACAAGAAGCTCCAGAATCAATCCATTCGATTGAACTATATAGGCTAGAATAGGGGTGACCGAAAATCCATTTTTAACAATCTGAAATATCGCACCTCCCCAGTTAAGGGTTATGCCAGTAAAATTGTTCTTCTCATGACTAGAGAGCGCGTTTTGAGCGAAATACGTAAAGCCAGAATAATAAGCATAAGTTTATTTGAACAATAAATTTATTTATAGACGGAGTCTAAGATCTGGCACATATCTGCAGTTAGGTGCGGACATCATAGATCAAATTTGATTTCTTTTATTAATCACGCTGTGCAGTTACTGAGGGCAACCTTACATACCTTTAGACAAAGAGATATATATTCAATATCTTCTCAGATTCCGTCAACATTTAACAAATATGTACTATTCAAAATCGGAGACTTAAATAAATTCCTCCTTTTTTGTGTGTGTTTCCATTTTCAGATACGAATGTGATTTGCCGATTTTCTTTTCCCTTGAAGAGAAAAGTGAAATTCTGTGTGACTAAAATTTAGAGATTTACAAAATGCTTAATTCCGTTTTTTTAACAGTCTGGGAGTTTTAAAGGCTTTTTTTGTGGGGGAGGAATTATATTCATCCATTAGTTTGTAAATCTTTGGCCTCGATAACTGAAAAGTTAGTTGCTACAGTTAGTTAAATTAGATGTATGGAATGATGACAAGATTTCAAGGTTTTCGTCAAATTTTGAAAGAACCCTTTTTGTCTGGCTATTAGAGTGAAATGGCACTCGATAAATACAAAATTCATAAACTTATTAAATACAATTTAGTGCAATTGTATTTACAATTTGAGTCATCTAAATTTTGAACCAAATCTGTCGAGCGGTTGCCCATTTGTCGGTCGTTTCTTTCGATAGCAATGATTTAATGCTATTCAGTTATTATTTTGTGACTATAACTTGGGTTTCATGTAGCCATACCAATGGTCCAAAATATTTTGCAGAGAAAACGGGATATTATTAAAAGTTACGAACTTCATTGGAGAATTAAATATTAAAACTAATTAATTATTAAAAACTCTATAATTTGGAGTTGACTGCACAGCACATATTTTTATTACTTGATGTGCATTTAAATGACTTTATCTTTCACTTAACATAAAGTACGATGCATTTTTCTTTCAATTTGGAAGTATCTAACAATAGAATGTGTATATTTTGTAGTATATTAAATATCTATTAAAAAAGCAGTTATTACTTTTAAAACCAGGAAGAATTTCAGAGTTCGATTAATATAAAGCATATCATACATTTTTTCTATATTTATTGTAAATATTTTGATAAAATTTAATCTTAGAATTTGTTTATTATAATTTTAATTCATCACTGAGAAATTGGTTGTAAAATATACTAAATGTAATTTCATAGTATGCAATAATGCTATTGTTTTTTTTATCAGGGAATGTATTTAGCAACAATAGTTCTCCTAACAAACCAGCTTTAATTACTTTGTCGAAATCACATGTGTAATAATTACAATTTCTGTGTAATAATTACAACTGTTACAATTCAAATCATTGTAATTATTACAACAAACGAAGTGGAATAATTGTTTCTCTTTATTCTTCTTTATATTGCCGACCATTTAGCAGGGCAAACGGATTTCTCCTGAAATTTTATCAATAAGGTTTTTAAAATTTTATTTCTGGTGAATTCAATATCTTAATAATAAATTGCAATTGGATCCATGATTCGATAATTTATGAAGCAATTGTAAGTTTATTTTGCTATTTTTAAAGCGCTACCGTTAAGCTTAATAAATTTCTCAATATTTTATTTTAACAAAACATTTTTATAATTGAATTTTATATTTGGCAAAAATGGGTCCAGTTTTGGAATATTTCCTTATTCAATAACGATTCGGATAATTGAATGTCGTATTTCCCCAGAAAATAGTTGTATTCTTAGATGTTAGAATGATCTTTCCTAAACGCAGAATGGAAATGTTATGAATTTGTTATTTGTTGGAATCAATCGTGATTGGAATATTTCGAGGCAACTGTTGCAAAACCTGGCAATATGTTTGCAATTTAGTTGAAACCAGTTTCCCCTTCCAATATCGCAGCCCAAACAATCAAAAGAAGTAACCCTCCTACAAACTTTTGGTGACTATATCACTGCACTTTTTGTCTGTTTATTATACGAAAACTATTTATCATCTTTATCTGAATAAAAAAAAGTTGAAGCAGATTTTTAATCCATTACAAATAATTAACTGATAATAAATTCTTTTTATTTTAACAAAAATGTATTGTAAATTATTTTTGTGAAATTGTTTCTATTCCAATTTGATAACTCGTTTTGGGCGTCGTATTTTCGAGCAAAATAGTGAGCTGTTTTGCTCAATAGCAAAATGGCATTTAGTAGCACGAGCGGGTTTAGCAAAATGGCATTTAGCAGCACGATAAATTTATTCATTCACTGCTTGAGTCCATGATTTGCCTCGTAATCCCCAATTGGTTGGGGAGACTTTGTATAAAATTTAATTTCTGCTCTGAATTATTTTTTCTCTTATCTCACCCACACACATCAGGCAGAGAGCTAGAGAGAAAATCAGTATATGGATTTGATCCCAAGTTTAACAGATATCATCAATTTCAGTTAAATAAATTTCATCCTTTTTAAAAGACGGCTTCAAATTTGAGCTATCATTTTCAGACACATGTCATGTAATTTTTTTCCTCAAATTAACTGGAAGAAATCCGCGTTTTTAAACAGTACATATTTAAATAAAAGTGGAATTCGAATTTTTCAATGATGTGCATTTTTTTAAACTAAGAAAAGATTTTGAAATTAAAAACACAGAGTTGTGCTTTTTTTTTAATTCTATTTGTGAAAGAAAGCACTTTAACTCCATTTTCAATAAATTTTCACCCTAATAAGTCATTTATCGTCTCACACAACCCTCTGTTGAATTCAAACTTCCTAGAAATCTGGTTCAATTGATTCCAATAGGCGAGTTCCAATGATTATAAAATCAATTGATTTTATAATCATTGGAACTCGCCTATTTTAAGATTATAGTGTAGCTCACCATCCTGATGCTTTTTTAAATAAATGAAGCTATTGAAACAATTCTCTAATTTTTCAATCAGGTTTCTGCATGAAGTCTTCGGTAATGCTTTTCTCTTCATTCTGCACATTTGTTTTTGCCATCTTTAAGAATTTTTGTTTATTTTCTATTCATTCCTCGGTTTGTAATGTTTGTTCTACAGAATTCATTGATCTGCCGATGGATTTCGAACATTGTCACATTCAGAAAACGAATGACAGCATGTGTTTCAAATTGATTGAAGCGTTTTAGATACTCACAAATAAACGTAAACGCGGTTGTATTCTTTCGTAATGGCATCTGGGGTCCAGCATCAAATTCTTGCACTCGCGAAACAGTGGTTGCAGTACCACAGCGGCCGAATTTCAAAATGATACTTATTTGAAAAACACGCATCGTGTCATTGAATACATTCTTCTTGTGCACTTCGTATATTAGAAAGGAATGAAGGAAATGGTATGTTGCTAAAATGATTTTAAAATTAATCGTTTGAAGCAGAATTCTAAACAAATTAAAGTGAAATACTTTTCTTACAAAAATATATTTACATATGGCATGCAAGAAACTATGTGCAAGATAAGCAAGCACAAGATTTCCAATCTGTAAAGATTTATATTTCCAATTTTGAAAGCGGATTTTTTCTTGCAATTTGGTCACCTGTAAGAAAAGGACCGCGGTGGTCTGGTGGTAAGGTTTCGGCTTCGGAACCGGAGGGTTTCTGGTTCGAGACCTGATTCCACCAAAGAATCATCGTGTAAGGGGGTCTGTTGCACGTTAAATCTGTCCTGACCAAACGTCCTCCCGCTGGTGTGGAGAGAGGGTGCGAGATCAGGTGTCGTCCTCGTCATCCGACCACCGTTCAAAATTACGAGGTCCGTCCCAAATTAGCCCTAGTTTTGCTTCAAACGGGACGTTAATATAGCTAAACTAAGCCTGTAAGAAAAATCATTAACAGCTTCTTCAAAAGAATCTATTATTACTCATAAATGCGTAATGAGAATTATAATAATCTCTCTGTCATTACATTTTGTTCTTTCTATTGAGTAAATCTGTTTGTTCTTTATCCATTTGCAGAATATTCAACATCGCTAGTAAGGCATCATACTATAGGTGGAAAAGCTATATCTAATAGAAGACATGATATATACCGGTCACTTCAATAAAGCAAAAAGCAATTTTTTTAAAAGAAATCCTCAGTTATTTACATTTTAATCATAATTCAAAAACTGATGTTTCCTCTAGATTTAATCTTTTTCATTCTGACATATTAATTGGTCCGTTTCAAGAAATATTGGACAACTATGACCCTCACAAGTAAAAGCAATAATTCTGTTTATGTTGATAATAAAACGATTTCACCGTTTCGTTTCTATTTTAGCATACAAACATTATTTCACTTAAAATAATTGCAATCATTTTAAGAATTAAGTTAGTCTCACAATTTCACATATGTGTTGCTTATAAAAAAAACTAGAAAGTAGATTATTCAATATGTTAATATTTAATTTTACGTTCTTTTGATCGAAAATATTTATTTTCTATTGATATTGCAGTAACATTATGCACTCTTGCATGGCACCATTATTTCATATTTAGCTATTACGCTTGCTAGTATTCATACTAGTTTGTCGCCCTAATGGATGACCAATTAATACTTGATGATAATGATTTAGCTTGGAATTTCCAGGATAATACTCTAATATCAGCAGCCAGTATTTTCATCTGGCATCAGCGTCAACGACTAGACGTCTAACCTAATAATTTAAATTGGAATTAGCATTATTTGACCACAGCGTGATGATAAAGTTTGGATACTACTTACACACCATTATCTTTATTATTTGGCAGCATTTAGACCTATTGTATTTTCTTGATAACGAATAATGCCATAGTAATACAATAGCACAGTCATAGATTTATGTTTCTTCAGTTTCACTTCATAAAATCATTTTTAACCTTGTATAAGGGCAATTAAATGGGTTAAAATCCTACAAACCATTAATAATGATTACTGGCACGGGCAAAATCCCTCAAATCTTGTTTGATCGTGGGAGCGTGAAAAAATTCCAGCAATCCGTAAGTGATAATCAATATCACAAGATAAATATCCATGTGAAACCTTAATAATAGCCCCTTCGAATGGATTAAAAATCTTTAATCAATGAAAGATTATCAGGATTGTAAAACTGCATAGGTCTTTGTTGCTGATGATGTGCAAGTTAGTTCCTGGTGTGGGATAAAACTCCGTAAACCGAAGGTGATAATCATTAATTAGCAAAAGGTAGAATCCTGTAAAACTTGATAATGTATATATTTTCTGTAATGAAGAATGCTTGATACGACGCTATCGAGAGATAAAACCTTGTAAAAATTGAATGACGGTCACTGGTGTGAGATGAAACACAGTAAACCTTGAATGATGATTAATGGCGTGGGGTAAAACCCCTTAAACCATGAATGGTGGCTACCGGCGTGGTATAAAACCCCGTAAACATTGAACGATAGTCACTGAAGTAGTATAAAAACCCCATAGATCGTCAATGAGAGTCACTTCCGTGGGTTAAAAGCCCGTAAACTTTATTACTGATCACTGTCGTTGGGAAAACCCGTAAAGCCTGAACTGGCGTGGCCTAAAACCCCGTAAACCTTGAATGATGATCACTGGCGGGAAGTAAAGCCCCGTAAACCTTAGATGATTGCCACAGGAGTGGGGTAAAGGAACGTAAACCTGCAATGATGTTCACTGACGTGAGATAAAACCCCGTAAACCTTGAATGATGGTCATTGGCGTGGGGTAAAACCCCGTAAATCTGTAATGATGCTTCACTGACGTAATACAAAACCTTGTAAACATTGAATGATAGTCATTGGCGTGGGGGAAAATTCCGTAAAAATTGAATGATGGTCACTGGCTTTGGGGTAAAACCCCGTAATCCTTGAATGATAGTCACTGGCGTGGGGCAAAACCTCGTAAACCTTGAATGATATGTACTGACATGGAGTAAAACGCCATAAACACTGAATGATTGTCACAGGCGTGGGGTGAAACAACGCAAATCTTGACTGATGGTCACTGGCATGGGAGAAAAAACCCGTAAACCTTGAATGAGGCTCACTGGTGTGGGATAAAACCCTGCGAACCCTGAGTGATTTTCACTGGCGTGAGGTAAAACGCCGTAAACCTTGAATGACCGACACTGGCGTGGAGTAAAACCCTGTAAACCTTGAATGATTGTCACTGGCGTGGGGTAAAACCCCGAAAATCTGGAATGATAGTCACGGGTGTGGGGTGAAACCCCGTAAACCTTAGATGATGGTCACTGGCGAGGGATAAAACCCCGCAAACCTTGAATGAGGGTCATTGACGTGGGATAAAACTCCGTAAACCTTCAATGATGGTCACTGGCATGGGATAAAACCCCGTAAACTTGAATGATTGTCATTGGCGTGACTAATATCCCGTAAACCATGAATGATGGTCACTGGCGTGGGGTAAAACCCCGTAAACCATGAATGATGGTCACTGGCTTGGGGTAAAACCCCGTAAACCTTGAATGTGTGTGGTCACTGGCGTGGGGTAAACCCCGCAAACCTTGAATGATGGTCACGGACACGATGTAAAACCTTCTAAACCATGAGTGATGGTCAGTGGCACTTAAAATCCTCTAAATCTTGAATTCTAAATTCTGTGAGCAATGAGTAGTGTTTGATGGTCACTGGCTTGAGATAATAATCCTAAATACTTAATGAGAGAAGCAATCTCTAGATTAGGAGTATGAAATTTTACGATGATGTCAAATTGTGTTCCGCAGGTCTCTCTTACTACGCTTGCGTATAGTACATACTATTATTGGTTATGATTAATACTGTTTGTTAATTTATTTCTTTTTATAGGTTTAATAAATCGAAAACTGGAAATGGAAAGGATAGAAAAAATGGTCTTTTTTTAATTTGGAATCATATTAATCATTAAATGTTTTAACTTAAAAATTATTAAAGAACCGAGCATACAAAAAAATAAGGAAGCTTCGTATTTGCACAGGTTGCCATTGCCATAAATATTTTGACGAATTATTTGAAACAATATATTAAGTAATGCAATGTGCATACTTAATGCCATTAGATAAAGCCGCATTCGAAAAGAAAACTCCTGCGCCCTCTTGAAGGCATATTCGAATATTTCTATTTATAGTACCTACAAATTATATGTTTATTGTTTTTACATAGATTCATAGAGAAAAGGGGAAAAAGTAGAAAATGAAGCAAGTACCACTAATTTTGAAATCATAGTAAAAGTCAGGGTGGCTTAAATTTAGTTTTCGCTCTACTGAAAGTTTAAATCTTATTTTTTTTTCTTCCATTTGCAGTTTTTAGTTTATATGGGAGATATACCTACTGGGGAACCTGCCCTGCACATTTTGCTAAAATGGTAATGCATTCAAAGCGCCATACCTCTTGGGTGATGTGGAAAGCTGTTGTATTTTAATTAATTTTAACTTCCCAATGAAGATTCTTTTCAGATATTTCAATCAGTTGTATATTTCAAAGGGCTTTTTCATTTACCGCGTAATGGTATTTCGATTACGAACAAACCTATTAAAAATACTTTTATATCTAGAATGTTAGCAGCAAATGTATATAGACTTTCAGAAAATATGAATTTGTCATAGTTAAAATTTCGCTGATATTATTATGAAATGAATTTATTCTCTGCTTTCAATTTTGTCTTACTGCAAACGAAAACCATTGAAGAGAAAGAGAAAAATCAAAACTTTTTTATAAAAAGGATAAATTTACCAATAAATAATTCTTATTTTGGATGCAAATTTTAATTTAAACAAATCAATTCAATGATATATTTTTAATGAAATGCTATAATCTCTATCTTGTTATATTTCCATATCGTTATTTTAAGAAATAAAGTTAATATGATGAAAAAATTGTCTCTTATATTATTTGTGTTCTATTAACATTGAAAAAAATACCATGAAATCTCTTATTTATTTCTTTTTTACCTCTAGGAGATTTGCTCCTGAAGATATATTGTGGCACTCTACATTGTTTTGTTGTTTAAGTTAATAGATATTTTAGAATATAGAAGATCTAATTAATGAACCGGTGTTTAACGATAAAGTTTTAAATAATAGGTCACTGGTTGAAATTACTGTAAAAGAAATTCGCGTGTATATGGCTGGGATGTATTTTTCTCATCCAATGCATCCTCTAAATATCTATCCCATTAGAATGCTACCAATTTCTGGCGGTCAGAAAAATGAATTATCGATTCATTGTAAATCTCAGCAAACTGCAATGTTTACAGTTCAATAAAAGAACAGTAAATACTGAATCCACTCATTCTTTGAAAAGTTATCAAATCTGAACACTAAAAATATCTTTGAAAGAAAATAGATTTTTATTTTCTCCTATACGAAGTATAGAGAATTTACTGTAATAGTCAATTGAGATTTTGACGGATCTCCATATTTAAGACCTACCTGAAAAACACATGTTTGGCCTTATATCTGTCCGTCTGTCTGGGACAAAGATAACTGAAGCTTTTAGCCAATAGAATTTGGATACATGTTTACACCGAATTCATAGATATCTTTCACATTTTGCTTTTCAGTAGAAGTCTGTCTTTTGGGGTTGTTCGATTGTAAGTTAAGACGATCACTACAAAACGAATAGAGTTTGATAGATAAAATTCGATACAAATATTTAACATCTTCAAGAAAGACGTTTGTCAAATTTTGAGTTATATTCAACAGAGGGTTGAATGCCTTTTCTCTTGTACATTGAAAAACATGTAAACGCGATAATTTAAATTTGTCACATTTGCTGTGTGATTTCGATACTACAAGTGTAATTATGTGTAAAGTTTCGTTTCAATCGGTTGGTAAAAATGTGTCTAAAACACAAATTTGATTTTCAGATGTTGTCAGTCGTATGCCAGAGATTTATTGCAGAATAAATCACCAAGAATCACATAATATATTCAGTTAAAAATGCTAAATTCACCCCAAAAGTTAATATTTCGTGATTATTGTACCCCGATGCTATTACAATGCGTTCTCTAGGATCGCACCTTTATTAGAGAATATGCCAGAACGTTTTAAGGAGACTATTCCAGTTAGTTTTATTGCTTGATAAAGGAAAAGAGTTTTGAAAGAATTTTCTGGAGTGTTCGCAATTTCTTTAAGAATTTTTGTTCTGGCAAGATTCAAATGTTTAAATAAGGTCAAAAGTGACGAATTTTCTTCA
Organism: Argiope aurantia; assembly: GCA_026543865.1. Taxonomy (NCBI): domain Eukaryota; kingdom Metazoa; phylum Arthropoda; class Arachnida; order Araneae; family Araneidae; genus Argiope; species Argiope aurantia. The sequence goes on along the minus strand of JAPMOR010093824.1, from coordinate 92,658 downwards.
TAATACTAGAAAATTTGTTCGTTTAAATGAACTCTTTTTCTGGTAGCATTATCTCAGATTTGATTGTTACAAATTATTGTTGACAAGTATTGTTATAAATAATCTCATGAGCATTGGTCAACTGCTTAAAAAATATAAAAGTTATTATTTGTAGTGAACTTTAGAAGTAAATATTTGATAGCAAAAAGTTTCTTTTCCTTTAAGTGGGAACTTCTTTATCCATAAAATTTACGAATACTCAAATCAAAACTAATCACTAAATTCAAATAGAAAATAAATGATGATTAAATAACAGAGAATGCAAACTAAATGAGCAATAAAATGATAAATTTATGCAGAGATGTTAATAATATTGTAAAATCATTACATAAAAGAAAATTAAAGCATGATAAAATTCGATTTCGAAACCATAGAAATCCACGGTAATGCAATAACAAATAAGAATAATTTTCAAAGAAAATTAGAAATATTTTCCAACTAATTAATAAAATCTGAATGAAACAAACCGTGATTTATTATCAGAAAAAAATTACTTTGTCGAATATAAGGTTTAAAAAAAGAAAGTTAATTGAAAGAAAGAACACATATGGACAGAACTCAGCCATGAACCATGTGTTCAAAAAACACTTCCGACTATCCAAAGAGTTCCATATCCACTTTAGGATTAATTGCAATTTTACAAGAAACCAAACCAAAGAAACCAAAATAGATGATACAATTCTAGGAAACTTTAGAAATAAGACAGAATAAAATATTTATGTATGTATTAAATGTAAAATAAAGTTCTAATGTTCGAACTGAAATTGTCTTATTTCAAAAGCATTTGATTCTAATACTAGAAGACTAGTTCCGTTGAAAATAGAAGAATAGAGCTTTTAAAACGTATGAGAAAACGATTTTTTTTCTTTGTATTTATATTTGTATTGACTATAATATTTCTTTTTACGAATTAAGTTGAACTTAATCATGCGCATTGTTTCACGTCGACGTAAATTGCTTTGTATGCAAGACTCGATAACAAAAGCGTAAAAAGATTTTAACTTATTTATCACTTTTATTAAATTTATTTAAAAGCAATAAGTGATTATTAGTATCTTTACTTTAGGCAATTGATAAATAAGCTTCAATTTTTTTAAGTTATTGTTTCATTTAAACATAATCATTGCTCAGAAAGTTCTACTTTTTCAGAAATTTCTTGTTTTAAAAAGGTAAATACACATTGTATTTTCATATTTCTTATCAACAAAAAAAATCCCGGACGATTATTTTTTCCACTTGAGTTTTACTTTCAAAAATGTTTATTCCTTTCATATTTTTTATAAAAACATCGATTGCGACATATCAAATTCAACTTTTTTTAATAGGAAAGAAAAAAAAGATAAATAATTATCTATACATTATAACTAACTGCGAAACAATTTCTGAAGTAAAACCATTTTTTCCATCACCAACTATTTAACCTTTAGGGCTTGTGATCAAATCAAAGAATGAGTGAAAGATATGAAGTCCTGTTTACGAAGAAGACAGAAACATTGATCGAAATCCATTCATCTCAATTCGATCTAATATAAGGGAGTGGCTGTTTTTTCTTTCTTCAGGAAAAAGAGTCAGTAGTCAAATATTTATCTTCATGTTAAGAGCTGTTTTCCACAAATATGAGTGCCGTAACGTTTTCCAGCACCGATGCACCATATAAAAGACAAAGTCGAGAATAGAATGAATTTATTACCAAAAGCTCGCGTATCGACATAATTGCCATGAAGTTTCAGACATTTATCCTATTGGTGGAAAAGGTTTCCTATCTTGTCTTCGAAGAAAGTAATCGCCAGAAATATCAGATAAGCTTTAATATTCTCATATTCTTTGAATTTTCCTTTAAGGAAAGAATTTGAATTAAGGGAAAAATGTAGAGATTCAGAAAACAATTAGAGCAAAGTTTACAGTTAAAAAAGAGTTTACAGTATAGTTAAAAATATTTGATATATAATATTGACTTTTATAGCAATATGAAAGAAGGGGGAGTCAAAAATTAAATGGACATTTGGAAAAGATGCATTTATTCTAATGACATAAAACTGAAACATGCATTATTTTTCTGCATAACCACACTGGATTTCAGCGCATTTTTCCCAACGTTTCACAAGTTATTTTTTTATTCCGTTGAAAAAAAATGTTTTTCTATTGTTTCTGTAACCGATTTTGCACCGCATCAATGACTTCTTCATCGGTTGCAAATCTTCTTTCCCTTAGAGCTATTTTCAATATTCCAAACATATGATAATCGCTTGGAGCCAGGAGGCTGGACTATATCGCGAGTGTTCGACAATTCTTCGAGAACTCATTTCGCACATACTATTGGGAAACGACATTAGTAGAATATGTATTTATTTCTTCACAATTAGTAGATATTACAAGTATATAAGTAGTTTGATAGAATAACAACAATAAAAAGGTGACGCCACTCAAGCTAAAAGTAATTATACAGAATTGTTTGCTTGCTTGTTTTCCACAACATCCTCCCCACCCTGATCAACTTCCTGAGGTATGACCAGTTTAATTGGAGTAATCTCCTTTCCTTTGACACGAAAGATGCAGGTACGAATTCTTCCGTCCCGACCATCGATTAATTTCACCACGAAAGCTTTCTTCGAAATTGTCGTAGTCGTAGATCTTGTAATAGGACCAAGTCTCCTACTCGTACTCGTGGTGATTGCTTTTACATTTCGTACTTGATGATATGTATGTAACTCCAAAAGATATTCTGTGGACCATCTTTTCCAAAATGTATCCAGTAAGTCTTGCTGTTGCCTGTAAATATCTGTAAGCTTGTTATTTTTAGGCTCAGGTTTGTATGTGACAGTGGTCAACTTTCTACCAGTTAGGAAATGAGCTGGGGTCAAAGCTTCCTCTGCATCATTCTCACCACATTCATAAATCAAAGGCCTACTGTTGAGTGAGGCTTTTATTCCCACTAATGGCGTAGTTAAAGCTTCCTCATCTAGTAATGAGCGACCAAGGGATTTTCGAAGGCATCGTTTGGTTAAACCTATTAGTCGCTCCCACCATCCTCCCCAGCAAGCTGCTCATGGTGCAATAAACTTCCACTTTATACCATTGTGAGCATAGAATCGCTGCACTTTCGCTGAAGTCAATGTATTCCAAAGGAAAATGAGTTCCGTGTTTGCAGCATGGAAGGTAGTGGCGTTGTCACTGTATATAGTATGTGGAAGTCCTCTTCTGCTGACAAATCTTTGCAAGGCCAAAAGTAACTTGTCTATAGAAAGGTCAGAAACTAGTTCTATATGCAAGGCTCTAATCGTAGAACATTTAAATAGCGTGATCTAAAGGTCGCTGGTTCGTTCCCGGGTTCCGGCACCATATATTGAGAAACGATGTTAGTAGAACATTATTTCTTCACAATTAGTAAATGTTACAAGTATATAAGTAGTTTTATAGAATAACAATAATAAAAAGGTGACGCCACTCAAGCTAAAAGTAACTATACAGAATTTTTTGCTTGTTTGCCGAACACATACTTTTCGAAATTTACCTGCCGTATAAGAGGAAATACTCTGAACCAGCACTGATATGTAAATATTTAATCGTCTGTCCGTAATGTAAATATTTATCGATTTCGTCCATTTTGATTTTTCTGCTTTCCATCGCCATACCTTCAACGACTTTCAAATTGTATTCAGTGATTGACGACAATGACCTGCCCGATCTTTCGTCTTCGCATAAAGAAGTTCTCTTTTTGAAGGGCTCTATCCATTTGTAGTTCTTGCTTTGCTATAAACAGCTCTCATCATGCTGTGCTTGCATTCGACGAATAATTTCAGCAGGTTTAACACCTTTCCCAAACAAAAAGCGAATCACTACCCTTATTTCCTTCTTGGTGCAGATCGACACTGGAGTTGCCATGTGTAATGGTCTGCTATACTCCAACGTCTATCGCGGGAATAAGAGTTACACGTCGCATACGAGTGTTGCTGACTACACTTATCCAGTGCTGGATAGCAGCAGTGTCACCAAACGATGGAAGAAGAAATTTCAAAAGTGCCTTTACTTTCTGACTCTCCCAAAAATACTATTTTTGATAGAAGTTGATTCCTATAAAAAGTTGGACTCACCTTGTTGGTTCACTAAATGTTTTAAGTAAATTAATCTATATATTCTACTGAATAATTACTTTCTATCTAATTTATTATTTCCGTTCTAGTCCTTGCATTTGAAATTCTGATACTTATTCTGCCATTTTGTGCAAGGGAAAAAAACTTATAAAATACTTCAAAATAAAATCATGATGATTAAGTAAAGGATTATTCCATAAAAGATCAAACACGTGCTTTTTTTTATTATTATTTCTTTAATAAAATTTTGAAGACGATCAACAGAGAATAAATTGGATCGCCCTAATTTGTTGCCGATTTAGAAATATTTATCCCTTTAAAAGGAAAATCATCTTCCAAAGTCGCTTTACCGAAAATAAAATTTACCATATTTTTGTAATATCAATTTTATATTTAGTCAGTTAACTTTACACTTTCCAATAGTTGTTTTTCACTCATAAGCATAATCTTTCAATCTTTTGAAAAGATTTTTTTTTCTTTATTTCTGTTATGGAAAATCGATTTGCATTTTTCAGTAATTACAAGTGAATTCATTACGTGCCTAAATACATTCTGCTAAATCCTAGGGACGGGTACCGTCAAATTTGGCTCCAAACTTTAAAGATAAAGTCGCCAAAATAGTCATAATATTGAGAAATAAAATTCTGAAGATTACAACGTCCGCGGGGCTTGGCGAGAAAAATTTGGCGGAAAATCGCCAAATGGTACCCGTTTCTAGAACTGTACTATACATTCTTTTTATCCTTGTCTTTGATTCAATAGCCCCTAAGGATATGTCGTATGAAAGAGCATCATTTAAAATATACAAAAGCTAGTGCATCACGAAATAAAAGAAGCGCAAATTGTAATTTCGCAATGCTATTGACATGATTTGCATATGATATGATCTTTGCAATTATTCCTTTTTGCTGTTTTAATTGTAAATGCTTATTTTTCGAAACAAATAAACAATCCTAAGAGCAATACGAAACATAAAGGCAATTATTTGAATAATATTTGCGGTATCTCCATAGCAAAACTAGTTAATATTGCATTAGATCAGAACATGACACGTGGCATTGTAAAATTTGTTAATAGAATTTTATCATACATGTTCCTCCTTGTAAAATGTGAAATGAATCAGTAGGCTATTAAAATAAACTTAATGCATATTTACGTTAAGAGTATTGCAGATTATATTAATTAAAAGGATATTTTATATTTCAGTTTGAATCTACTGTAGCTCATATTTGCAGGGTGATGTTTTCACTCGTTTCAAAGCAAGTTTTATAAAAATGCTAGTTTTCACAATAAGCTAAACATTCACCATTGAAGGGAAAAAATTCTCGCATCAGTATAATATTCTAATTTTCTAATTTTTATTGAACTTTCCTTTTAATTCCAATTAGAATGTTAGTATCCTGAAACGATTTTTAACTATGTTGCTTCCAGTTCTTTCTTTTCTAAACGAACACTACTGATCTTTTATACACTGCAAATAGCAACTCAAAGACAAACCAATAAAATTATTTTAAGATATCAACAATGCTTTCATTCAGTAAGAATGGAAGTAATTAGGCTGGAAATCTGTCATATACTATATATATATATATACAATGATGGCCAAAAGTGTGGACATTTTTTAAAAGTTTCATGTTTTTCAACTTTGCGTGCTTCTAGAATATATTAATTTTCACTTAAATACAAATGTTTAGATATCAAATTGAAGGTAATTCAATGTAAAATTTAATAACAAAAACAGTATTGCAATATCTGTGTTACAAAAAAGTTACGCTCATTTTAGTAGAACAAAAAACATGAATCAAAACACAAATCGTTTTGAATAATGACGTGTTTTGTAATAAAAGCGTACTAGCCAATAACAAACACTGTTCTGAGGACCCATTAAATGTCTGTAACTATAATTTAGGTTATTTGGATGGTAAAAGAGTTATTGTTGTGGAAATATTTTGCGGAATGATGCATACTAGTACAATTAAATAGAGTATTGCTGTTTTTGAATATTTTAAGTCCTTTTTTTAATTAAACTAATTTTAAACAAACAACACCAACAAGAAGAACTGATTGGACATCTACAAAAAAAAGCCGAATTGTCATATTGAGAGAAAATGGCCTCTCTTATGCTAAAATTGCAAGACAAGGTGGTGGTTCAGTGACTTGTTCTGGTGTACGAAAGTTTTGTTTACGTTATGAAAAAACGAAATCAGTGGAAAATAAGGCCAAATCAGGCAGAAAAAAATGAACAACTGCTACTGCCGATAGAAAAATTAAACGGCTATGCCTTCAAGATAGAAAAATTTCATCAGATGCCATTAGATGTGAAATGAATGCAGCGGGTATTGCAGTAAGTTCAAGAACAAAAAGAAGAAGGTCATCAGGATTTGGACTACAAGCTAGAATTCCAAGGGGAAAAAACCATATTTAAATCAAAAGCAACTCGAAAAACGAGTTAAGTGGGCAAAAGAACACATAAAATGGTCAGAAAATCAATGGAAGCAAGTAATCTGGAGCGATGAGACTAAAATATCGCTCTTTGGTAGTGATGGTAGAAAACCCGTGAGACGTAGAGTAGGTGCAGCGCTTCATTCTGATTGCATTGAAGCAACTATAAAAACAACAACAAATGCCATGATTTGGGCATGTATGTCTGCAGATGGTGTGGGCCAAATTCAAGTGATTGATGGCATCCTGAATAGCAAAAAATACATCGAAATTGTCCTGGAACCAAAATTGATACCTTCCATCAGGGATTTCTTCCCCAACAAAGCACCATTTATTTTTCAGCAGGATTCAGCTCCATGCCACACAGCAAAAGTATGCAAAGCATGGTTTCAAAATAAAGGCACAGATGTATACCATGACCAGGAAACAGCCCTGATCTCAATCCAATTGAAAATTTGTGGCGACGTTTGAAAATTCTTGTACAAAAAAAACGTCCATCCAATAAAAGACAACTTATTGAATCTATAATTGATTCTTGGCATCATGTGATTACGAAAGATGAACTACAAACACTCGTTCAGGACGCTGTGAAGCTGTCTTAAAAAATAAGGGTTATCCTACTAAGTATTGATTGTGTAAGTATCACTTTAAAAAAATGCAAATCTAAGATAGATCTTACTAAAATGAGCGTAACTTCTTTTTTAATACAGATATTGTAATACTATTTTTGTTATTTAGATGTTGATTCTTTTCGGATATTTTTTTAATAAAAAGGGTAACATTGTAATACTTTTCATCACATGATCAAAATGAAGAGATATTTTTGATAATCTACAATATAAATGTTATTAAATTAAAGATATCAGGTTTGGAAATATTCCTTCCTTCCTAATCAAAGGTGTATGTATAAGGAACTTAAAAAATAAACAACTACGCAATAATTCTCACTCCCCTGTCTTTGTTATATCTTATTTATTTCATTGGATAAATGCACACACTCAGAATATTACTAGTTCATAATTCCCGCATATATTTGTAATACAATTCCTCAATCGTTTTAGAATGAGCCGAAGAAAGCCGAAGAAAACAGTTAATTTTTCTAAATAAGACTTTGTCAAAAGATAGTTTGCAATCACACAGCACGAAAAAAGCATGTCAAGTGCTGACAAATTTGTTGGGTAGCTTAATTTATTACTGCCGGAATACCTTTCGAATAATGTTAAGACCAATATTTTTCAGAATAGATAAACGGCGAAGAAAATTCAAAGACTGATGAAATACGCCTCTCATTTATACAGTGAGTCAGAGGAGGACAAAATCGTTCTGAATTTTAAGCAACATTATTACCGAGACAAAGCAAATACAAATGACAACAGACCTCGGCTTGTTCCGAAAGTGCTTCACATTATTTCATTTTAACTTCATTAGAACAATTCAACCAGGCAAACCGAAATTCAATTTCTTTGTTTCAGAATATCGACAAATTATATGAAACATCATACTTAGGAGAAGACAGATGGCAGTTGAAAACGGTTATTCTCCACATCTCTCTTTAAAAGAATCCCCGACAAAGTTTGCCAGAATTAAAGCTCACGCTACTTCAAGATCTGAAGTAACTTTCTGATGTTTGCCTATCCAATGAAGGAAAACGAAGAGACTAATTCCTAATTCCATGACGGTTACAGGAGCTGCTAATGAACGGTTGGAAAGGAAGATTTTAATTCAAGTTATGCCCGCTTCACGGAAAAAGACGCAAGTCTGAGTGGAGAGGACTTAATTACAGCAACAGTGTTCATTTGCAAAGGGAATTCGATATGTTCCGAATTCTTTTTAAAATAAGTGGGAATGATTTTTCAATTCTCATAAATCTTTTGTGTAACAAAGAATGACCTGTATTTTTCGAACAACGCTGAAAAATGAATGTTCTTCGAAATAACATTAATTTGCTGCAACTTTAAAGACGGAAAAATACACATAACAAACTTTTTTTATTTTCGAAAGTTCTTTTTTCTTAACTCATAATTGACTTTTATTAAAATTGCATGTAATAATCTTGGAACGTTTTTCAAATTTTTTATTCTAAAAATTTTTTTCAAGAATTAATGATTTCTTTTCTTATCTAGATTTCTTTCCCATAACAACTCAATTGATTAAAATGCATGATATAATATTAAAATAAACAAATTTATGAAATTGAAATTAAATTGAAAAGTTATTTAACTTAATATAAGTATTGTTAGCTATAAAAGATCGTCATATGATTACAACAATTTGCGTATAATTTTTGTTTTATTTTGTAAAATAATCTTTAATCCTCAGATTCTTAGTTAAAATTCGGTTATTAAATAGTATCATAAAAAGTTAAATTAAAAAAAAATTGTAAATAATATTTTATGTATATTCAGAAATTCTTAATAATTGGAGGCAACTATTTATAACGAATTTTTTTGATAAATAACTTTTTAACTTTTCTAGTTTACAGTTAATACAATAAACAAAATTTAAATTTCCCCTTTTTCATAGAAGTACATTTTGAAATATATTATTACCCATTAAAATATATTTTCTTTTTCAATAGTGAAAATAATCATTTCTCTTTATTTTAAAAAACCAGAATTGAAAAATTCAATAAATATTGAAGCCGTTTATATTTCAGACCTTCACATACTTCAAAAATGTCCTCAAGAATAAAGATATTGATTCTATCTTCATGTCCCTTTTCGAAGATAAAAGAAAGGATAAAATTTCTCTGTCCATTTTAAAATGACTGAATTTTTCAGAAAGAAAATCTCTTGACCAAATAGGCGGAAAGTGAACGGATAGAGATAGGATTGATATTTGGCTTTCCTCTGGAATTTGCAAAGTGGTTTCAACTTTTGATCTTTCTTATTTTTTTTCCATCCTCTCAGAAAAAATATCTTATCAGTTTTATTCCGTCTTTTGGTTTAAAGTTATTGAATTTGCATTAAATAGCGGAAACAAGTGGGTTCCTTTTATCTTCACAATCACGCAGGACAGAGTGGTCAGATTATATTCTACCATTTTTTCCTCAAACTTTTCCAGTGCCATTTTATTTCAAAGAAAATTGCCCTGAGCGGTCATATAAAATAGAATGTAGTTTTATTTCTTTTTCAGCTCTATTGATTTTTAATATTTGAATGTGGATTATAAGAACTGAACATGCCTCCTGGATACTTTTGTTTGAGAAAATTAATTTAATCTACAAAATTCAGCAACTAAATATTGGACTAAATTGTAGAACTTCAATCTGAAATCATTAAACAAGTACATGTTATAAAATCAGAAACAAATAATTTTCCTTTTAAAATAGTCCTATGATTTTCTTGTATTTATTTCATTTGTATTAATTAATTTTCATGCTTGATATCTCCACTTTGCTACACATTAATCTCAAATAACAATTCATTCCAAGCATTTAAGAAGCTTCGATGAATAATTAGAATTAACTAAAACAATTAATAAGAATATATTTGTATTATTGCATTGTTAATTACAATTTAATTTTTTTTTTTGCCGTTTACTTATTGATTTCTAAGTTATCCTTAAAAATATTGATAAATCTTGAAATCTATTTTTTTCTGAAATTTATTATCAAAAGATGCCATTGATACCGAATCGAAATTTCATCGAATTCATTTAATAACTAATAATTCAGAAATTGCAAAATAATAATTTTTTGATGTTATAAAATTGTACAAATTTTTAAAACACTCTAGGCTATTAGAAAGTGAATGAAAATTTAAATAATATTCAATTTTTGTCATCTTAAAACCTAAAGTAAAACAGAAATCTTTGAAAAGTAATTTCGATAAGTATTTCGAAAGCTTATAGGAATCAAGCAAAAATTCACTTTCCTACATATATATTTTTATCCTTAATAAAGAGTTAGAGATATAAAGGCAGTTTCGGTTTTAGATCTTTGCAATTTCGAGACCTCTTATACTAGTAGATTTTCCTGTTGCATAAATTGAATTGAGTTACATTTTCTATCCCAAGAATGTCATCCTATCATTGATAATTTGCAGAATTGTTTAGCAACTCTTTTCGGATTTTCCTATTTATTTTACGATATCTCTAAATTATGGAGATTAATGAGCGCAGTTTTCACCAATTGAAATTACACCAAAAAAGGTTAAGATTGTTTAGAGATATCGTAAAATAAATAGGAAAATCCGAAAAGAGTTGCTAAACAATTCTGCAAATTATCAATGATAGGATGACATTCTTGGGATAGAAAATGTAACTCAATTCAATTTATGCAACAGAAAATCTACTAGTATAAGAGGTCTCGAAATTGCAAAGATCTAAAACCGAAACTGCCTTTATATCTCTAACTCTTTATTAAGAAGGATAAAAATATATATGTAGGAAAGTGAATTTTTGCTTGATTCCTATAAGCTTTCGAAATACTTATCGAAATAACTTTTCAAAGATTTGTGTTTTACTTTAGGTTTTAAGATGACAAAAATTGAATATTATTTAAATTTTCATTCACTTTCTATATTTAATTGTACACGTATAAATTTTTATTTTAGGAGCTCAGTTATAAAACCTTCGGCAAATAAATTATTTACTGTCATTTACACGGGGTTCCTGTCAGATAGATTTTAAAAAAATAGCATTTTGAAGTTTTCAGATTGTTCAGGATTGTATTGATAGAAAAATCCAAATAATTGTGAATGAAATTGTAAATGAAATAAAATTACTGCAGTGAATGCCATTATTTTAAAAAAATGCTATTTTAAAATTGTAGCCACTATTCTAAAATTGTGTGGCCACTGAAATTCACTTTTATTCACACCTAATGTTAAATCTGGATCCAGATGACTTCTTCAAAATAATAACATTTTTGTTTTAGAATTTCTTACAGGTATATAACAAATTATACTATATTTCATAAACAAAAGAAAATATAACTTGTCTCACTGTAATTTTCATTTTTACTTAAAGAAATATAATGAATCAACAAGAAATATAGGATGCATAACAAACTTTATTTATTACTCTCAGCGAAAAAAGTTTAAATAAAGCAAACGATGCGAATGATTTCACTATTGTAAAAGGGGGCAATTTTCAAATTATATTTGAAGAATTTCAAAATTACTGTAATCTGGAACATAATAGTGAAAACATTCACAAAATTAGGAAATACATTTTTGGTCTTAGAAATAATAAAATTAAATGGTTATTAAATAATAAATTCGGGGATTTAGAGTTTAAAAATTCCTACACAAAATGTATTATTCTAGATCTAATTAAATGTAAGCTTAACATTAGAAAAAATTATTTACTTTTTAATAATAAAAATAATGTTTACAAAGATTTCTGTGTGATTAAATTCTTATATATTTACTTCGAATATCTTAAATTACCCAAAATTATACATAATAATAATTTTTTTTCCTCTATCAGATAAAACAACTGTTTCAATAGCGTTTAGTTACACTTCAATTTTAAAGAAAAAAATTTGTAATTATAATTACTATAGCAAACATTTAGATAAAATAAATATAACAGATTGTTACTGTAACAAAGAAAACTTTAAAGATTTTATAAATGTTGATAAAGGTCATATTATTACAGGCAATTTAAAAATTATTGAATCCAACTGTTTAAGAGATTTAATGGGAAGAGGAACTAAATTTAGATTAAGAGAAAAAATAAACCATAACAAAATTTTGATTTCTATTGGTAAAGATTTGGATGTTTTTATTGCTAAATTATCTAGAAAATACCATTGGCCTGTGGAAGATTTCGGAGAATGGAAAGTGAGAATTTTAAAGGAAATTAAAATTAAAATAAATACTGATTTTGACAGTTCTAAAGAACGTGGGACTTATTTTAGTAAAACATTAAAAAACGAAATAAAAAATTTTAAAGAAGAATTTGTTATTACAGTAATAGATAAATCAGCAAATAATTTATGTTTAATTTGTAAATATTATTATAAAGAACTTTTAATTAATGAATATATCTCTAATGCAACTTATATGTTAAAGAACACCGGGAAAAGGGAATTAGATAAAAGAATGCTAGCTTTCCCCAAAAAAAACCAAAATTAAGACTTGCTCTCTAAACAATCCTTATTTATTTCCAACAGTTAAATTTCATAAAAATCCATTAAAATTCAGATTCGTGACCTGTAGTACTGGCAGTTATAATTACTATACGGATAAACATTTCTTTAAATACTTAAAAATTATCCTGGACAAAATAAAAGATGAAGACCACTTTATTATTTCTAGTAACAAAGAAATTCTGGATTTTCTTAAAGATAACAACATTAATAAACTTAATACTTATGATTTCGAAAATTTATACACCAATCTACCGCAAGAAAAATTAATAAAGGTCTGCAATTTTATATATGACGAATATTTAAATGAAAATGTCATTCCTAAAAATAACTGGCTAGAGTTATGTAATTTTAATATTACTGAAAATTACGTTTTTAATGGCATTAATTTTTATAAACAAGTTAAGGGCATTCCAATGGGAACAGCTTTCTCAAGTGCTTTAGCTAATATTTTCCTACATTACTATGAGAAAAAAAATAATTAAATATAATTTAATAAAGGGGTGGAGGTATATTGATGACCTACTTTTGATAAACTTCGACAATACTAATATTGTTACTAATTTCAATCCAAAAGATTTAATTCTAACAGAAACAAATAAAAATCAACTTAAGGCTACCTTTATGGATTTAAAAATCGAAATTGCTAAAATAACAATAGTTGGTATCTACGATAAAAGGGATGAATTCTACTTTAAAATTACAAAACTATGTAACTATCATTCCAATCTAAACTCTAAAATTTTCAAAAATCTAATTTTCTCACAAGTTAACAGGATCAAAAGGGTTTGCAATGACAAAAATTCCTATATTGAAGCATCAAATAATCTCATTAAAAATTTAATTAAAAATGAATTTCCTAAAAATTATTGTAATGTCAACTTTTTAATTAAACAAGGTATGGTTTGGGATTAATTCTTTACCTAAAATAAAAATAGAACTTTCTTTGCATATTAGATCACTCAATAGATGGCGCTGGGAGACTACAATTATTATTTACTTTAATACGTTAGCCTTGTGTTTTTAAAAAGCGGGAATCACAATCGATAGCTTAAAATTTCCTTGCTGCTGCTGGTATGCTCATTCCTTTTTGTTTTTTCTTTAATGGTTTAAGTGTTTTTAGTGTTTATTGTTATTTTGTTATTGTATTTTTACTTATTAGTGGTTATTATTTCTAATTTGTTGTTTTGTATTGTCTTTTTGGTTTAAATGGTATATCTCTTAGGCCTAATTTCAGAGGATTTTCGGGTCACGAGGAATCATTATTAGACATTCTTGTCTGCATTCCCTCACAGAAAAAAATCCCTTTTTTTGAATCCCTGCCTGAGGATGACCCATGAAAAAGTCTTCAGGCCGGATTCTTTTTTTATTGGTTTATTTGATTTTCCTATTAACTTGATTATAATACTTTTGTATCAATTCATCTGTGTTTTAGAAGTAGCTGCATTTGCGCTCTCTAAATACTATGACGTTTTTCCTGTTCCTTTTTAGTTGCGATTCCGAAACTATTTCATTTCGTTTTCATTTTGGTTTCGTTTTAAGTATTTCTTACTTTAGATTGGTTATATATATATATATATATATATATGCGATTTCATATAATATAATAATAATTATATGACTGATAAACTTTAAAGTATGTTGTAAACTTAATACTTATAATATAATAAATTTTATTAACCAAAATACTTATATGATTGATAAACTGTAAAGTATACTTCATACTTTACATTTACATTTCTTACAGTTTAAAATTGAGAAATGGTCAATTTATTATGTTAATAGAATTTAAATTATTTCATTAAAACTCATCTAACTATAAAAATATATCTGACACCATATTTAAATATCTCAAATATTTTTCATTTTACGCCCAAAATTAATATAATCATAACCTTATATTTAAAACAATTGGCTAAGCCAAGGTTAAAAATCGGTCCAATTGCTAGACCTATTTCCAATTACTTACAATTGTTACAGATTGTAAGACTTATTTTCAGAAACAATTGCCAGTTCCATTCATAGTTCCCTAGCTTTTCCGACCCCGTCAATTTGTTTACTTGGTATTAAAGCTAATATTCCTTTGTTGTATCATCAATGGTCACTTGATCTCATCATGCTCCATTTTAGTGAAAAATCTCAAAACTTTTACTTCATTGTGCATTCTCTGATGAAGGAATCCTTGACAAAGACCCCCATCAAAATCCACTGTATCCATTTCGTCAATTTTTTTTTCATTTGAAATTCCATGGCTAATGATTACAACATTTTATTGGTGACCTTCCTGAAACTACCCTCCAGGCATAAGAGAGGCATCACGATGAAATTTTGATTGGTACAGTTGCTAACCCCAGGCTCAGCAACTGTACCAATTTCTCCAATATGCATGCATTTCTAACCAATCAGCAATCAAAGTATTTATTTTGCAAATGCAGTTCAAAGTAATATTTTCTTTTGCTGTGATAAGATTTAATTCATAAAATTTGGTTGACCTGAGGAAACAAATTCTATTAATATGGCAACTGAATCCCGAAGACACCTAATTATTGTTATAGAAGAATCAGTTCCAATTAACAAGTTCTTAAAATAATGAAGAAGCTATATCTTCACACCTTTATTATCATCAATGGAGGAAACTTCTAAAATGAAATATTTGCAGCAAGAAATAAAGCGATTTCCGTTTCACCATAAAAATGAAAAATACTGTTAAAATTTATACTTAAGAAAAACTTTTCAAAAACCATTTTCTGCCTTAAAATATTCTGAAATTGCAGTGGTGCAACATCAAAATTTCGCGAAATCTTAGTTAATAGAAATTCTAATAAACATTTCAAACAGAATTGCTCCAACGTGCACATTTCTATCCTCCAAAGTAAACTAAGTAGAATTATATAGCCTTAGCTCTAATTTTCTGTGCTGTAGAAGGTCAATACATTTATATATTCTTCTTTATTGTTGGAAGAAATTATAATTTGTAGATAAACTAATTGTGCTTAGGGGCATTTGCATCATACAAACTGTTATTTGTTTGTGCACTCATATGACTATAATTTGCAAGAGATATTCGATGTAGTTCTAATATACTAAATAGAAAAATTTGCATTGATGAGAAATAACAATGAACTTTCTTTTTATAGTAAATTATTAATTATATAGTAAATTAGCCCTTTAAAAGGAATAACTTCTCCTTTGAATCCTTAATGATTGGCAAAACATCATTTAAAATCATTATTTGCAGAGCAATCAGTGGCATATGTTGCTAGAAAGTCATTAATGAGTGAAATTGCCAACCAGATTAAACATTAGTGTGGAAAAAGAGAAACTAAAATCTAAATCTATGTCAAGTAAAAAAGCTTTATGTTCTGTTAATGATAGTTAAATCCAAAAGCTCATTTTATACAGCTCGGTCAACTATCATTAAATGCCTTGAAAATCGACTATTTATTTTTGCATGAAAATATATAATGCAACATACATAATAAGTTTCTAAGTAAAAACACAGCTAAATATCTTAGAAGCGTGTTTAATGCTTTTGGGATTGCCAACTTCATAAAGTAAGGCAGCGTATTTATTTAATGAATCCTTTTTCCATTCTAATTGCTTTCTACAGATATTTTCGTGTACTAATTGTAGCTCTTTGCTGTTATTTTTGATTTCAAAATGTAGTAAGTAATCAGTAAAGCTAAGCCTTTTTTATTCGCCTCACAAAGATTTTTAAAAAAATTGTTTTTTTTAAAACTAACTAAATAAATTTATCGAAAAATACTTTAAAACAGACTTTAATTGTTAAAAACAGCGAAAAAATGATACTTAATTTTTTTTCTACTTTTTATTTTCACATATAAGTAGTATAGAGAAAGTGTATTAATCGTCAAAAAATTCGAACTCGAGATTTTGACGAATCTTCCGTTTTAGATCTCTCTAAATTCAAAAAGCATATTTTTGGAAAATGTCCGTCCGTCTGTTTGTCTGTAATAAAGATAATTAAAAAACGCATTGATCTAAAGGATGAAATTTAGTATACGGCCTTTATACCAAATTTGTGGATTTTTATCAAAGTTTCATCAAACTCCGCTCAGAGGATTGTCTGTCCGGCTGTTCGCTTGTAATTTAATACGATAACTACAAACTAAGATACCCAGAGAGATAAAATTCAATGGACAGAAATAACCCCTATGTTGTAGACACCTGTCAAATTTTGTGCGAAATCCGATTAGGGGTTGATTGTCTGTCAGTCTGTATTTTCAGAAACATATAAACGCGATCATTCACCAACGCAGTGACTTAAATATATCGAATTTTATACAGGACTTTATGACTTTAAATGCAGTTTTGTGTCAAATTTTTGTTTCAATAGATTAGAAAAAATGCATCTGAATCAAAAATTCGATTTTCGGATATTATTAATCACATGCCTGGAAATAATCGTCAAATAA
Organism: Argiope aurantia; assembly: GCA_026543865.1. Classification (NCBI taxonomy): domain Eukaryota; kingdom Metazoa; phylum Arthropoda; class Arachnida; order Araneae; family Araneidae; genus Argiope; species Argiope aurantia. The sequence continues at coordinate 75,553 of JAPMOR010093824.1, read as the reverse complement.
TTCGCCAAGAATTATACGACAGATTCAATAAAAATACTATATTCATGACAAAAGTAAATATTTAACCATTGTACGATTAAATAGTATACAATATTGTATACTATTGTACAATATTGTATGCCAGTGCTACGCAAAGGCGTCCTCTCGGATAACACCTTTATTAGAAAGTATGTGGGAAAATTTCGGAAAGATCACTCCCACAGGTTAATTTTGAGATCTTTTACATCTTAAAATTATCGTCAGATATCAACCTTTGTATGAAACAAAATTTAATTTAACTAATAATCAGCAGATGATTAGGCTTTAAAAATAGCAAAAAATGTACAGTCATTAAGAAGATACAAATGTACACAAAGGTTTTCCTGTTATAAAAAAGAAAAAAACTAACTATGAAATTCCTTCTTTATAAACATGAAGCTATGCAAAAAATTTTAAAAGTATCTACAAAATAATTCTTTAATTTAAAATTTCTTTTCTGCAAACTTTCAAAAAAGAATTCTTTCATCTTTAATTTAAATTATAATTTTCCGTTCGAATGCAGAAGCTGTTTTTATAAGTAGGAACAAATTTATAAGCTTTATTTTTAATTTAAAAATAATAAATTCTAAAGAAATTACTTTAACTTTTGATAAATTTCTTCTTAAGAATTAAACATTCCGTGTACAAAGAGCCATTTTAAATTGCCATATCCTATATTTAACAAATAAAATTTTTCTTCAATCTCATTAGTTGAACGCATTTTAAATAGAATGTGTTAGCATCTTTAATTTCTTTTACAGCAAAAGATAAATGTTTTATTTTTATTTTTTCATTTCTCTAATACTTCCTTTCGTATTCAAAGAGAAAATAAACGCATCTCTTCCGTTCATAGAAAACTTCACTGCAAAAGTATTTTCCCATTACTTTTTTAAGAGATTTTATCGTTTGCTTAGATGCCAGTGAACAACAATAAAACATATTCTGCTTTCAAAGATTCAGCCCCAAAAGAAATGAAACTCTGTATGAAAAAAACTGTTTGTATTCTGTTAATTACTAAGGATCCGTTGTTACAGTGAGATCTCAAAGAAAAATACTCTTTATAACTGAAATTTAATTACAATTGAAATCATTCATATGATAAATAATTTTTTATATAAATTGCAATTCATATCTGAATCGGCTTGCTTAAATATAAAAACTGTTCATTTAAATGGTCATATGTTAATAAAAATGCTCTCAAGGTGACGCTGTTGAAATGCTAAAAGAGACAGCAAGCAACATTGAAAAAAGATTTATTACCCAGAATTCTTATAATTCTAAACGAGAAATTCTTTATATATATAAATTTATTTATTTCCTGCATCTCTGAAACGACTATGACGATTTGGGTCAAATTTTATATTTAGATAAGGTTTTGCTTTTTAATTTCATCTATATAGGCGTCTTTTCTGAGAAAAACAAGATTTCACACACACACAAATAAAAACATTTTTTTATTACTAACTATTGTGGTGGTATGTAGATTATTATGATCTGTGCAGGAAGCAACAGGACGAATGTTGTTGGAAACATTTCTTTAATAATCACATTCACACACTTAAACAAACACAAAGACAAGACATTCACGCGCGCGGCTTCACAGTTCAGCATCGCATTGCATTATGGGATGACATATGGGATGGCCTAATCAGGTATCCTCATCTAGTATCCAAAAGAGAAGATAAGTGTAATGCAACTGCTACACTATTAGAATAAGTATATTTAACTTCCGATTTGAAATGTGAGCGATTCGAGTCGAAAATTTTGCTTTATTTTTTTTCCTTGCTCATTCATATTTGATATTTTTGCTTTATAAGTTTATCTATAAAGGTGCCTTCTTGAAAAAACACAATTTTACACATAATAAAATTTTATAACTAACTATTAGAGCCTTATTCTATCTCATGCTGACAGTGTCATATAATACTATCTCAGACCCGATTTCATTATGATAAAACTGAGTGTAAGCTCAAAAAATTGCAGTAATGATAGATGAATGAATACTGTAATATAGAAGGTTGTTTCGAATATCCTGTTAAACCAAGTGCCTTCTTGATTTCTTTTATTTAAATGACCAGTTGATATGCATGTAAAGTTGGAAAATATTCATACGTAATCAGTATGCAATTCGTATCTAAATATTTTTTCCGAAAAAATATAATTTTACAACAAAAAAAATGCTTACTAAAACTGGTTAAAGCTTCTAGATATTTGCTAAATAACAAAAAAAAGTGGTGAATAGAATGGAATGAAATTCTTTTTTAATTTTTAATTAAAATTCAATAAAATTAAATTCAATCCTTTTACATTTCGAAATCTGAATTACAGGACTAGTAAGAAGATATTATGTTTAATTTGCAACTAATAATTTCTTTGCTTTTGACTTTCTTTTCTTTTTATTTTCAGCAAATATTCGTGTACGTGTGTGTGTTGCTCTTAGATGGATAACTGCCATCAAAAACATAACTTGTAAAAATCACCAAGTCTCGCAATTCAATTCTTCTATGGTAAAGAGTTGTGAGATCCATGTAATATCAAATCGGTCAATTTATTCAGTCCCTACTTAAGGGTCCTTCTGTCTTAAGTTATTACGTAATTAGCTAACCTAACAACATTTTATAGTAACCATATCAATATTAAAAATCTTTTATGGTTTAAATAAATAGATTGAATTGGCAATCGCACTAAACAATCTAATTTAATATAATATGTTAATATAATCTAATTTAATGTAAAGATATATTGTGTTTTCATGCGATGGCCAAGTCAGTCTATTTATTTAAACCATAAAAGATTTTTAATATTGATATGGTCACTATAAGATGTTATTAGGTTAGCTAATTACGTAATAACTTAAGACAGAAGGAGCCTTAAGTAGGGACTGAATAAATTGAACGACTTGGTATTACATGGATCTCACAACCTTTTACCAGAGAAGAACTGAGTTGCGAGACTTGGTTTTTTTATAAGTTATGTTTTTGATGTCATCTCATTTTTTGTAGATAGTCCTTTTCTTATTTTTGCATGTAGGTTTCCTCTTTTTCTTTTCCGGTACTACTTCTTGAGCTTCAGCTACAGTTTTTCTCAAAGCCCACTCCCTGTCTCTATGGGTTTTTCTCGTAAGCTTTGATGTTACACTTTTTGACAAGTCTGGACGGTAAATGCTTCTTAGTCTGTTGTATTCACAAATTGAGGATTCCTGCGCTTTAATACTTCCAAAGTCGACATTAATTAGATGTAAGCCTTCCAGACTTGTAACCCTCGCATCCTCAACTGTATTGACTGTTCACGATGAACATATGCTCTATTAATAATTTCAAATTTAGTTTTGATCGGACAAAGCTCGTAAACATGTTCTTTATTAAATGTAATGTATATTTTCTTAATTATTTTTGTATTTTCCGGATCAACCTTTACTCTTTGCATTATACCGATAGAACCATTAACTAAACCAAGACTCGCGTCAATATTTCGCCTTAACATGACTTTTGCTCCTATTTTTATAATTATGTTCTCTTCCAGGCCTGCAGTCATAGAAGCATCGTCTTCATATTTTTTATGCATTCACGGGCTCTTTTTGTTTGGTATCTGGGGAAATCTATACTATCTACAGCTGTTAGTTTTATTTCGGGATGTGGAAAAGATTTAAACGTTGCAGTATTTAATTGTTGACACGTGTTTTTTGTAGGTAATAAGCAAACAGTATCATCAGGAAGTTTCGAGATCAATTAATCTGTTTTCATTTGAATTGGATTTGAGAGTTATTAATCTAGTCGAGAGTAAGTCGCGGTCTTTTTATGTAGTCACACCTAATCTTATTCTATTTAGCATTTCAACAAGGTCAGAATCATTGAGCTGTCTCATGTTAATTGTAAGTTCATCATATATGAACAGTTCAATCCACATATTCAGTATACTGAGGGAACCTAACAACTTGTTAGTTTCAGCAGTTGATAGTTTCTCAAAAGGTGACTTTTCTCTTACCGGCGGAAGCTGTAAGAGATCTCCGAAAACTGCAAGATGTTTTTTTTTTCCAAACCACCCATTCTGATCGTCGCTTGTGTCGAATATTTCAGATAAGCGTAAATGAATATATGTTAAAGTAACATTGGATATCATCGACACTTCGTCTATGATAAACAATACAACTTCTTTCAAATCTGATCTCAGAACTTGGAGCACTTCATCAGAAAGTGGCTTGTACTTCGTTGTCTGCTTGTGTTCTACAGGCAGCTGCAATAGTCTATGTATAGTCAATATATTCACATTGAATACAGCTATTCTTGTTGGAGTACTAACTACCACTTTTTTGTTTCAATACGTCTTAACCCAAAATTTCAGAGTTTTTATTAAATAGCTCTTTCCAGTGTCACCAGTTCCACTCACAAAACAGCTTAAAACGCCAGCGTTATTATCAGTTGTGTTCATTTTATTTGTGACATCGAAGACTCTTTTTTGATCGGCATTAAGTTTTGCGATCATACTTTGAAGATCAGTTTGTTCTTCTTCTGCCAGATTGATTCTCTGAAATTCAACCATTGCATTTGCAGCTTCCGCAGCTTCAAACTGAATTATTTGAAATTAGATATTGTTACATACCTGTAATTTTGCTTCCCATCTCGAATAGTGTTATCATAAGAAAGATCATTTTACAGTAATCTGTATTGGATGCTGTCGGATGCCGAGCCAGTGATCCCAGAGATTGGTGATAAACTTGGCGACTTGGCGACGAATTTGCCGAGAAAATGGATAATGCTCGAAACTTCGAGAAATTTATCGATCCGTCCATTATTACACGCATATTTTAGTTTTTCCTTGATTTATACACTAAGCACTAATTGTATTCTAAATTTGGAGCTTCTATGTCTGCTGGAAGTGCCTTAGAGTTTTGATGATCGGTCAGTCAGTCAGTGACAAAATTCACAAACTTTGATTAGTTATAATTCTTAAATTACTGGCTTAAATTTAATGAAATTTGAAATATACCGTGTTTATACTGCTTGGTTACTGAAAATTCAGGCTTTTAGTTTTATCTACAACGAAGTTATAGGGGGTCGAAAATGGCCTGAACTGCTTCGAGAAAAGGATGGTACGGCCGTGCCGCTTGTTTTTGCTCGACTTGGCCCCCAGATAACTTTAAAATATGTTTTTGAATTTCAAAACTGTATGAATCTTTTTTTTTTTTGCAATAAAATTTTAAGAAGCTATTGCGGGAAAATTCCAACATTTTGCAACTTTTTTTGTTGATTGAAATTCTTATTAAAATTCCAAAATAATTGCTCCAAGATATATATTCCCATTTTCCATGATATATTTATGGCCAATTTTATATTTCTAAATCAGTCAATCTGTCGTATAGAATTCGAACACAAATCCATGCTATTCTCACTATTATTGACAAAGACTAGAAGAACCCGAAAAATATCTCCCCTGATATAACAAATGTCATCAAGAAAAGCAAAACCATAAAATAATAAAACCAAAAATAAGTTATGGTAACAATGTAAAAAATAATAATGTTTTCGCGCCTTTTTTATTACTGGTATCGTTTATTAAACTCAGACGATAAATTACTGAATTACTAAAAATGAATAGGCTCTAAAAAAAGAGCAAAAAAATTGAAGTTAAAAAAAATTCTGCAAACGATGCAATTAGAATTTAAAAATACATGAAAATAATTTTCGTGATTTTTGATTTCCCAATTTGGCTTCTTGCCAAATGTTCTTGTTCTGGCGCCAGAAAATGTAAAGAGTGGCAGAAAAGCACTTAATTAAAAATCAATTTAAAAAAGCTTTGGTCGTTTTATAATGCTCGAAAAAATCGAGAAATGTTCCAAAAATTATCTCAACATATCTTAAAAGAATAACAGAATTAGATTGAATGATAGGAACTTTAATTTTAATTCTCAAAATTTATAAAATAAAATAATTTTTAAAAATTTTCAAAATACAGTAAATTATATCAGAAATGTGGAAAAAGTTTCTTTTGAAAGACAATTGTTTGTTCGCTTCGATCGTACAGTTTTTTTCACTAGAAATGATCTTTGCGAATACAAAATACATGCGAAAAATCAGCAAAAGCTACCAAAAATTATATATTAGATTTTAAAATTTTGGTTTTAAAATCATTATGACAACGCCAAATTTCATAGCTGTAATATGTGTCTAGATGTCATAAATGGAGTACGTGTACACGTATAGACAAACACTTACTTTTATACGTATTGATAATAAAATTTCTTATTGTGATTGTATATAAAGCAAGCATGAATTTTCAGAACTCAGTATTGTATGATAATATTAGAGGAAGAAATGGCGATTTGTTCACTTTGGCATTGTAAACAGAATCCATTTAAGTATAGCTTTCAATCGTAAATTATTAAATCTTAATTTATAAATATTTCCTAATTATACAGATGGATTCAAACTTTAAATAGCAACTTTCATTTCATTGGCTATAATCTTCTTACATTTGCGTACATAATTTCAGTTCAGTAATCTTGCATGGATTAGAAAGAATGAAAAGAATGGGTTATTTAAATCAATTTAATAAACCTGTTTTTGCATTTGATAGTTAAATTTTAAAATATAGATGCATTTTGATAAATTGAGGCACTATGGCTTAAGATATCTGGATTAAAAAAAGATTACCAATGTTTTTTAAATGCTTTAATATCAAAATCTGATTAAATTTTCCCATATTAAATGCTATTTAAACAAAAATAATCATGTTCGAAAATAACTTAGGTTTTGAAATTTAACTTATGTATATTTTCTCCTCTTTAAAATTGCAATGAATTAATTCTATTTAGAAAGAAAGAATATTTATATTTCACCATTGTTCAAAAATACAGGCCGTTCTTTTTTAAATGTTAAAAATTTCAGAGAAGAGAAAAGTCATTCTCACTTATTTTGAAAAAATCGCCGCACGTTATCGAATTCCCTCTGCAAATGAACACGATTGCAGTGATAAAGTTCTTTACACTCAGACTTAACGCCTCTTTCCCCGAGGCTGAGATAGCTCGAAGCAAAATCTTCCTTCGCAAACGTTCATCAGCAGCTCCGGTAAGTGTAACGGAATTAGCCTCTTCGTTTTCATTCATTAGATAGGCAAACATCAGAAAGTTGCTTCGGATCTTAAAGTAACGGGAGCCTTAATTCGGGAAAATTTTATTGGGGATTATTTTTGGAGGGAGATGGAGTGTAACCAGCATACATTTGACATTTGTCTTTTCGTAAGCTTGATGGCTCATATAATCTGTCGATGTTCAGAAACAAAGAAATTAACTTCCGGTTTGACGGACTAATTGTTCCAATGAAGTTAAATGCTATAATCTGAAGCACTTTCGGAACAAACCGACATCTATTGTCATTTGAATTTGTAATGTTTAGGTAATTATATTGTTTAAAATTCTGAACGAATTTCTCCTCGTCTGACTAACTAGGGAAATGAGGGAAGTGTTTCAAGAGTATTTGAAACTTACTTTGCCGTTATTTATTCTGATAAATATTTGTCTTAACATTATATTGTTACGAAATTTCTTTACCGGAGTTCGTTTGGATAGTGGAAGTGATATGGTGTAAAGAACGCTCAATCAGCAGGCAGAAGTAGAATAAAAACAACGACGTTTATTTACACGAAGACACACAGGACAGCACAAAAGCGACGACTATATACAGCACAGAAGACGATTATCTTCACCCTAGACGTGTAGCATACAACAGCACACACAGCAGCATACAACCTGAATCTACTGCAGACAGTAGCGCACAGCTCATTTCAGCACTAGCTTGACTCAGTCGCTTCCGACTACTCCGTCTTCTACTTCTCTGACTCGGATTACCGACTTCGTCGACTCGACTCCGCTGCTCTCGAACTCGGACTACTCCGTCGTCTCCGCTTACTCTTCTTCGACCACTCCGTCCACTCTGACTACTGGCTTTTCCGCTCCGTCTTCGGACTACTCCGTCGTCTCCTCTGGTAGCGGCGGCCGCTTCCTTTTATAGGTCTCAGGAGCCGGGGCTAGAAGCCTCTCAACCAATCAGGAACGTTCGAGGCGTATCTCGGTTCCTACTGGACGGATCGGGAAAATTCTCGAAGTTTCGGGTATTATCTATTTTGGCGCCAAAGTCGCCAAATTCATCGCCAAGTCGCCAAATGGTCGCCAAGCTCTGGGACCTCCGACGCACACCTGGACTCCGTCCCATTCAGATGATTGTAAAACTTTCTTTCCAATGATGGAACAAACTATGCTGGGAAGACGAATTGCAGGTTTGTAACAATATGAATGATTTTCTCATAACTTATAAAATACAAAATGAGCTACCCAACAAATTTGGCCACATTTTTTGAGTAATATTTATTCCAAATAAAATATTTACAAAAATATATTAAAAGTATATGGAAAAATAAGGTACGATTTCAGATCTTATTGACAAAATACAGATTTTAAAAATTGCGCCGCAAGTAATTGATACACCCGAAAAGATAATTTAATGAATTTTACTATGATGCGAAAATAATTTTTGTATTGCTTAATTTCTGAAAATATGGTGAAAACCATCAAAATTTCATATTTATTTGTAGTTGATAAATTCTAATTAAAATTTCAAAAAAATTCCTCCCAAACCACATTTCTATCTTCCAAAGTATATTTATATATATAAATAATTTGTTATTTTTATGGTCTGTCTTGTAGAAGAGCCAACACGCACATTTATGTTTATTATTTGCAGAGAGTAATTCATTGTGCGAGGGACTGCAAATGATCTAATTTGGCATGGGAAACTAAACACGCATAAGAGTTTTAATCTTTAATTTCAAAATCATAAAACATAATTGGTGTCGAATTATACAGCTAGATGTAAATTTTAAAAAATGACTAAGATATTCGCATATTCACTTTAGTATTAGTTTTCTTTACAGAATTTTTTAGAAAAAAAAACTTATCTTTGTCTTATTTGTGATGAATACACAGGCAAGAACTTATTTTTCTAATAAGAATAATTATTTTGATCTGTATCTGTTTGAAGTGAAAGCACCAAAGAGAAAAAAAAAAGTAGCTGCCAAAATTAAGATTAGTCGAGTTCGTTATTTCGTACTAATTTTATCTATCGTTTGCTTGAAAATTACAAACTTACAGAAAGTCAATTTTCTGTTTAGAAAATATTAAATTATTTGTATCCTTTGAAAGGAAAACAGTGAGAGATAAAAATATCTGTAAAAATTAAGACTGACTATGTTCAGTGTTGCGTTCCAATTCTCTGAAAGTTTTTAAACGGCAATAGATCTATTGAATATTTCTCAATTCTTCAATGATCTCTAATTTTTATTAGCCCTTTTATTTTCAGTAAATTTTATATTTATATTTTCATCAATAAGATTCAGTTTATTTAAGTAAACCTTTTGTTCATTGTTTATTTCTAATGTATTTTTTTCAATAATTCTTTTCTCCCGTACTAATTAGACAAGGAAATTTCACTTTTTGCAGTTGGATGGTGCACTCCTTCCAAAAGAGAAACAAAATTAAAAGAATTGAATCAATAAGTGTAGCCAAACTGAAAAAAAATGTTCTTAAAGAAAAATTCTCAAATTTTATAAAGTCCGACACCAACAATACCACAGTCCGCCGACATCAATATCAATGAATATCTGTGAACCAAACTCGAAACAGTGGTTCAAAAATATAAAATTAAAAACAAAACCCATTTGAAAGAAGTGTTTCCAAAAGAATGAGGTAAAATATCTTCAGATACCGCCAAAAATTGGTTGAATTGGTAACACGACGTTTAGAGGCCATTATAAAAGCCAAAAGACATGTAATTAAATACTGATACTATCTTTCTAGAGATATTATAAAATTATTTTATTACAGATATTACGAAAATTCTATTGGTGTATTCTCAATTTTTTGAGACAAAAATCTGCGTATGTTTTTTTTAAAAGGCTTCTGAAACTTTTCAGTTTAGAAGTGTTTCGTTTATTATTCTTTATTTTTACTTTAAATTAAACCATGTGTCATGCGTAAAAATGAAAACATGTTTGTACTTCTCGGTAATGTGTTATTTATATTAAAAGTCGGATTTATCAATTAAAAGTAATGTGTACTCTCATTTGTTTGAGGAACTGTATGTTTAAGTAATCTTTATTTCTACAAAACTGAAATTCAACCTCACATAATGACTTTGAATATGCATAGCGGTTCAGGCTAAAAATCTCAAATTTTATTTGAATTTATATTGAAATTTTAATAAACTGTGTATGTAAAATATAAAAAGACGTATGCTTTAATCAGAAATGAACATGAAAATTTATTTCAGCTTTGGTTATATATTTTGAAATGAAGATAGTTTACAAAAAAATTAATTAATTAAAAAATAGAATATTTGTAGTATCATAAAGTTCGTATTTTTAGCTAACGATATTCAGTTTCGGTTTAATAAACTTGCATTTAAGTGAATAAACTAATTAAAGTAAGTTTAAAAATCTGTTTGTTTTAAAAACACTTGTTAATTTGCGCATTTCGATAAATCGAGGTTCTATAGATACAGAAATTTGAAAGAAAACAGAGATTACTGATGTTTTTTAAGCGTTTCGTAAGTAAAATATTTTTAAAGATTCGATTCCCAAAATATTAATTCCATTTTAAAACAAAAATCAATTAAGTATTAAGAAATAAATCAAAGGCATGATTTTTAACTTATGGGTATTTTAACACCTTTAAAGATGAGATGAATTAATACTGTTTAGAATGAAAGAATATTCATATTTCTGAGCTGTTAAAAAATATAGTTCCGTTGTTAAACACAAACGATTTAGGTGAAGTGAAAAATCATTCTCACTTATTTTGAAAAGATTTCCGAACATCAAAAGAACACAGTTGCTGTGAATAAGTTCTTCCACTCAGAATTATGTCTTTTTTCCCTCAGGCGTAGATAACTCGAAGCGAAATCTTCCGTCTCAACCGTTAATTAGCAGCTCCGGCAAGTATAGCGGAATTAGGAATTAGCTTCTTCGTTTTAATTCATTAGATCGACAGGCAAACATCAGAAAGTTGCATCGGATCCTAAAGTAACGGGAGTCTTAATTCTGGAAAACTTTGTCGGGGATTCTTTTAGAGGAAGGCGAAGAGTAACTAGTATCGTCGTCTGTTCTGCGTGATTGTTGACATAAACTATCGATGTTCAGAAAATAAAGAAATTAGCTTTCGGTTTGCTGGGGGGATTCGGTTGCTAAATTCTAATGAATTTAGAATGAAGCAATCTGAAGAACTTTCGGAACTTATTTCGAACATCTGTTGTCATCTCTATCTGCTTTGTGTCTACAGTTATGTTGTTTAAAATTCAGAACAACTTTGTACTCGTCTATCTAGAGCAATGAAGAACGTTTGACGAGCATTTGGAATTTTCCTTGTCATTATTTTTTATATAATCAATATATAGAGAATACAGATAGTAATAAAGTTTTTCATTATTTTTTAATCAATAAAAATTCGGTGTTTTCGTGTGTGTGTGTGTGTGTGTGTGTGTGTGTGTGTGTAATGATTATTTTACAAATTCCCCAATGGAAAGAAGAAACTTTTGAAATTCAGCAATTTATTTTACGTAAAATCATAATGTATACAGGGGAGAGACGAGGATAAATAGAATTGGGTTCACATCGCAAGTGTCAGAAATTTTTCTTTTATTGAGATTCTGGTAGGTATTTCTTTGGCATGTGTAGATATAGAAAAGATGTCTCTGCTCGGAGCGTGAGAAAATGTTAATCAGTTTTTTAAAGCGCGTTGGTCATTGGATCTGGAAATAAAAGAACATTTTAGAATGAAGCTAATATGGGCTAATTTAAGATAAAATTTAGGAAATTAATTAAGATTTAATTTATATTTTAAAAATATTATAACATTATTACATCTATCTTTTATATATTATCTACATAAAAAAATGTTCTTAATTATTATCGGCATTTTCACTGAATGAAATCTTGAACATTGTTTTTTAATTTGCCTCTGAAGTGCACCTTGAAATTTTAATTACATTTTTGTAATTTCTTTTAAATAATTAATGTAAAGAAAATTATTTTTACTGATATTGAATAGCTTTTTCTGATACCATTTATCATGCTGTGATTCAGAAATGCTTTTTCCAAATTTACACAAAATATAGTTCAGTAATTCTTTATTTTAAAATTGATGTGTTTCACTTTATAAATAGGCTGAAAATTATGTGATGCTTTTGCTAAGCTCATCCAAACATGGAACTGAATTTCCATGCAAAGTTTTGAATGTTTCTGCATTTGGCTGGTACATTTTTAAAAATAAGAAATAAAGCAAGACACCTTTTCTTCAGTTTCTATTAATTTTACCATAGATTTTATTTCATAAGGCCTCTATTTCCTCCAGTTGTATTATTATTAGTTTTAACATATTTTATCAAGAAATTAAAAAAAAACTATTAAAATTAGAGCTTTCAAATTTCTAGATACAAAAACTGGTATTACAAAAATTTTACATTTCTACCATAAGTTTTTGATTCAATTCAATTTTATTTACATTTTATGAAAAACAAGTAGCCTCGGTCTGTCGGGGATATTGGTTATATTTGAATTCAGTTAAATCATTTGGAAAATCTCTCTGTCCTTGAGTCCATCAAATAGTCAAACTTTAAAGCCATGTTTTTTTAATTGTCTTACATATGTTCTGTTCATTTTGTATATGAATCTTTCTAATGGAGACCGCTATGTAAAGGGTAAACCTGCGGCTCAATTAAATTTTGAAGTATTATAGGCTAACTTTTTTATTCTCTCATTTATTACATAGATGTTAATCAAATTCTTCTTCAGTTTTCCAAAATGGACGAAAATACCTCAATTATATATTTGAGGAAACAAGGGAAACGATTTGAATTTAAATTTAACAATGTAATATACTGTTAAAAATTAGGCAAAAAAATGTTTCTTAAAAATAGCCAAAATTAGGAAAAGTTTGTATTTTTATTAAAATGATATCAATAAAAAGAAAATTTTTTATCATGTGATAACATGATATTTTTGTTAAGGAGTTTTGAAACTCGAAATCGCGTAGGCAATGAATAAAGCATAAACTGAAATTTTCTTCACCACCTTTTAATCGCATATATTTTTTACCTGCTTTTACCAGTATTGCATTATTATTATGTATGCTTCTTTGAAAGCAGATGCGTTTTTTAAAAGGTTGACCAGCTTTTACCAGTACTGCTTTATTATTACGTATGCTTCTTTGACACCAGATGTGTTTTTAAAAGGCTGACGAAGAACTATGACATCATAGCTGTTATTTCATCTCAAAATCGGTCGAGCTCCAAACTTTGTTTGACAGCTAGAAAAATTGAAAATGAAAGTTTAAAAAAATTATCATTATATATATATAGAGAGAGAGAGAGAGGGGGGGGAGAAGTCTCGTGATTGTTTCAAACTGGTTTAAACTGGTTAATGACTTAAATTAATTAAGACAAATAATGACTTAAAAAATAATAATGTTCTCGCATCATAACTTGAAACTTGCAATCGTAGATTTCATTACATTTTTTTTTAATTTTGAAACGGTGTAAAATTTACTTTTGTGCAATTGTAATTTAGGAGTTGTAGTGGAAAAACGCAGAAAATCAGTTTAATTTTTAATGAAAATTCTAATGAAAATTTCAAAAAAAAAATTTATCTGATGTACATATTCTCTTAGGTATGCATGTGCTGAATTTGGAAATTGTAGGGAACACGGTCTGGCCTCACCACACAATCGCAGATTGATAAACACACACACATTCATCTTGATTATTCGTAGAGATAAGACTTCAAAGCAATGGAATCAATTTTAAATTAATATATCAAATAGAAATTAGACTAAGAATATTTTAATCAACATTAATTACCAAATATTTATATCCTTCCTCACCGGCCATTTACGGTTAATGAAAAGAGAGAATGGCCATTTGTCATTCCATTCATTGGCCATTTATCCTTCTTTCAACATAAATTTCAAGGGAAACAATCATTCTGCGTCCTGCAGAATTCACTCAGGAAATAAACATAGTTGTAGGGACTTACACAGTTTTCTCTCTCCGGTGGAAGTAAAATTTTCATATCCATCAACAGTTAATTGCTCTTATGACACCAAAGGAATTAGAAATTACCGCCATTGTTTTAATCCATTTAATCGGACAACATTAGAACGTTTGATTCGGATTTTCCTGCACTAGACATTTGATTTTCAGACAACTTTTACAAATGAAAGTATTTCCGGAAATTCTTTCAGAAAGAGGCTATTACTAGCTGTTATTCATCCGGCATTTCTGAAATGAAAGGGTTCCCATTAATATGTTTAGAAATATGCCTGGACTATTTTTTATCATGTGAGAACATGATGTTGTTTTGGTTTGATGTTTTTCAAGCCACAAACTGCACGGGCAGAAAAAGGCGATTGACTATTGCGCAATACAATAATCACATAATCATTCCAAATCAGTTTAAACTGGATTTTCGCAAAGAAAAAAAAATTGCCTCGAGATAAAATTTTGGTGCTCGAATGGTTTCGAAATGGGGAAAAAAAAATTCGTTTTCTAAATATCGGCGTTTGCATAATTGGACAGTCACGTGATTGTTTAAAACCGGTTTGAACACGGAAAATATTATGATCTCCTGAAAAACTTTTTAGAACTCTATGGATTTTGAAATGGTTAAAAACCATCGCTTTTCTAAATGTTGGCGATTGCGAAATATGAGTCATGTGAGAACAAGATGTTTTCCTTTCGGATTGATATCACGTGACTTAAAAAAATAATGTTCTCACGTGATAACTTTAAATTTGGAATAGCATATTTCATTTTTTTTTTCCTTTTAGCTGGATGCGTTTTAGTGATCTCATTGAATTAATCAAAAATAACGACAATTGAATTTGCATTATCGATCTTATTTATAGTACTCGAAAATGAAAACTTTATTCGAGAGAAAACTATGCTGGGCGTAATGTATTAGATTTTTGGAAATGTGATTGAATCTTCAATGTCGTGATACTAACTCTATCGGAATAAAATCAGTGCAGCTTATGCTTTGAATCTGAATTTAAAACATGTGATTAAAGAAAGGCAAAAATATTCCATTTAATTTCTTTTTATCTATTTGCAGTATTTGTTCGTAGTGAACAACATTTCGAACAATTTATAATATTAAATAAATATTTCGAAAGCTTAAAGGAATAAAATAAGTTTTTACTTTAACATAAAAGGCAGAATATAAATTTGAATTTTTCTCGACTTTTTGCAATAGAAAAATATATTAGACATTTAAACTACAATAAATATGTTAGCAGTTTTATAAAATCGATATTAACTTTCCTATTACGTTAAAGATGGGAAATAATTAAAACTATTTATAGAATTGAAAACCAATGAAAAGATAAAATTAAGCATTGACGAATTTTTTCCAGCTGAAATTGTTCGTTCAGCATTTTATGAAATTGATATCATGTAAAATATATAAGATCATTTAAATACACTATTTAAAACAAAATTATTTTATAATTGATATGGTTGTTTAGCTTTCATCTTGGATTATTCTTCCATAAAATTTAAAAATTTTTGATCACTTGATAAAGATTTCCTATCTCTAAAGATATAGGTATCAAATTTCATTACAAAATTGCCATCAATTTAAAAGAATATTTCTGTAGAAAAAGACACCTACATTAAAGTTACCGTTTGGTAATTAAATTGAAATAAAATAAGAACGTAATGAATAAAAATGTAAAGAAATTTCTTTTGCTTGCAAATGAGTTGCTTATTCTATAACCAACTCATTTGCAACTATTTGAGAAAATTACGACAAATCTCAAGAATACATTTTAAACTTTTTTAAAATTCCAAACGTATTTCCTACCTTCTTGGCAGACAGGATGCGTAATTATAATAGTGATTTTAAATAAACAGTTCTTATTCCAGCTGAATTGTCGACACGTTAAAAAAAAGTTACGAAGAATAAAACTTTTCGACGAAAAATAATAAACCCATTGTAGTGGATTTGCGATGAGAGAGGATAGAACCTGGGACCTTGTGGCTCGCAACCGAGTAACAAGACCACAAGACAAAAGCAATTGATCATGTTTCGTAGCTGTTATCTGGCTTATAAGCTTTTCACCACACTATTAATAAATCTAGACTCGTCTGGCTTGCGTAAGTTACGGAAAATTTCATAAAATTTGTATAAGCGTTGTTTACATTATTACTGATAGCATAAATATATTTTAAAGTATTGGGAGAATGCTTTGATGAAATATAATTAATATAGTACTAGCTAATATAAACAATGTTGCATAGATGAAAATATATCCATATCTGTTCTTATGTTAAACATAAAAACCAATTATACCCAGCAACTTTATTTTTAATTAAAATGAAAATATCAGTTGCTGTAATCAATTCTTAAATGTACCTATATTTCAAAAGCTAATAAATTATATTCAAAAACCAAATAAAGTTAATTTTTCTAAAAGTTCCTAAAAATGTTTAAATAATGATGCAAAATTTAGTTTAACAGTGCGAGTTTCTACTCAGTGTAAAGTAAATAAAGAATTTAAAGTGTATTTCAATAAGAGTAACAACGTTCAAGATAAAATTATTCTTCGTATTCAAAAAAAAAATTTTTTAATTTAAAAAAAGGAAACTATTAAATTAATTTTCACGATATCTGCACTAAAATCTTTCTTACGCTTCCTCATAATGAGTAGCTAAATTATTTCAATAGTCTCGGTTTTAAATTGAATAAAATAATAATAAATTGCACATAAAATGTAACGAAGTATATCAGCCTGCTGTTTCAACAAGAAGAAATTTAGTAGTTAGATTTTCTAAAAAATATTTGACAATGAAAAAATATCAGAATGTGATAATAACTAAATAAGTGTTAAGTATGTATTATTAATTATTAAATAATATAAGCTTAATATTATTTACTTAAATAAAAGAAAAGGGGAAAATTTTGGTTAATTGAATACTGAAATTTTTGTGAATAGCAGAGCAACAAACATAGACATTTTGAAAGTATTACCTGGGTCTTTTTGCTAGACATTTATTCAATTACAGGTATTCCATTAACATATGCTTGGGTGAGGACTGCTTTACCTACATGGATTTTTCGGTTCATCTTATAAATGTATTTGTCTTCTTTTTTTAATAAGTCTCTTGTTTTGTGAGAGTTGTGACAGTGTTTTACTCACAGGAATTTTTAATAAATAAACAAAAAAATTATATACGCATTATTTTTAATTTTCCACCTGCTAAATATAATAAAAATGAAATTTGAGTGAGTTTAAAATTTGGTATATACCCAGCTTTTCTAACATTTCTTCATTTCATTTCAGTATTCAACAAATAATATATCAAGCTTCATATCGGAGTATATTATCCATAATTTTTTTTTACTTCTGTTAAAACAAAAAAAAATTAAAGAAAAACAAATGATTTTATTAAAATTCTTACAACATCTATAAAAAATCATGAAGCCTTTTTTTTTTTTTAAGTGATGGTAATTTTGCACACCAATCAAAGACCAGATTTTCTAATAAGAATTGAGAAGAATTTAAATTGTTTTGCCATGCCATTTTGTCTTTTCAATTACCATTGCTAATCACCGAATAAATATTTCATAACGATCCAACGTTCAGATTTTACAATGAAAACTAAAAGAACAGACTTGGAAATTTAAATTTGAAAAGTATTCGTCTTTTTTTTAATTAGTCACTAAATATATTTTCATTATCACCTGAAAAATAAAATTAGATAATACAAGTAAATATAATTTTATGTTTGTTAAAATATGTCGTACATTCTGTAATCAAAGAATCCGTCACATTTATCATATAAGCATCACAAACACCTGTTTCATGAAAGTATCATTAAAGCGAAAACGAAAACTCATTAAAAGCAATTACTATTAATTCATTAAGCACAAATCGTTTATTTGGCCATTAAAACTTGTGTTAGCAACATCAAATTTATAAGTTTAAAAATAACCGTAATTCTTTCCAGTCTGCTTATCATAAGATATATCTTGTCAAATATATGCTTCATTTAATTTCTCCGCGTTGCAAACAGAGGTTATCTATTTTGGGACATAATTTATCGCTGTTATGATATTATCAGGCATGTAGCATATCCAGTAAAATAAACTGACATTATAAAGTTTAATAGGAGGACGTTAATTATAAAGTAACTTTGTTTTAATTATCTTTGGATCTTTTATTGATTCTTTCTGGAACCTTTTGTTTAAGAAAAAGTAATTATTTCTGCCTTAAAGATATTGAATATCAGGATGAAAAAAATATCAGTGTATTATTCATTTGTCTGAATGTTTGAAACTACTCTATGGGATGTTATAGAATTGGAAAACATCCTTCAAAAAAATTATGAATTTCGATGAATTTCTTCTTTCCTCTTATATTTATTTATTCTTTTAAATACAGTTTTTTACCTGGGTGTGACAATAATAACTAAAGAACCCTAAAAATATTTTCATTTGTAAACTAAAACTTTTTTTACCTTATCTAAATTATAGCAATTATTTTAATTAATGACGAAACATTTCAGAATGAGGATCTTATATGTCAGTAAAAAAGAGGATTTCTCTGTAAAAATATTTGAATCGATTTTTTTTTATTTTGCCAAAACAGACAGACAAAAAAAAAAAATTGAAATATGGTATCGCAAATTTCATGTTGCCATGTGAGAACATTTTTATTTTTTAAGTCCTTGTTTGCCTTAATTAATTTAAATCATTAATCAGTTTCAACCCGTCTGAAATAATAACGTGACTATGAGATTACGCATAAGTCAATGTTTAGGAAAAAGATGGTTCCCCCCCCCCCTCAAAATAGTTCGAGCTCCAAAATTTTATCTCAAGGTGTTTAAATTGGTTTGGAATGATCACGTGACTATCGTATTGCGCAATTGTCAACTTTCAGAAAAGCTATTATTATTTTCTTTTTTTCATCTCAAAATAGTTCGAACTTAAAAACTTTTTTTGCCTAAAAATTTAAACTTTAAAAAAAAATTAGCTGCCCTCACTGTTTTGCGTTTCATCCCCAATTTTTTCTCTGTGCTTCTTCGGGTGATAACTTCTTACAACCCTGCCCTTTATTGGCCAGAGGGGAGAATCGGATACATGGCGTTCATTCTCGTCTAGCTGTAACTTTTTGTTGGCCATAAGTTTCCCCATGTGACGATCTTTATTTGTCGAATAACCCTAAAAGCAAAAAATTGATTCCTCGAAAGCAAGAAATCGCTAATTTTCAGTCCGTAAATTTTCTGTCTTTAAAAACCTCAAACTAAAGCAACATCATATTCTCACATGTTAGCAAGATGGCAACAGTATTTATTCAGAGATTGCATGGCAAATTTATAACCATCCAGAACAATAGAATTCATTATTTATAAATTTTATTCAGAATAATGATGAACTCATGCTAGAGGGTGGAGAATTCAAAACATCAATTTATTCTTAGAACAGGAATATAAATTCTGTAAATTCAAGTTTGACAGAGAGATTTATTACATACATACAAAATTAAATTATAAATGATGTCGTATAGTTTTGTTACTATTTTACTTACAATTTGATTTTTTTTAATTTCTTTCTTGTTCTTTCACAATTAATCATCGAATAATATTTATAAATTCATATTTCTGTGTCCAAAATATTTTGGCTCTCCAGGTATAAAGATTTAGTCTGTAAAATGTTAAATGTTAAGTTCAATTTGGAAGATATTTTGGAATTCAAAATTATTTTGAAAATGTGTTACGTCTTTAAATAACAAAATGAAAATGAGATTTTACGTATATTGAATATTAGGGACATGAAAGAAAAAGTTTGCTCCATATTAAATTTTTCTTTTCAAATCTTGTCTATCTCCAGATATCCAAATCTTGCAAAAAAAATTGTATATTGAAATTATGTTTATCGTCTGCGTGCATTTCTATAAAAGTTGGATATTTATTTTGCAGTCAAAAATTCTTGGCTTTCTGCCAAAATTACGTAAATTGAAAACTTTTTTTTTTGCGAGATTATTTAAGGTAAATGGAAATTGTTTAGAACTCTTTATAAAACAGCTGAATATGAAATCAAAAGGTAGTAGGATAAACAAGTAATAATGAGAATTGCTTTTGCTTCGAAAAGACAAATACTGAAAAATGCCAGTGGCAGATATTCCCTTTTTGTATTCACCATGTTTATGTAAAAGAAAGTTTAATTTGCCAGTACAAAATAATAAGTTTTAATAATATAGAAGCGGTTTTAACGATAAAATACAGTGCAAAACTTCTCTCAAAATTACAATCAGAAGGCTGTTTAAAAAAATTTCATAAAATATGTTTTAAATGAAAAAATTGCTACTACTTTTCTTAGTTACAACTATGATTAAGCACAACATAGGCATATAAGTTTTCTCACTTCATTAATTACTTTCTATTTTTTGAAATCAAGAGAAAAAGAAAATAGATACAATGCTTTATTGAACTAAATACTTTTGAATATATATTAACTTCGTAAATACACTGCATACATTTGAAATCGCTAAAGATGCATTTGTTAATATTCAGTTGCTAAATACGTTACATTGGACGTTAATGTCAATTGTTAAAATTATTAAAAGTTTTCTTTAAGATGATAATTTTGTTACATATATTATTTTAAGTTTTTCTGGCTTTTCTAAGAGATTCACATGATAAATATATCAGATATATTATTGAAAATGGTTAAAATTGTATCTTTAAAAATTAATTGTTTTGTATTTGTTAGATTTACTTTGGAAATACACTGCATATGTTACTGAAAATTATCAAATCTACGTTGGAATTTTATTAAAGATTTATTTGATAAATACGATTATAGGTTGACATTTTATTAAACGGAATTTTTATTTTTTCAGTATATACATTGTATATGTTATTAGAAAGTTTCAAAGCTGTATCTATATTTCTTGAAAGGATTATTTGGCAAATGCGTTTCAATTATCTTTAAAAAATAATATAAACTTCTTATATATTATTTTAAGGAATATGTATAAGTTAGTATTTTAAGGAATATGTATAAGTTTTTCTGTATTTATAGTTAGGAATTACTATAAACATTTTTTTTGTTTGTTTGTTTACGCTATAAAAACCTATATTAGAAAACCTTTATGATAATAATATTTATCAAAACCAGCGGGACTAATCTCTCCGAAACTTTTTTTTGCATACCCCCAAGGAAGGTGTTATTCCCTCTTCTCTCCCCCCCCCCTCCCCCCGCGGAGCATTTAAAACATAGCGATGAGAAGCCTCCGGAATGGTGGTTCGTTCCCGTTGACCTGTTTGGTACAGAAATGGTGTGGGTTCAGCTGCTCCTGCTTATGATGGAATGCGCCTCTTACGGGAAGGGTTGTATCGTAGTCGGTATTTCAATTATTTTATTGCGTTTCTGAGTTATAGTATTTACATTCATGAGAAAGTACAAGCTGGCGGAAAGTCAGTCGCTTAATGGATTTCGTTCCAAATTTGATACGAATCTACATTACAAATGTACCAATGTACAAATGCCAATGTACCAAATTTTATCTAACTAGCTCTTTTAAATTTATAGATACAGTGTTCACTTGTACTCGGGCACTTATTTTGAATGGTTTTTGCTTAAAATTTGTTTGAATTCTAACAATTCGGCGAAATGACATATTTTATCTATCTAGATCAAATGATTTTTTAATTCTCGTGTGCACAGACAGACAGACAGAATTCCGAAAAACAAATTTTCGGAAAAATCTGAAGCATGAAGATTTTTCAAAATTTAGAGGTTGATTTTTTTTTCTTTGTATAATTCGTATACGAAATAAAGTAAAAATGTTTGAGTCCCATTAAATAAGTTCAATGATTTAGCTTCCTTCATAAGAACGTAAAGTGTATTAATTTTACTGCAATTATTTTTGACTTTTGTAATTTTCTTACTTTAGCACAGCATTATCTAATTACTTTCTTGTTTAACGGTGATTTCAAAAGAGTCTACGGCACTACATTCTGAAACTGAGATAATCATTCTTTATTTTGTAAACCTGCATGATTTGGGTTTTTATGTAAGATTTTTTTGTGTGTTTTTGTCATCTAGTAAGTTTGCGACTTTTAAAATTTTTGCCCTGCTTTATTTGAAATTGGAAAATGAAAATAAAAGTGAAAATATTCTATGTAAATCAAGATTTCAAAAATTGCTCTCAATAAATGAAGGATAAAAAAGAAAAAAATATATTCTATTGTCTGGTATTATGAAGACCATGGAAAAAATACAATCATTTATAAATGCTTCATTTTTCTTATATTCCAACATATTTTTAAAAAATTTCATTAGAAAGTGTCAAAAATATATACAGAAAAATTATAGCAATATTTCGAAAAAAAAAACCTAACAATAATATGAAAGCTAGAATTATTCTTGTGATTTTATTTGCAGTGAATTTCTAAGTTGCAATCTATATTTATAATAAAGCTCAATGTGTGTGTGTGTGTGTGTTAGCGCTCTACAGGCCACACCGTTTCACTTACAGCTACCAAATTTGGTACATGTATACCTTGGAGGTTAGAGAAATGTGCACCTGGGGTCCATTTTTTAATTTTTAATTAGAATTTTAATTATTAACTAAAAACTAACTTTCCCGCCACAAAAATCTTCATTCCCCACCGCCAAATGAATAAAGCTTCAGTTTTTTTTTTTTTTTGTTTTGTTTTTTTGTTTTTTTGTCTTTTTGTTTTATTTCTCACGCTAATGAGGTTAAACTTAACATGTTTTCGACCAATTATTTCAAACGATTCTGTCTCTTTTCTTAATGTTTGATGCATTTAAAATTAAACATTGTTAATTAATCGATCTTTCAGATTCATTCTGAAATACTTTCGAATGAAAATAAAACAGAATAAAGGAAATTAAAAAATTCGAATCGCATAGCGTTACCCCAACTGGCGTAGAAAATTCACGTATTTGCGTTACCATAATTGGCATTGAAAATTCACGCATGCGCATTGTGTTCTGATTATTGACAACTATTTTCAAAGGATTCGGACTTGATTTAAATTAGTTTTATGTTAGTTGTGTGCTTTTGTTTTTAAATTGTATTTATGTTAGTTTAATTTCATCGTTTTTTAAGTAGTTTTTTTAACCTGTTTTCTACCGATTATTTTAAACGATTTATTTTATTTTCTTAGTATTTGATGCATTTAAATTTAAACATCGTTAATTAATCGATCTGCTCTTGACGAATCGAAGAAACTTTTGTTGAAAAATTCTTGAGATGTTACATAAATTGAGAAAAATATTCTTTAGTGCCCATAAGTTTAAATGCTCAGTGACTCTGTTTTCAGTAATCATATTATAAAAAAAATGCTTTGTTTCAGTAAAAAATATTATTATATTAATTGCATTTCACTTTAATTGTTATATTATATCATTTCCACTTTATTTAAAGCATAAACTCTACGGGAGCTAACAGAAAATTAGGTACACATATTACGTTATGGCTGAAGTCCTTTATAATATTATGAGTGAATTATATGACTATGAAAATTTGAAGTTTTAAAATATTTTGATGAAGAATCTATTAAAGTAGGAATTGCATAAAATATTTAATTATTAAAATTTTAACTAGCATTAAGATTGGCTAACCAGCTGGTCGCCAAAGACGGCTAGTAGTTTTATAAAATAAAAAAAATCGACTGTTGTAAATACATTTTGAAGAATAACATTATAATCATACAACTTTTATGAGTATCAGAAAAATAATACTTTCTAAAATTAACTTGATTTTAAGAAAATATGGACTATATTGTAGGATAGATTATATTATGTTCTAAATGAAACTAGTTTCAACATAGGAAAAAATTTTAATGTTTGATTTAGCACTAATATTTTATAGCATTATAATACAAAAATTTTTCAATATCGTTTGCGCGTCTGAATCTTTATTTCTTCTGAGACTTTTAAAATATCGACGCAGAAAACCAAAATAGGGCTATTTTTCCTATAAATTTTCATAACACATTTTGCCCTACTATTAAAAATTTTGTAAGAATATTTTATTAATAAATTTTAGTATTATGAAGCTTTTTTTACTATTTATACTTATTACCATTAATTATCTCTCGTTTCAACACTTCAGATAAGTTCAAACTACTCTTTGATTTCTTTTTTTTTTTCCTAATAGCTATCATTTTTACAAAGCTAAAGTTCATAAACATTGCCATATCAGTTTCAAATTCAGAAGACAAAATATATCGTAGTGTCATACAAAATTAAAAGTCTTAAATTATAGAATTAAAAGTCTGAATTTAAGCAATTCAAAACAATTAGTTTAAAGCAAAGATTCTAGCTAAGTCGTAACCATTAAACAGATAGCCAGAAAACCATCCTACTCAATAGTAATTATCTAACATTGCTATCTTCTCGACTCTCTTAAATTACAGTGAATTAATACAAAGATAAAAGATATTTTTCAGTATTATACACTAAAAAACAAATCCCTCTTTATAGAGTAAAGATCAGTTTAAAAGGAAATAATAGTTCTCATTTGTTCTGAAAAGGCATCTACCGTGCGCTAGTGAATTAGTTTTGCAAATGAGCCCAGTTTAAATGATAAGATTTTCAATGATAATTTTTTCCCACGGGAAGACTTTACTCCAAGTAAAATCATCGTCTTAAACGTTAATTAGTAGATGCTATGAGCGTAATTTATTATCTTGCCAAGTTTTAATATTTCTATCACATGATTTAGATTCGATGTAATTTAATTTACATTTTATAGGTAATTAACCACTTTTGGCGGCTAGTTGATATGCCTGGATAATTGTTGTGTCATATTTCAATCAATCTTCTAGGCTTAATTTGATATTCATGATTCCTTTAACAAAATATTGCCAACCACTGAATTATAATAATCAATAAAGCTGTCTTATTTAAATATCCTTATAATTACATTGCTACAGTTATAAGTGAAAACTTTCCTAATGGAGTCAAATCCATTAGGAAAGTTTAAAAGTAATGAAAGTACGAAATTCTATTAGATAATTTTATACATTTTTTAAAGCAGAATGTTAGAGTATTAATAATTTTGAAATAATATGACTGCTAAGAAATTAATAATTTCGCATCTGAAATTTCTGATAGTGAAATACAGTGGCTCTCAAAAGTGTTCATACACTAAACAAATTTGCAGAAATTGTGTTCTATACTTCTTAATAAAGCATTTTATTAGTTGGTTTTTTTTTAATTAGCATCTTTAAATAGTTCTTAATAAAACTGAACAAATATTTTTATAAAAAATCAAGTAGTATTGTGCTAAAAAATAAATAAATAAAAAATGTCACAAAATTAGAACACAAAAGTCTTCGTACATCCAAACATTATTTATTTAAATTCATCATAAAAATATCTTTTGCGGCTTATTTTTCTTCTAATTGAAAAATTCACTAAAATCGTTTGATTTCAGTATTTAATATCACAATTATTTATTCTATTTACTTCATTCTTAGATATGACGCGCATTCGTAAAGAAACGAGTTTAGATGTACTAAAATTAATTATATTTCATTTTAAAGCTGGAAAATCAATTAGAGGCATTGCAATTATAACTAATCTACCTCATTCAACGGTGCAAAGCATTATAAAACGTTACAGAGAGGGAAAAAGGATTGCAAACAAGCCTCGTAATGGTCGCCCTCAAATTCTGTCAGCTAGAAGTCAATGAAATATTGTGAGTAAATTTCTAAAAAATCCACGTCTGAGTGCAATAAAGTTTACTTCACAATATAATGAATCAAATGGAACTTCTATTTCCTGTGAAACTATTCGTAGAATTCTTCGGAATGCTGGTATACATGGCCGCTCTGCACGAAGAAAATTCTTTGTAAGTTAGAAGAACAGAATTGCTAGACATAAATTTACCAAATATATGATAAACCAGCCAGAGAGCTATTGGAATCGTGTCTTATTTGCAGATGAAAGTAAGTTTAACATCTCGGATGAGAGAATCATTATATGGAAGGGTCGGATGAGAGAATCATTATATGGAGAAAAAAAACGAAAAACTTAATCCCAAGAATTTAGTTGGAACAGTAAAACATGGCGGTGGAGGTGTCATGGTTTGGGGGTGTATGTCAGCGGCTGGAGTAGGCAATTTAGTATTCATTGATGGTATAATGTATCATAGATTTTATATAAATATTCTCAATAATAATTTAAAAGTGTCAGCACAAAAATTGGGCATTTTAAACAACTTTGTGTATTGCCAAGACAACGATCCTAAGCACACGGCCATGAATGTTCGTCTTTTTTGCCTCTATCATTGCCCTCAAACCCTTAAAACACCAGCTCAATCGCCGGATTTAAAACCTATAGAACATATTTGGAAAGAATTAGAGGTGCGAATAAGAAGTCACGACA
Organism: Argiope aurantia; assembly: GCA_026543865.1. Lineage (NCBI taxonomy): Eukaryota > Metazoa > Arthropoda > Arachnida > Araneae > Araneidae > Argiope > Argiope aurantia. The sequence goes on along the minus strand of JAPMOR010093824.1, from coordinate 49,066 downwards.
TTAAATCGAAAATTCAACTGAAAGCAATAATGATCGAAGAATGGAACAAGATCGGTGCAGAAGTAACCGACCGTTTAGTTAAATCTATGCCCAAACGTTTAAAAGCTGTTATAAAGAATAAAGGATATCCTACTAAATACTAAACATTTATAAAAATTTAGAAAATTTCATATTTAGTGATGTTTTTTTAAAGTGTATGATCACTTTTGTGTCTTATTTTTGTGCAATTTTATTTATTGTCATTTTTAAAAAAATAATTTGCATCGTAATTAAAATTTATTCTTCACTGCTTTATTAAGAACTGTAAAAATATGCTATGAAAAAAATTTCATGTAAAAATAAGAATATATAATGGTAAATAATGAGGTTTTTAATTGATTCTTGTTGGTGTACGAACACTTTTGGGAGCCACTGTATATTCAAACTTTTAAATTAATGACAGAATTTCTTTCAAAATTGTACTAAATTAAATTACTAAATTTTAAAATACATAAAATTTAGTAATTAGAGTTATATACAAATGTTTTAGTATTTTATATACAAATATTATATAATTAGAGTTATATACAAATATTTTATATATTATATTTTAGAGCTTACATTTTTACAAATATTTCTATTTAATGTAGTTTTGTTCTGTAACTAAAATTTTTTTAATGCTAAATAACTTTTATATAAGATTTAGAAAAAAAATTATCTAAAAATTTCTTCAGGTGACGAAATAAATCTTATTTTAACGACTAACTTTTCCATTAACTATTTAAGTTAAGTAGTTAAATACTTTAACGGAAGACAGAAAGTTCGGCCTAAACAGACAGAAAAATGTTCCAAAAGTCGAAGTGTTGCACACACCATAAAAGAGAACACTTTAATCTGCTTAACAATGTTTATTGTTAAAGAGCAGAAATTTGTTCAGGATATCCAACCTTGGTGAAACCCAACGTTGCCGAATACTAAACCTACTGTGAATATTCATGAAGCAATAGATAAACGAATGCAACAAAAGGATGAAAAGTTTCGGAATGAATGGTAATCTGGTTATTGACTTTTTTTATCGTCTGCCAGCAGTTTCGGGCTTTTTTTTTTTTTTTTTTTTTTTTTTTTGTAGCGAGTACAAAAGGAGATATGAGAGTCTGACTGGATTCTCTTTACATGAAGAGCACGTAGAAAATGCAAATGTTCCAAAGAATTCCGATGAATTTGTCGTGTCTAGTTTATGCGAACATTTCGGTTCGATGCATTAACAAATTTCTTGTTATCTTTTTTAATAGAATCTTTTCTTTTTTTTTATTTACTTAACCATGTTTAGAAGAACTTTCTGAATACTTTCGTCGGTCTTTGTAATATCTCAGTTATAATTTGTTTTACAAAGTGCTAGAAAGAATTATTTCGTTATAAGTAAATGTTCTGTCAGGTTTATTTAAAATAAGGAAGAAAGATATTTTCATTTTTGCAGTTGCATTCATATTCATTTTGTTAGAGACATATTTTTTTTCATTCACTTTCTTGTTGCCACATTAAGTTACTAAAAAAATAAATGTTGAAGATATCATTTTATTTTTCAAATGTTTCATTTTTTAAAAAACATATTTACTATGACGTATGATATTCAATATTTAATTTAATTATCTTTTTTAGAAAAATATATATGTGTAAACTAATACTTCGAATTTTTATTCCACTATAAGTTTATACCTAGTTTTTTAAACAGCATCCAATAATCAGTAGGCATTTCTAGCAAATAAATAAATAAATAATAATTTCAACACGGATTAGATTTAAAATGAAAAATTAAAATTATATTTTTTGAATAAAATTTAAACCATTTTTAGTGACGAAAAAATTATATTAAAGATAAGCTCCGAAGACATATTAATGTTATTTTTTTTTTTACTTTTAATTATTTTATGACTTTAATTTAATATAAGCGAAGAAAAACCTTTACTTTTTTTAAAAAATAGATAGAACTATTTATAAATATAGTGGCTCAAACAATTGAGAGTACACCTTACTTTTACTTGATAAATCCGATTTACAATATAAATAATATATTACCGAGAAATGTAAACATTTTTTCTTATTTTTACACATAGCAATTGATTTAATTTAAAGTAAAAATAAAGAAAAAAAATATGAAAAACTTCTAAACTAAAAGATTTTAGAAGCATTTTAAATACACATACGCAGATTCTCGCCTCAAAAAATTGAGAATACACCAACGAAATATTTGTAATATCTCGCATAAAAAGAAAGTGTCAATATTTAATTGCATGTCTTTTGAGTTTTATAATAACTTTTAAACGTCGTGGTACTGATTCGATCAATTTTTGATGGTATCTGAAGTATTTTACTCCATTCTTTTTGCAACACTTTGCAACTTTAAAAAGGCTTTACATTCTGTTAAACTAGTTTTTTTCTTTTCAACAAGTAAATGAAAACTTTCGAATAAGATATCTATATTTATTTAAATTTAAAACACTCGCAATTATCAGGGAGGGTAAAGGAAATAAGAATAAAAATTAATATTTAGAAATTATATAAATTTTTAAAAAGATAAACAGTCAAAAAATTTGAATTTTTCAGACATAACATATAAAAATGTGCAATAAATGTTCAAATCTTTGAACAGATGAAAATTCATGTAGCTGCAAGAAGGAGAAAAAAATTCAAATTGCAATCTAGGACCAGACATTTAGACTATTACACCTCAAAAACATAGTATTAAACGGTATGAAATTATTTAGTTTCCTATTATTAGATCTGTCTCTGTATTATTAAAATATTTTAAAGCAATGGACCGGCATTTTAAAGCAATGGAAAGTGCTAAATTTTGTAGCTGTAGGTCAAACGATCTTCCCTGTAGCACACACATTCATCATTATTATTTGCAGAGATGTGTATTATAATATTTTACCGGATTGCTCTGACTTCTTCTTCTACCACATTAAGTAGTTTTATAATATTTTCATTTTAAATTATGTATTATTCCTTATATTTAAATAGATGTAAGCATGTTCGTTTCAGATTTCGGAATAAAGATTGCTATTGTAGTCTTAGAACAGCTTAAGCGTCCAGGCAGGATTTAATCTTCCGAAACTAATGGATTCATTTTTAATGGGAGCCAGTTAATCAGAAACATAATTAGCAGGAAATTAGAATATTAGAAAGCGATTTTACTCCACACGAAATATCTAACATTTCCATCCTTTCAATCCGTAAAGTTGCAGAAAATTAATGCAAAGAAGAGGAAGGTATTTATCTTCTAATATTATACACAAAGCAGTGACAAATATTCTCCCGTCTAACGTAAATGACTTAGAGGAACAGGGGCTAACAACTATTCTTACATATTTATTTTAAAATCTTCTGCTGCTTTCACTAAATGTGTTCAATAAGCTAGCGGGAGATGTCTCACCCAAACTTTCTCGCGTACTTTTTAATAAAGTTGTCTTGACAGAGAACGCATTACTTGGCATTGGCGTATAATATTTACGAAATATTAACATTTGGCTCGAATTTTTTACTGGAGCTATCGTGCCATACTTGGCGATTAATCTCTGGCATATGTTACTAATAACCAAAAATCGAGTTTCTACTTTGACACTTTTTTTTCTCAATCGATTGAAAAAGAGATTTATCGTCTGATATTTGGCGATATTTTTTTTGGCAATTAATTTCAGGCGTGCGGTTAATAGTATCTGAAAATCGAATTTATGCTTTATACGTGTTTTTCTCAACCGATTGAAACAAACATTGAACTCAAAACTGCACTAGTAGTCACAAAACCCCATATCAAATTTGATAAATTTAAGGCATTGCGCTTTTGAACTATCGCGCTTACATGTTTCAAAAATTATAGACCGACAGACAGTCATCCTTTATTGGTTTTGTCTCAAACTTTGACAAGTTTCCATATTGTAAAGTTAAATCTATGTACTGAACTTTATCTGGCTAGCTCTTTTCGTTTTATTGTTATCGTATGAAATTATATTCGAAAAAGCTGATAGACAGACTGTCTCCGAACGGATTTTGCACAAAATGTGACATAAATCTATAAATATGATTTAAACATGCATCGAAATTTATTCGTTTGGGTCAAATGTTTGATTTATCTTTGTGACTGGCAGACGGGCAGAAAGACAGATATAACACGATGAATGTGTTCTTCAGGTAGGTTTAAAAAGTGGAGATTAAATTAAAAACAAAACGAAACTTAAAATAATAAAATTCAAAGTTTAATAACTCGGTTAATTTTCTTCGAAGGAAGATAAAACTTTTTTGTTTAAAATACCACGTGGTCTCAGTAATATTTTTTTCAATATAAATAGTAAAATTTATAAAAATTTAGACTTCGTAATTTTTTCAAAAGTGGATTGGATCAAGAAACAGATCAAGTCATTGGATCAAGAAACAGAAAAATGTAATTCTTCCTGTCATTTAAAGCATTCTTTCCAATTGGAAGTATATGCTTAACGGCTTGGAAATTAGTTGTTGAGCATCGTAGGAGGTAACAGTAGTAAAAAGTTTTATTTCTATATATTTGTTTTTAAAATTTTAGTTTTTGAATCATTTTATCATGATTTTTTTTATTTGTTAAATTATATTTTTGAGCTAATTTATATTTTTTGAAGAAACCATGAAGCTTATTTTAATAAACTATTAACCACTATTCTAATTATCCTCAAACTAAACCAAGATTTTGAAAATTCTTACAGTTTCTTTTTAGATATATTTAAATTACACCACATCATTTTATAAAATAATACAACTAATAATTAAGCTTCAATGATTTTAAAGGTACTAATGTTTCTATAATTTTGATAAAGAAAAAACATTTATTCTAAAGTTTTTCGATTATAGTCTTAAGATGATATATGGAATAGAAATGACAATTTTTCATCAATAAAATTCTAGAAAGAAAAATAAAATGCAAAATTTGTCATTCTCTGAGGTAATTGATATATCTTCATCGATATTTATAGTGATGATTAATATTTCTATCTATATCTATCTATACTTATAATAAAGCTCAATATGTGTGTGTGTGTGTATGTGTGTGTGTGTGTGTTGGCGCTCTACAGACCAGACCATTCAACCTACAGCTACCAAATTTGGCACGTGTATACCTTGGAGGTCGGTAATGTGCACCTGCGGGTTATTTTTTCGAATTTTTAATTAGAATTTTATTTATTTAAAAATTAAGCGAAATTTTGGCGTGTTTCTGCTATAACTTCCGAAAATATTACCACACAAAAAAGATTTTTACATGAAGTTAAAGATCAAAAATTTATCTTTTAAATGATACCAATTTTTTAACTTTAAAATTAAATTCTATTTTTAATGAATTTTTAAATAAATATTTTAACTATATTTTTCAATAATTTTTTTCTTACAAAATAAAAATAAAATTTAAGCTGCACGAGCACGTTCCGCATTCATGAGAAAAAAATTAGCTTTTTTCAAAGTGTTGCCATCACATTGATTAAAGCTCCAATTAAAAATAAATTAAATCTTTTTGGAAATGAAATCTGCAAAAATATAATTTTCGGCACGTGTCTGTAGGAAATGAAACAAATAAGAAATATTATTTTTTCTAAAAAATAAATTCAAGAAAAAATATTTTATGATCTTTTACACTCTCTATATTATTAATCCAATAAATCAGTTTTATTTTAAGGCAAGTTTTGTTTAATATGAACAGGATATCCATTCAAATCAGGGCCACACAGCTAATGTGTAAACCTTTAGTAAGACACAGATCTGCTAAAATGGTCTAAATGGAAAATGATTATATTTTATGTAACTTGATTCAATAAATGCTCTAATAAATAACGAATTTTTGATTTTACATAAAGCTTCTGCTGTGGAAATCACGATTAACAAAATGTTCTTGAAACACTAATATTTTAAATAAAAAGAGTTAATTTCCAATCAACTTAATCAATCACTTAAACTGACTGATTTATGAAAATTTGAATATCACTATTCAATAAAAAATGGATAATTTTAGATTTTCCATCGATCGTTTCAAAGAAAATACACCAATCAGCGAGCAGGTTTCTATAGATTAATTGGCCTAAAATTATGAAAATGTTGAGTTTTTCTAAATATTTAACATTCAAAACTTCATAAATAGGTCTTAGTTGATCGCGGAAAATAGAAACATTCATCCATTTATTTAAAATTTCTTGTCTCCAGAATAATTCTCAGAATATGATACCTTACTGCATTAAATTTGGACTTCATAATTTTTGAAATATATTTATAGGCCGGAACAAAATATTATTATTGATTTCATTTCAATCCTTTTGAAAGCAAAACTAAAAACTGAATTTTATGCTGAATCTGAGAAATTTTTGTTGAATTATTCTTTGAGATATTACATAAATTATGAAAAATATTTTGTAGTTCACATAAGACTTATATACCGAGCGATTCTGTTTGCAATACTTATATTCAATAATAATAATAAATAAATAAATAACAATAAAGATGATAAATAAAATAAAATGCTTGGTTTTATTAAAAAAATATCTTTATATTAATTGCAATTTCATCATTTCTACTTTAAATTAAAGTTGAAGTTTTACCGGAAATGACAACAAATTAGCAAAATTTATATAGTAAATTGAACGAAACGATCTAAACAACAGTATAAGTTTAGTATGACAATCAAAATTTGAAGATTAAAAATGTTTTGTTTGAGAATCTATTAAGAATCTATGAGAATCTATTAAAATATTTAATTGAAAATTGTAGCGAGCGGTAATACTGGCGAACCGGCTGGTCGCCAAAGGCGGCTAGTAATGAATATTCCCAAGTTACCACACAAGTAACTGTATTCGCGAAACTGTATTCGTATTAATTTTCGTAAAATAAAAAAAATGGCAAAAGAATTGTGAAATCTGAATTTCAAATCAAATCGATGAAAAGTCGATTTATCGTTTATCTGCTTTTCAAAAATTCAATAAATTTATTCGGTTGACGGCTAAAGATAAATCATAAATAAGTTTGGAATAATAGTAATGATTTAATAAAGGAAATTCCTTAATAATTAATATTTTCAAAAATTCTCGTTATAATGTCTCAATAATTCATTAAAAAATTTTGTTATTTTCACTAGACGTGAAATATTTTTATTCAAATTTAGAAATGTTATAAAATTTATGCTTATTTATCTCTAAAATTCGTCTGATAATATTACTCATAAAAAAACCTATTTTGCTTCTTTTTAACATTATTAAATTGGCCAATTCAACGCCAATTCAAATTAAACAGCTGTCAAAATGTAATTAATCATTGAACCAAATCCAATTTGAGTAAGTAGGATATATTTTAATAAGCTGAAAAAAATGTGTTAGACGCTTATAAAATTTATTAAATGCTCTGCTCTTTTTCTGTCTGCTCTTTTCAACTGTAAAATTTTATTTTGAATCCATTTAATAACTTTAAATATAATTCCACTGAACTTATTTTTCAAGAATATGAAAAAAAGCAATACAAATGTGTTAAAATTTCAAATTTGAAATAAGAAATTAAATTTTCTGAAATTTGGTTTCAATTATTGTTAATCAACACTGAAAGTGCATTACTTTTGAATGATTTGTTGAAAAAATAAAGAAAAAATTTTAAAATGTATAATTATTACTATTTTTAAAAAAATTTTATTTTTAAAATGAATATTGAATCAAAACTTTTTTTCTTTTTAATATGTTTATCAAATTAAAATAATATAAAAAATGTGCATTTAAAAACCTGATTATGCGTGAGGCGTACAATATCTTAATTTGTGTTAGACGCAAGTTTAAATGAAAAACATATTTTTTTCTTCTTAAAGAATTATTAATGGAAAAATTTTAAATTTTACAACTGTATTGAAACAACTAATATATTTTGAAAATATTTCCAACGAAACTTTCCAATTTTAGATAGAAAAATAAAATTAAAATTTTTTAAATCGAATACATTTCGAATACATGAATAAAAGCGAAGATTCTGTTTATCTAAAATATAACGAAAATTATAACTTCAGTCTTCAAACTAAAAAGTAATCACATTTTTTTAATAAAAAAAAACATTCATATTATGTTACATGGCTTAAGAATTGAACTTTTTTTATCATGCATCTACTTGCCCTGGGGAAAAAATCGTCTGTTACAAAAACGAATCGTATGTTCATTGAAAGTTGAGATTATTACTGTAACTCGGCATTTGCGTTTATTGCCAAAAAGAGTAGAAATAATTAATGCCTGGAAATTGTTGCAGCAACTCTTGACAATCCATTGCTTTGATTCTTTACTGTAGTAGAAGATCCCCCCTGGGGGCATCTCGAAATGAGGATGCGAGGCTTCCGGCATGGTGGTTGGATCTCGCCATGGTGGGTACACGAAAAGTTGGGAGTCTGGTTCCTCCCATTGGTAACGGTACATTACTTCCTTAGGGAAGGGTTGTACCATGACCGGTGATGGCCCTTAAGACTTAGCCATAATTCCCGCCAGTGTTGCTTCATGGCTATCCAGTCATTCAGTATTTATTTTCTGTGTGCCTTCGGGTGGGTCGGAGATTCAGTGATATGTCTTACTCTAAAAGGAGTTATAAAATATAGGAATGACAAATAATGTGAAGGAAAATTAGCAAGAAAGTATAAAGATGAGAGATTTTGAGTTCTTTTCCCCTTTTACAAAAAAAATTATTCGAAACAATGAATCTAATAAAAAAAAAACTTGGCATAGTATGTGCCTTCTTGTGAAATGAATAAGAAATTGATAGTGAAATTATATGCAATGCAGTATAATATTTCAATATCATTCAAATGTGCTAATCAAATGGTGGATTACTGTATTTCATAACTTATAACCGAAATTTCAGATTAAAATATGAATTCTCGTAATTTCGAAAAAAAGTAAATATTATCGTAAATCTACTAACCTTATAAAAAATTTGTTAGGTATGTAGAAAATCAGTGAAAAATAATTCCATGTCATAGGATTCATAACTTGGCCTTCCTGATTTCTAGGTATAACACTGTACGATTAAACCGAATAGTTGTTTTTAAAACATATGAAACAACAAACTCTCTACAAACGCCATTCTTTTAGATATTGTTACAGAAATAGTTGGGCTGATGTACGATGAATTTTGTGAAACAAACTGATAAATGTTAAATTAAGCTTTAATTCATGAAAAGCACGAAGCAAAATCGAAAAGATACAATTGATACCCACAAAGAATAACACTTATAGGCACCTATAGACACAACAACACAAACAGACCGCAAATACTAATAGGAAATAGTAATAGTGCTTAGCGAAAACAGTTAGACAGCTTTCCCGGCAATAAATATTCTAAAAAGAGAATTAATTAAATCACTTCAGCTTCACGGATTTAAAAAGATTTTCTGACTGAACTTGGAAGAATCTGCAGATATTGATTCATAATAGAGACAGAGCCGAAATTCATGCGTTGTTTGGAATCGTTATTTTTTAAAGAATAAATTCTTCAAGGCGCCACCAAGGCAAGGGAATCCATCTTGGGATTAATTCCTCTTTAGTTTCTCGATCTTATATAGATTTCCTGACAAAGCATCACACCATATGGAATTTCCTCGGAAGGTCTCCAGAACTTAAATTCAAATAGGTTGTTAAACACTCTAAAAAGATAATATATAACTATAATTAACATCATAATCCTTGTATTTTGCAGAATACTCCTTTTTATCGCCAAAATATCATTAAAAATGCCAACTTCTTGGTACCAAATAGTACCAAAATTTGTCATCAAGGTATTCTTGGTGACAAAATTGACCATCATTTGGTGATGTTTCAACGAATTTGGCATTGTGCCTAAGAGTTCAGTTAATTAAATGACTTCATTAATTAAATAACCTCGCCTTTGGTGGTGAACTTAGCTTAGATTTGGCATCACTTTTTGTTTCATTGAAAATCCATAAAGAATATCTGCAAATTTCTTTCTTTTTCAACAATGAAACTAAAAATACAGAAAAGAAATATTATAACGAATAAGCTACGGCTGCTTGCCTATTAGATATCTTCATATAATAGAAATGAAATCCATATCGTACGATATTTTTTAACAAGAAAATGTTAGTAAACCGACATATAATCTGTAAATTGTGTCATTCAACACGCGTGGTGTAATAATTATGCTTAAAAATTATTTGAAACACTCAGTAAGTTAGATCATTCAGTTAAAAGTAATTAAATAGGCGGATAGTTAATTTTAAATATTCACTAAGAAGAAGTTTCCTAAAATTTTATTAGACTTTTAATAAAAAAATATTAGAAATTAAATATTTTTCTTTATATTATTGCACAAAAATCAATTTTTCATCTCTTTCAAATTCGAAAAAATTAGCTATTAAGGACTAAAAAATTTATTTATTTTTCCCACAATTTTAATAAATTTTTCAAAATATTTTTACAACAATATTTTCCGTTAGGTTTTATTTACGAAATTTATATTCTCGCACGTTACTACATTAATAAATACGTTTTTTCTGTGTCCATTATTTCTGTTATATAATTAAAAGTAAATTTTAAGCAGTAAAATAAAAATAGATGAACGAAGCTCAAAATGTTAACAAGCGACTACTATTTTTTTATTTATTTATTTTTTCATTTTTCCGAACAATTTTTTAAACATTTTTTCCGAGATGTTTTTCAATATTTTTTCGTTTAATAGCTTGAAATATCTTTTGATTTTGTTTTAATCAAGCGTCTATATTCTTTGCTTTGTATCTGAAATCATTCTTCACTTCAAAAAATAAAAACTGCGATGGACCCATTTTTCCATACAAAACTGAAAAATATGATTAATTTTGAAAAAAAATATGAATTATTAGTATAAACATTTAATAAATATTTTTCATTAAAAAAAATTACTGTAAAAGAGTTTATTTACTTTAATTAAATAAAAACTGACCTAGTTTATTACATATCAATAACGATTTAAATATACCAGTAACTGTTTAAATATCCGTTTCATTCAAACGCTTTTTGTTTATCTGTTTTAGATTTTCAAAAAAGGGCATATTTTGTTTGAATATTTTTATCTATCGGATTAAAACTTAACACAAATAACTCAAACCATTTTAATAAAAACTAGCGTTAAAATTACAAAAAATAAACTGGGAAATTCTCTGAAAAGATAGTTAGTTATAAAAATAATTAATTTTAAAAATAATGAATTAAAATTAATAATTAAAAAATATTTAGAAAAAAAATAGTTCCCATTCAGAAATGCACATCAAATTACAAAAAAAATCTAATCAATGACTCTTTATAAAATAAACTTTAAATGTGATCAGAAAATAATTTTATATGCCCCACCAATTAAATATAGATACAGTATTTTCAGATTTTTATAATAAATTAGAAAAATTTCCTTACTACAATCATTAAACTCTTCAATAACAGTAATATAATAGAGCCAATGAATTCTTTTTTTTTTAGCTTCCAAAATTGATTTATCGCGATAGATTGTCAAACGATTTTTATCTTTCGTGAAAAATGGTTCTTTGTATCTAATTTGAACAATAACATTTTCCACTCATGTGTGGGAAAATAAAAATCTGAGCTTTCATAGCGTTCACGACTTCGTTCCAGTCCACGATTTTATGCAGGGGCAAAACAAGTTTATAAGGAAGAATGCGAGAAAATTTCGGTATGACCATTCCCAGGTTTCTATCGCAAATCATCAAGATAATGATTCGATTTCATTTTCTAAATTGAATAGATTTGAGTGTAATATATGCTTTAAAAAGTTTTTGAAATTTTGTTCTACTGGCAATTAAAGTTTGAATTCAGAATTAAACACTTTTTAAGAACGTTTATTTTTAAATACTGTAATACTGCTCTTTTCCGAGATATAGTTGTATGCATAAAAGATATGGACAGGAGCTATATGTCGATCAAAATTAGAAATTAAAAATATTTTGCTGAAGAATTCATTACGATCAAGTTATGGAGAATATTTAACAAAAATTTTCAATAACCATTTCATTCCGCAGAACCAACTAGTCACCAAAGGCAACTAGTATATATAAAATCATAAAGGACCAGCTATTTTTATATAAAAGATAATATTAGAAGATTAATTTTATTAAAAGAATTTTATAAGAAGATAAATATAAAGATTAATAAGTATCTTTTTAGATAAAAAACGATTTGGTCAGAAAGATTCCTAGCCTAATTTATGCTATTCCCGCCAGATATTTATTCCAATATCAGAAAAGGAGAACTGCAGCATTGCTTCTTGTGTTGCATCGGTCATTCCCACATTTTTATCACTCCAGCTGACGAAAGATTGCGTTTGGACGAACGAAAAAAGTGGTAAAGAGGTATGTCACAGCAGTTCTTGGCATAACAAAAGCTTTTCCGATATTGTAGATCATTTTCCTCTGATAAGCAATAAGTACATGGTCGACAAATTACAAAAACATTTGATAATTCCAGAACTTCTTCGCTGAGATATTATTTTTCTACAATGATTTTAGATGTCATTAATAAGTATATAGATACCATATTTTCCTCTTTCCATCTTTCAAATTGGCCTTTAAAGTGGTCAAATACAATCCATAGAATATTAAAAAGAATGTCCATAAGCTGATTTTTATTTGAATAAGCTCTCTCAGGAAATTTTAAATGTATTCAATTTTAAATAAATCCCTTAAGCATAGTTTGAATCTCTGAGTTAAATATTTTTTAAACATCAAATTATAATAGACATTATAGCTAAGCCCTTATATTTTTTCTCTTTATTCTCTTTATTTATTAATTCCTAACTGAATAGTGTTTCATGAAATTCTAGCATCATAATATATCTGTCCGGGCAACGATCTTCTAATTGCACGTTGCCTTTCGTAGTATTTTTTTTTCTTCTAATTTATCTCGTAAATTGTGCAAATGATAAACAAAATCTTTCTTCCTAAGCTCACAGCAATGGGAAAAAAATCACACAATTGAATATTTGATAAAACAATGCAATTCAGAAAAGAACAGCATAAAAATTAATTTCATATCAGCAACAAGATATGCTTTCAAAAAATTTTATAATGATGTAAAAATTATTTTTGTACAATAATAATTTTAGAAGGTAATCCGGAAAAACGCAGATACCTCGTTTAGCTTTTAATTAATTACAATTTCAATAAAATTGCTATGACATCCACATCAGCCATCCCTCCTACGCATACACACTTCTAAATATATTCGTGCCAAATGTAATAGGGCTAACTCAAACGATCTGCCTTGTAAAACAGCAACATACACATTCTTCACAGTATATTGATACCAAAACTATTCCAAAATAAATTGAATCAAACATAGTCACTTTAGTTCAATTGGGCTGCTCTGTAGATTTTAGTTTAGTTTAGTTATATTAACATCCCGTTTAAAGCAACACTAGGGCTATTTTGGGACGGATCTCGTAATTCTGAACCGCGGTCAGATGACGAGGACGATACTTGAGCTGGCATCCCCCTCTCCACATCATACCAAACAAAACCAACGGGAGAATGTTTGGCCCTGACGGATTTATCGAGCAACAGACCCCCTTACACTGTAGTTCTTCGGCGGAATGGGGTCTCGAATCTGAAACCCTACGGTTCACAAGCCGAGACCTGCTCTGTAGAGTGCCAATGCGTGAGCACACACATACATTCACTTTTATTATCAATAAAGATGGAATCTAACCACTTTCGGTGACCAGATCATCGGTAATGGCGACCAAGTATCATTTCCTTTTCATCTCCCAGACATAATTTCATAATTGATATTCAAAATTCTTTTAACAAAGTTTTGAACAAGTAATTGACATTTAAGATTTATAATGACGGTAATCTTGCTTTTATTTTGTTCATTTTGTACATGAACGTCCCTAATGTTGTCAAATCACGTGATGTCACTCTCGACGTCATCAAACATCTAACCGATGTTCAGAGATCAAAATTTTCTCCTCGTACAAAATAGGCCGCCAATTCCAGCATCAAAATGATTCGATGCCCAGCAACTATTAGCTAATTATTATTATGCCGATAAACAAGCAGGACTGGTCTCTCCGAAACTTTCTCGCATGTTCTCTTATAATTTTTGAATTTTCAAATGACATAGAAACAATATTTAGGCTATAAAATTTTTTGAGTGTCAAATATCACTCAATAATTGTATAGTAAAAATTTTGATTACTAAAAAAAACCATTTCCGAATGTCACCTTTCGAGAGTTCCAATACATAGATAAATTTTCTTCCAAGTAGCAATAGAGATGAGATAGAAATTGTAATTACTTATATCAGAATTAAAATTAATTAAAAATTATATACTTAATATAAATTAAATATTTAGTAGAAGCGTTTTGTTTTTGGTAGAGGGCTAAAATTTATTGATACATTAATGTTTACAATAAGGTTACCCAATTAGAGAGGTATAATAATACCAAACTATTTTAAAAATAAATTTAAAAAACGCAAACTTCTTCGTTTTACATAATTATGGATTTATCGTAAAAAATGTAGTTTAATTAGAAGTTAAGTAGTTTTTTAATATCACAATTAATAATAAATAAAATAATAAAAATAACTTGTAAGTTCAATTTTATGTATCATACCAATTTCTTTATGGAACTACTTTATTCATTTTTAAAAACATTTGACATATTTTATGGTAATTTTAAATATAATTTACAAAATTTGTTTATTGTCAACTTTTTGCAAACTGCGAAATATTTTTCAAGAATCTATAATAAAAAATCTTCTGGCAAATATCGAAGAGAAATTATTATCCTAAATATTTGCCAGACAATAAAAATTGGAAGATGAAACGAAATTATGACGAAATACTTCATACATTTTCATGAAGATTTGACTTCATTTAATGGTAACAATAAATGTAATTTATTTTCTTTAAACTTTATGCAAACTACCAAAAAGTTTTAAGAATCAGTAATAAAAAAATAGCCTGGAAAATAATTTGGATTATCATTTCCGAACTAAGAAATAATAACGAAAGAAATGAAAAGTATTTGGGAAGTAAGAAAAGAGAATAAATCACAGACTTATTTCAATCGATTACCACCACTCAAGGTTTTAATGATTTCTAATCCAGAACATTTTTTAGTAACGAGACCAGAAAACTCCTTACCTAGAGATTACTTATGTGGAAGGAGGAAAATTGTTCTTTTGAATGACATTCGTTTTTTTTTAATTCCGGATAAATTCGTACTTTTTGCGTAGTTACAAGCTTTCTCTTTCTTGTAAACTTTTTATTTTTAAAAAAAACTTCAACTCTTGTTAATCTAGTAGTTAAAATAATTTTCCATAAAATAAAATTCGCGTCTCATTTCTTCTCGATAAAATGTCTGATTTTTTTTAGAAATGTCTTACTTAATTTTTATTGAAAGTGACATAATTTGATGGGCCTCAGCACGATATGTACAAGAATTCTGCTGTAATCAAAGTAATTTTTCTGTGGAATTTTCCTAGCAACTTTTTTCCTTGAAAATATATTTAGACTTATTTTTTTTTCTCTCAAAATGTAACAAGAGCATGATGTAAGCGCATATTTTAATTATTTTTCGGTCCTTATACAAAAAAAAAAATAATAATCAGCAAGCTTAAGCTTATACAGAATATGTTAAAAAAATTTTCATGCTATATTTTTGGAGGCGAACCAAGCAATAAAAATCATCAAAAAAATTCGAAGGCGAGATTTTGATGGATCCTTGCATTTTAGACCTTCAGTTCGATAAAAATGCATTTCAGGACTCATGTTTATCCCGTCACTAAAAAACAAAAAGAACAAATTGGATGGAATTTAGGATTATCATTACAATTATATATAACTGTTGTTGTTGTTACTTGTAGCACTTTACAAGCAAGCCGACGAACTGCAGACAATTTAAGCCGAGAGTGCATTAGCTTTGGAGGGTCAAGGCCCTTGAGAACCCAAAGACAGAAGTCTGACTTCTAGCTCATTTGAAGATTCACAACCCCTCATTCGTTTGCACAACCCCTTTTTACAGGGGGCGAAGGAGCTCTTTCACACCCCTCACAGATAGAGCACAAGGTAGAGAACAACCATTCCTGAACCAGGACTTGAACCCGAGACGCCTAGATCACGAGGAATGCGCGTACACCTAGACCAGATCGCCGGCTTATATACAGTAGTGAAGTTAAGCCAAATCAGACAACTAATTGATCATTTGTCGGTCTATCAATGGCATGTATGCAATCAATAATTCAGCCAATTGGAGTTGCCTTCCCGAAACTTCCTCGTATACTCTCTAAGAAAAGTGAATTCCTGCCTTTCTCCCCACTAGATAAAATTATGGATCTTGGACAATACTATTAAGTTCACAAGTGCTCAAGTGTTTATCCCCTTTGCTTTGGGTCTGAAATCATTCATTCATAAAAAAGATATAAAATACTACAGAATCTTCTTTTCCTATGAAACTAGGACAAATAATGAAATGTTCTTTAAAAAGCGTTCATTAAATGTTCATCAATTTTTTTTAACGAATTATTAATATAAGCATTAAATACACCTTTTTCATTAGAAAAATTACTTTAAAAGTGTTTATTTGTTTTAATATAAACAAAAACTAATTCTTTTTCACATATCAATTACTACTCAAATATACGATCCTCCAAAGGATTTTTTTTTTAATTCTAAGATAGGAGCCAATTTGTTTGAAAATTTTTATCTGCCGGATAAAAATTTACTACATATAATTCACGTTTCTTATAAAAACTAATTTTAAAATTTTAAAAATAGACATTTCATCGAAAATATTTTTTTAATTCTTATACCACTTATAATCATTTTAATAATAAGAAATATACACTAATAAAAAAATGTTTAAAAATTAAATAATTCTCATTGAGAAAAAGCACTTCAAATCACAAAAAAAAAATCTAATCTATCAATCTTTATAAAATAACCTTCAAGTATGATTAGAAAAAATTTACCATTCTACTCCAACTAAATATAGGTACAGAATTTTCCAATAATTATTAAAAAAAAATTAGAAAAGAGTTTCCCATTTCAACCATTAAATTCTTCAGTAACAGCAACATAGTAAAGCTAATTATTTTTCCCCCTTTTAAATAATTCTTTTTTTTTAAGCTTCTAAAATTGATTTATCGCGAAGCTTTGTCAGACGATTTTTATTTTTCAAGAAAAATTATTCTTGTATCTAGTTTCTACAGTAATATAATTACACGCTCAGATGAATTATAATAGTCTGGATTAAATCGAATTTACTCATTTTAATAGATCGTTTAGTTGAATGACGATAGATAAAAGAGTTTATAGTTGGATGTAATGAGAAAAAAAGGAAAAAAAGCCTTAATTATCTGTGAGATTAAGTAAAATAATTCAGAATGGGATTAAGATTATTCAAAGTAAAATTTGCTTTTCTTCTTTATTATACTAAGCATTCCTTAGTCTTATATACGTCAATGAAATGTTTTTTTAACTTACTTTCTTATGGTTGTGTTGAGACATCGGTAAAACCTCGCAATATAAACTTTTACTTTTGGCTATTAATAACAATGTAAGAAACGTTGGCATTTTAGACGAAATGTGTAATTCTAGAATTATTCGAATATACAGTATATTTAGGCGTTGTATACAGTAACTATGCATTCCATAGAATAATCAGTGTTATTTAGGCAAAGTATGAAAGGAAGATCTTGAAAAATATCTTATTTGAAAGACATGCAGTTTACAGAATTACGAATGTTATTTAGAAACAATATCAAATGCTATTAAAAAATCTGTTATTCTGAATAGGTGAAGAAGATAAAAACTATACGAAACAAAGTATATGCCTTTCCTATTAGAGAAAACAAAGCAGAGTGTGTACCTACTTTATGCTTTAAGAACGGAAATAATTTTATTCTGAATTACATTTAATTTCATTTCTTACTAAAAATAATTTGCGATTTCATACTTAGTTGTTTTGTCATTTGATATTGTATAAAATGTTTAGGAAATGTGTGAAATATGAACCATTTCATACTCTTGTCTAATAAACACTTTAGCATTCTATAAAACGGCGAATTTCAAATTTTGCCTGTATAAGCTACTTTACCTAGATCACTCTATATTTCCAACATCCATCCTCTATATTTTCATCCTCCATAACACCCAAATACATAAGAGTAGGAAATTTAACAGTGGCAACTTTATATTTGCGGCCATTATAAAATTAGTATTACCATGGAAGATTCGTAATCCTTCAATGTATACACTAACCTACAATAGTGGACTATTTGTTACCAACCATATAGAAATCATAGGATATTTGAAGGGATGTTATTTAGGACCGTGGCCCAGATAAAGCAATTTCCAGAATCTTAGGAACAGTTTAAAACCAATTCCCTTGACAGAATTCTGTTTTGGGGGACCTGGAATTTACTGATTAAAACCTCTGTTGTTATGATTCTATTTTAAAGCAGAAGGAATCACTTTGTGGCATTATAATAAACTGTTCCAGAGATTCTTAAAACCGCTTCATTCAAACATCTGTCGAATTAATACTGTTTTCAATATTCTAAGGGCTTCTACATAGTTAGAACAAATTGTATACAAAGCTGGTGACTATATCTGTTAAGTACTTTGGTGCCAACATGACAATTTTAGTGAAATCCTAAATTAGAGTCTTGCAAATTTTAACTTATTACTTACAATTTGCGGTTATACTTCTTCTTTGGTTACACCGCAATCTCTATTTTTAGTTTACCCACCTTTTTATAAGATGTGGATAAATTCTTCATGAAGTGGTCCGTCGAGCCGGAGCAGAACGAGTGGCTTATGGACAAATAAATTCATACTACAGTGGATAGCAATGAAGAACATGTATTGATACCAAATTTAAAAAAGAACAATATTAACAATAAATGGAATTTATTCCAATAAAAGGTGAAGCAGTAATTCGCTCCACTAATAACAATACAACAAATCATTCGTTCTCAATTCCGATTTTGGCGAGAATTTCCAGGCATTTACAAGAAAAACGTGACATTGGCAGCAAAGTGCTTAACATATCAAAGGAACTATAAACTTTTGAAGTTAATAACAATCTTATATCAGCCGTAATCATAAAATTTCCAATTTTAAATTTTCAATCCTTGTAATTTTTTATAAATATCATTGCAATAGCATCATTCATTTTACAGACTTATTATATAATTCACGTTTCAGCTTCAAAATAAATAAAAGTATATAAATATTTAAAAAAATGTATTTAGTGTTATTTTATCTTAAAGAAGAAAAAAGATAACAGACATGCATAAAATAATAGAAGACCAGCTAATTTTATAAGATGATAATTAAATCGAAGTATGTTTCGATAAAAAGGCGGTTTGGTCAAAAAAGTTCCTAATCCAAGTTATCCCATTACCATCCAATCTGTTCTATTGCTTCTAAGAATTTTATTCCAGAATCAGAAAAAAAAGGAGCTGCAGTATTGCCTCCAGTGTTTCATCGGTCATTTCCACATTTCTATTACCCCGACTGGCGAAAAAATTGCGTATGGACACACAGAAAAAATAGTTAAGGGATGTCACAGCTCTTGACCATTAAAGACTTTTCTGGTCTTGCTGATTATTTTCCTCTACTAAGCTATAAGAATACTGCTGCCAAATTACAAGCTCATTCGTAGCATTTGTTGATTTTAGATCTCAAATGATTTGCTTTCTATAGGTACCATAAATAAGTTTATGAATAACATATTTTACTTTTTTTTCCTCAGATTCGTTTGATTTTAAAGCGGAGCAGTACAGTTCTTAGAATATTAAGAAGAATAGCTGTTAGTTGATTTTTATTTGAAATTATCCGTCTTTGTTAACCAACTAACTCTTCGAGAATAGCTGTTGTATTATATTTCTATTAAATCCCCTATATATGACTTGAACAAAAGCTGATACCTGAACGAAGTATTTTCAACCATCAATTTGCCATAGACTTTGAAGTTGCATTATTTTAATCGCCTTACATCAGCTCTGCTCATACATGAAATTACATGATGAACATTACATACATGAAATTTCTTGATTGAGATTAGTTCTATGGCATCAAAGTGCCAGTACAAACTTAGCAGCAACTGTCGATCTTCTAATTGCATATTGTTTTCGTGGTATTGAAACTTCCCTTTCTTATTCTAAATGGAAATTGCACAAAAAATAACGAAAAAATTTTCTTCTTCAGTTTTTAATTCTAGAAGAAAATAGCATGATTAAATATTTGATGAAATAATGAAATTCTGGGAATAACTTCAATAAAACTAAATTCATATCAAAAAAGTACATTTTTTTTTAAATTTTAAAAGGATGTAAAAATAACTTTTGCGTAATAATAATTTCGCTAATTATCGTCAAAATCTCTTTTAATTTTTAATTAATTGAAATTTTAAAAAAAAATTGCTTACGATGTACATAAAATCTCCTTCTAAATGTATTTGTATCATATAGAATCATTTTAGTTCAAACGGCCGGTCGTGAGCTAGAACTAGCTAAATACATTAGAAACCTCCTAGAAGAACTTCAATGCATACTTACACATACACATATATTCTTCAAAATGTATTTATACCAAAAAAATCTAAAAAATATATTTTGAAGATCAACATACTTAAACACATATATATATATTCTCCTTTATTATTGATAAAAATATGGATTAGCCGCCTTTAGGGACTGGTTTGTACACTGATAATTTTAATTGTATCTCTCAAATATAATTGGATATATTCATGATTCCATTTTTTAAAAAATTTTAGCTGCGTTCCTCATGACGTCAAGATATGTGGCATTGCAATTAACATCATCGAACATCTAATGATGCTGTAATCGCCAATATATTCCTATTTCTCGCTCAAAATATGCTGCCGATTTTCAAAATAAAATGGTGCTACATATCTCATGTTCAACATCGGCCACCTAAATGTTAACATGCTGATAAATCATAGGTAGTGGTCTCTTCGAAACCTTGAATTTTCTCTCAGATAATATAGAAACAATATTTAAGCTATAAAAATTTTCGAGTGTCAAAATTCTGCTCAGTTATTAATTAATAAAAATGCTAATTAATTTTTTTAAAGTTCAGAATGTCACTTCTTTAGAGCGCCTATACCTATATATATTCTCCTTTGTTATTATAATATACATAAATTATAATATATCTTATATTTAATATAAAATAATACTTAAGTAGGAGTACTTTGAGGAGTATAATGCTTCTTAATGTATTGAGGCTTAAAATAGGATTTGCAAATTAGAACGATATAATAATTCTAAATTATTTTTAAAAATGAGTAAAAAGTACTTCTAAGTTTAACATAATAATTTATTCATCTTGAAAATTTCATTTAATTATTAACGGTAACTTTTATTGTCACAAATCAAAATAAATAAAATAATGAAAATAATTTGTAAGTTCAATTTAATGTGCCGTACCTATCTCTTTGTGAGAAATACTTCAAACATTTTTATAAACCTTTGAGTCATTTTATGGGTACCTTTAAAAGTTCTTTTACAAAGTTTATTTTAGTTAACCTTTATGCAAACTACAAATATTTTTCGAGAATCCATAAATTTAAAAAAATCGTCTGCCTAATAAACACGATAAATCAGTTTTTAAACTAAAAACTAACGGTGACAAAAATTGAAACAGTTTGGGAAGTGTGAAAAGAGAATAAATCACCTAGATTTATTTCAATCGGTTATCATTACTGCAAGCTTTAATGATTTCCAATCGGGAACCTTTTTTAATAAAGATCAGAAAATTCGTTACTTGGAGATTACTTATTTAGAGAGACGGAAGCAAATTGCTCTTTTTTTATTCTTGACATTCTCTTTTTCTAATTCTAGATAAATTCATCTTTTTTACGCGATTACAGGTCTTTCTATAATTGCAAGTGTTTATTTTTTAAAAACTTCATCCTATGTTAATCTTGTAGTTAAAATAATTATCCATAAAATAAAAATCTTGCGTCAATTCTTTTCGGTGAAATATTAGATTTTTTAGAATTTTAATACTTAATTTTATTAAAAGGGACGTGATTTTACAGGTTGTAACATATACGTAGAAGAATCCTGCTGTAATCAAAGTAACTTTTTTAAGCCGTATTATAATATTCTTAGCTATATTTTTTTCCTCTAAAAATATAAAAGAGACATGAAGTGAACGTATATTTAAATTATTTTTCAATCGATTGGCAAAAACATAAAGAGCAAGCTTTATTTTTATGTAGATAAATCAATGTTTTGTTAATTAAAGATGATAAATTGAATTCTTGCTACTTTTTTGGATGTAAACTATGTAAAATGAGAGGGAATAGTTTCCATGAAACTTTCGCGCATATTTTCTAATAAATATAATTCTGTATCATTACCCATATGCTATTAGTGAACAATTGTATCGAAACAGCTTATTGGAATGCTATTTTCTTGCGATTAATCGCTGGGACCTAATTGAATTTTTCATTTAGTTGAGATAGGTAAGTACGTTGAAAAGTCGATTTTTTGCATAATCAAGAAATTTTTATATTTAATATTCTTAATGCTTAAACACATTTCTTCATAAAAATCTATAGAATTTTGTTTCTAAGTTTGTTTGTTATTGGGAAGTTACACTAATTTTTATATTTGAATTTGCATACGTTTTAATGCTATTTTACAGCATTAGATGCTTTTTATTTTCAAATTTTTATCTTTGATGGAATTTTCTTACGAAAAAACTCATAAATTAAAATCTAATGCATATTTTTTACTCAAATTTGGTATTATAATTTCTCAATAGGTTTTAAAGTTCCTGAACTAGAGAGTAAATAATTTATTCTTTTAGAAATATGTTATAGATGTTTTATTGTTTCACAATGTTAGTTTACAGTTGTTTAGTGCTTCACAACGTTTAGAGTTTAAAAATTGAAAATTTCATGTTATTTAACACGTTATTCTATTATCCTATTATTTAAAGAATGGATAAAAATGCAGCTTATTATTTCCTTCAGGAACTGAATAACACATTTGCTAAGCTATCTGCAAAATTTTTAACTAATCATTTTATAAACTTCAAAATTAGAAGATTTTTGCTTTATACTTCTTTTTTAACAAAACAAAAAATTAGCCCCATTTTCCAATTTTTAATAAAATCTTTGCCATTGAACTGGTATATTTTGGTTTTATAAATGTTTCTAAAATCCTTTTTGTTCAAATATACAAAAAATATAACGTAGGTCGCCACAAAATATAACAAATATAACATCCCGACGTAGGTAGTCACAACTTAAATCAGTTTAAGTTATCGATTTTATATGCTTCTCAAAGTACAGAACAACAGATAGTCAACCTGTTAATGGATTTAATTCCAAACTTAATACGTGTCGACTCTTTAAATGTAAAATCTGTATATCAAAGCCTATTCATTTAGATCTCTTCATTTTGCAGTTATCGTGTTTTCTTGTATTTGGATTGAATTGATTTGGATTTTGAAGAATATTGGCACACCAACTTGGCTATATTACGCCAAACGTAGGATAAAGTTATAGGTAGAAGGTAGCGTGTGAAATTTGTTAAAATGTTAATACTTTCTTAAATATTATTATAAACGTCAAAGTCTTATCAATTCTATAACTCAATAAAAATTGTTCATTTCAATGATCAAATGGAAATCAATAAATTTTTTATGTTTGGACAAATGGGTAGATTTGTCCATTCTGCCATTGCGGATAAATAGGTAGATGGCCTTCTCTGAATGTAATTATCTATAAATGTGATAGTTATTCAAGGGTTACCATTACAACTAAATATTTGTATCAAATTTGTACTAAATCTGTCAACATGCTGTTCATCTGTTGGTCTGTCTTTACACCTGCATAAGATAAGTCAAAAACGTATTGACTTAATTGAATGAAATTTAGAACTTTTAAGTCAAATTGTCCCCAATGGGAGTTTAGACCTAACTGATTTAAAAGAAGTTCAAAACTACTATTCAATTTTATTCAACACACTTCATGAGATCGCCGTGGCCTAGATATAAGGTCGATTTCGGACCTGGAGAACTCCAAGCTCGAAACCCCATTTCTCTAAGTTTCCATTATGTATAACAATTTGATTCTGGCTATCGTCTTCTTGCTAGTGTGGTGCAGAAGTTTGGAGAACGGAAGCTACCTCAGATGTCTCAAGTATTCTTTGTGCTGATTCAAATCGGATTTTGATATGCTTAAGCTAAATTCCTTATGATATGTAACGCATAACGTATTATTACACCTGGAATAATGCCTTAATATAATAAATATACAAAAAATTTGAACAGAATATACTTCTTCTTCAGAATATATCTTCAAAACAGAATATATCTTCAACAGAATATATCTTCAAAATATTCTCGTTTCAATTAATATCATCGCACTAATGATATACAAACAAGAATTTATTGGGACTCTTAAACTCGAAACTTTATTCTATAAATTCATATCTTCAAAACAGAAACACGAAGAATTTCACTGAAAACCGACGGAAGTTAAACTCCGAAACTTTCTCTGGTTCTTTATCCTTATAAGCTCTAATAAAAGTATCATCCCCCTCCCTTTTATCAAAATTATGAAATTCAAGTAAGGCCGTGGACGCCACAGGTGTTCAAATTTTCATTTTCACACATAAGTTTAGTTTAGATAAATTAGCGTTCCTTTTGGAAGCAACATGAGCGCCATTTTCCGGCGAATCTCATATTTTGTAACCTTGACAAATAACGAAGGTGACACCTAAATTGGCCCAGAGAGTTCCAGGCTCGAAACACCACTTTTATTATTATAATAATTATAAATATAATTTTAAATATAAAAAATAATTTCAATAATTGTTTTTATCTTAAAATCATTAAAAGTTTTTAATTTTTGGATTTTAATAATGATAAATTATTTTTTTATAACTCAACATAGCTGTATTTATATCGGTAATTAAAGAGAACAACTAAAATTAATAAAGTTATATCAGCTTACTATTATCTCAATATTAATAATCAAACAGAAAAAGTCGAAATCAAATGTTAAGTTATGGAACGATTTACATAATGTGTTTTCAGGATTTAAAATTTGTGTGTTGTAAAAATCTGTGTTTTGAACTCAAGAAAATCTAAAACAAGGATTCCTCAACAACATCAGTTGGAATTATTTGACGAGGCGACAATGCTTCGTACTGTACATTTTGCGTAAAAGAAAGTACAAAAAATAAAAGTCATTTATTGATTTTATAATTTTTGATGTACTGAAAAAAATAAACATCTAATAGGAACGATTATTGCGTAAAATATATCAGTTGCAAAATTAAAAAATATGAATGAAATTTATGATTTTACAATAATGCGATTTACTGCTTATTGGGAATATAATTTTAAGCTAGTGCTTTTAAAATTTGACCAGTTTAATTTAATTCATTTCACTTTAAAACGTCCGCTATCATTTTACAATATTTTACAAAATAGCGAATTTATTTCTGGGGTTTTTTTCTTCTCCATTCTTCTAATAAATTACGAGAACGCTTCATTCTAAAAATTAATTATTCTTTTAAAAACCATGAATCATATATTTTGAAATGAATGGCAACAAGTTGACATTGATTGCAGTATAAATAATTTCTTTGCTTTTCTGGCAACAGCTTTTCTAATCGGAACAAACATTTCGTTTTCTTTAATGGATTTAGGCGGGGGAAAAATAATCGAACAAAATAAAATTACTCATTGCGCTTAGATTCTTTTCTGAATAACGGGGATCACTTAATCATTTTGGTAATTCATCATTCCGTAATGTAGCTTTCTTGTTAAAGCACCGGAATTTCAAATTACAATACCTTGTTTTGACGGTAATTGTCTTAAAGGCGCTCACTCAGAAAGGTTAATAGGAAAAGAGGGAACTTGTTTCTTCGAAATCATGTGACTTTAATGCGATTATTTTATAAAAATGGGATTTAAAACATTGGAGAAAATAGAATTTTAGGTTAACAAAAATGGAATTCTCCAATTCGCTCGCGATTTAACAAGATTAAAATGCTTAAAAAAAGCTATTAATATAAAAAATAATATTCTAAACATTCGCAAAATCTAGATAAAGAAATAAAGCTAAAATTGTGCGTAATCCAATTTTATTTGAAAACAGTTCATTGTTATTTTCATATTCCATTTCGTTCTTTATTTTGTTAATACTATGAAAATAATCCTTCTTTTTAGAAATATTTTTGCGTAGTTGATAAAACCATTTATGTTTCCCCTTTTTTACTTCCTCGTATACTACTTCTTCTACTTTCTTGTACATAATATGTGGGTCGCGGTGGTCTGGTGGTAAGGTCTCGGTCTCGGAACTGGAGGGTTTCAGGTTCGAGACCCGATTCCACCGAAGAACCGTCGTGTAAGGGGGTCTGTTGCACGTTAAATCCGTCATGACCAAACGTCCTCCCGCTGGTGTGGAGAGGGGGGTGCCAGCTCAGGTGTCGTCCTCGTCATCTGACCGTAGTTCAAAATTACGAGGTCCGTCCCAAAATAGCCCTAGTTTTGCTTCAAACGGGACGTTAATATAACTAAACCAAACTAAACCAATTGTACATAATATAGAGGAAGTATTGAAATCGTCAAAAAATTCGAACTCAAGGTATTGACGAATCTCCAAGTTTTAAATCTCCCTGAGTTCGAAAAATACAATTTTGGAAAATGTCCGTCTTTCTGTCTCTGACAAAGATAACTCAATAACGATTTGAACTAGAAGGTTGAAATTTGGCATAGTCTTTTCATCAAATGTGTAAATTTCTATCAAATTTTGAGAAGTTCAGAAGAAGTCTGTCTGCCCGGCTGTTCGAATATAAGTTAACACGATAACAGTAAAACGAAGAGAGCTAGATAGATAAAATTTGGTACAATTTTAAATTTGAAAGTCATATAAGTTCCTTTATTTTCCAAGTACAATTTATTATTTAGAAAAGAAAAAAAAGATTTAATGAATCTGCTACTATATTTTTACTAAGAATTTACTATAGTTGAAGTTATGTATTAGTTTTTTCCAAGAAAAAAATCCATTTGCATCTAAATCTTATTTTCTAAGCTTTTTTTCCCGATTTTACGAATAAAAAGTATTAGTTTATGTATTTATTACTTATCTATTCATCTTATACAGTAAAATATAAGCTTGTGTTAATTAAGCAAATGAAACTTAGAAAACCACTGGACAAGAGCTTTTCAAATCCTTCTCACATTCTCTTTAACAAGTATAAAAGTTTGTAATTAACCATGTGTCATTAGCGAACAATAATTAAGAAAGGTCTTGTCTATTTTTTGGCGATAAATTGCTGGAACGCGGTTAATACACAAGTATCAGAAAACCGATTATATCTTTTGTACGACCAATTAATACCAAAATTGTATTTGGTATTAGAAAATTACAAATTGGAAAAAATATCTACACTTTAAAAGCTAAAACTTTGAACCAAATTTCATGTTTCGTTTACACTTTTGAACTATCTCATTTTTGTGCAAACAAATAGGCAGACAGACAGATGGTCAACCCTTAGATGGATACGATTTCAAATTTGATAAATATATATAATTTATATGCTAAGTTTCTGTATCAAATTTTACCTATCCAGCTAGCTGTCTTGTGATAGTTTTCGTTTTCATTTATAATTGGTCGTCCGAATAACGAATTGCATCGATTTAATTGCTTTTATAAGTTCATGTATATATATGCATGCTAAAGTATAAAAGGGTTGATGGCCGTCCCTTTGACAAATTAGTTCAAAATTAGCTAAGAATCTGCATTTTAGATTTAAAGTTGTGTACAAAATTTTATCAATCCAACTCTTTACATTTTGCAGTTATTGAGTTCATTTGTATTCGAAGATCCAGAGAGATCTCCTTTCAATGGATTTCATTCAGCATTTGGCAGAAAGCTATACATTTGGCATAAAAGGCACACACAATATTTCATGTGTCTAGCTCAAAACAGTTTTTGATTATCACATTCACAGTTAAACGAACGGACGAATACATGCAATTCCAAAAATTTGTATTTCGAACTCAGGGATGTCTGAAACGTAGAAGTGCGTTGAATTCTCGAGTTCGAACGTTTTCAAGATTACAATACTTTCTCTTTATAAGAGAAAGTAGAAACAGAAGATCACGCAGAACGCGCCAAGCTATTCCGAGGGTTCAGCGAAAATAAACTGTGCAGAAAAGGTTAAACGAGACAAAGAACGTTCACACCAAAGGCAAATAGATAAAGGTAGAAATTAGCAAAAGCACATGCGTTAATTCACATGTTTCATGATGCTTACATGAATTTGTGTTAATTCACAACTTCATGTAAGCATCATGGAATGCAGATGTGTCAATATGGCAGAAAGGGCTCAAATTTTGTCGTGCATTCTACGGAAAAAGTGAAATGAACTGAAATAAAAACAATGCAACCAGTGTAAAATTCATCGATTCGTTCGCTCTATGTTTTATTTTTGATCTAGTGCCATCTTTATATTTCATATAAGATGGTACCAAAGAATTTGTCCCTCCAGCCACAATCACTGATCCGATTTTGCCAATTTTTATCTTATATCCGTGCTTTTGATTCCTAAATCTGTTCATAAACTGTCGTTTACTTCAAATCACCTTTACTTTCGAGACATATTGCAAAGTAAAATTTGAGCAGAATCCTTAGCCTCAGCAATTGGAGCTATTTCACCATTATTCAAGCAAAGATAACCAGTCAGAGCGCTCCCTTTTTAGTATTGAAATATAATTTAAAATTAAATTTTCTTTTGTTATGATAATTTATCAAATTTGATTGATATGCCTTAATTAATACTAGTAATATGATGCGTGAATAACCAACATAATATAGCTGGTAGAGGTAAATTTAATGATATATATATAAAAAAAATCTAAATGAAATTAAAATATCACAATGCCAATTTCGACATTCATTTTAAGAAAATCTCACAATTGACAAATTCAATAAAACTTTTTTTTTCTTCAAAAAATGGCACTATAAAACAGTATTCTTAAGCCTGACAAGCATCATACGTTAATCTTCTGCTAAAAAAGGACGGAAGAGAGGGAGAGAGAATAGACAGCTTTTCCTGAACAGAATGGCCGTCATGAAAAACTCATTTCTTGGGTGACAGAAAAAACTATTTATTATGATGGATTGCAGGATAGCGAACATGTGGAAGAAGAGATCCCATTATTTTCCCGCGCTTTTCCAAGTAAGGGTGACATTTATTCGAAATACTATGTAGGAAGAAATTCTATGTACGTCGGTATATACGAGATTCTGCATAATATGAAAGATAGAATTACATAAAATTTTATTCGAAAGCATTATATTTTCAGACTAGTGACTGCCATTTTTTTTAATTTGAAATTGCAACCGTTTACAAAAAGTAATAAAGAGTCTAGAACAAGGATGTGTCAGTGATATAATGCATTTAGAGGTTTAATTCTTTCTCTACAATATATATAATGATATTTCTTAATTTAACTTAAATCCTAATTAATTTCCTTTCTTAAATTAGCCCGCATTACTTTATTCTTAAAATTTCTTTTATTTCTTAACCCAAATCCCACTTTTTATTTAATTATTCATTTAATGACATGCACTCTAAGAAATTGCTGAGTTTCGACTTCCCACACTTCCAGAGAAACAATAAAAACCCCTAATACTTACGCTTTTCTTTCTAAGATATTTAAGATTCCCTTTCAAAAATCAAGTCCAAGAAATTCCCATGTCATTCAAGACACAAGTCAAAGAAATTCCTGTAACAATCTCTCAGTAAAAGCCCTAAAGGAAAAATTACAAGAACGGGCGGGTTCCACTTTCAGTCCCCATGCACAAACCATACCCTCCCGTTTAAAAATAAATTAAATTCCAATTTATCTTCTTTTCGGCCAAGCATCTGCAAAATTTATGATACCTATACATAGGCAATTTTATCATTACATAGGCCATTATATTAAATTCAATAATTATTATAACAGAAAAGCTTTAAAAAATATTACTATTAAAATATATTCGTTGCATTTGTCTCAACGCTTTCCAAGGAAACTAGTTACCAGAAATCTGAAAAATGTCCACAGATTTCTATTCTTTATTTCCTCTTTGAACTTAAAGTTTTCATTTTCTTTCATTATTATGATATAAGACCCTATAAATAATTTTTTCCTTCAGCTTTCCTTTAAGTACACTTAAGATTTGATTTTTTTTAAAAAGTATTTGAAAAATTCTTCTCATTTTGATAATTTTTTAAAAATTGTTTTATTAATATTAATTTCACATGAGTTGGTAAAAGGAAACTATTGCCGGATTAAATCAAACTTTTCAAAGTTATTTAAACAGCATGAGGATTCAAGTCAAACCTCGGACGCCCACAAAATATTTTCGCCATTTTCACTCAGTAATTTGAAAGCAAATCATTCCACAAAAAATATACAATCTTTTATAATCTTAAAATTCAAAATTTCAACGCCTCAGTAATATCAATTTCTTTCTATGAAGTTTTTCCCTTTGTTTTTTATCAACGTTTTTAAAAAATTAATTAAGAATTTAATAGAGGCAGACGACTTTGAAATAAAGGAATTTGCAAATACTCCATCGAAATTTTGAATTGCTCTACTTTTATTTTTTGATATTTCTTTTTTATTTTTTAAATATTTTAACAACGTTTTTATTGATTTTTGAAAAATTAATTTTTCAAAAATAAATTTGCAGTCAATAGGAAGATTTAATGTACAAAAACATTTCATACAGGCGACTGAGAAAAAAAAAGCTTCTCCTCCATGGAAAATCTTTTGTAGGAAAAATAAGTGATTTAAAAATCGTCTGTTACCTGTTGGGATTCTGTCTATTGCTAATACTAAATAAATTCTGACTTTTTCAAATATGATAACTTTTAATTTAATTTTTAAGAATTTTCATAAATAATAAAGCATAACCAACATTTTAATGGATTTTTTGTGACATAATTTTATGACATATAAAAAGAAACCAATTAAATTTATTCCGAGCAAAGCTAAGTATTCAGTTAATTCTAAACATATATTGAAATATTACTTTTATATTACTTATTTATATTACTTTTTCTCGAATGGAATTTAAACAAAACAAATGTCTAAAATTTATTGATTTATATTTAATGTCTTATAAATGGCATTGCATTATTCTTAATTATGCAAAATTCATGCACATTATTCCTATTATCTATATCTATACTTATAATAAAGCTCAATGTGTGTGTGTGTGTGTGTGTGTGTGTGTGTGTGTGT